>JASANN010000525.1:386231-565913 GCA_031762395.1 Calameuta pygmaea | reverse complement strand
CCCCCACGTAGAGGCGGCGCACCTCCTCCCTGGGACCCCCAAGGTTGGGGAGCAGCCGTGCCAGAGCACCGGCCGCCCCTTCCACCCGAGGACCCAGTCCCTCGAAGTGAGCCCCAAAGCTCCAGTGGCTGTCCAGGGTGAGACCGAGGTATCTCATGGATTCCCCGATCCGCACCTGGGCCTCTCCTATCCCGATCCGGGCTCCGGGGGGCGGTGGGCCGCACCGGCGGCGATTGTAGAACCACATCGCCTCCGTCTTGTGCGGCGCCACGCGCAACCCCAGGGCCCGGATCGCCGCGACGACGCAGGCCACCCCCCTCTCCGCCAGTCGGATGGCCCTCCCCAAGTTGATTTCTGACCTGAGTTAACCTAAGTTGATTTCTAACCTAAGTTAACCTAAGTTGATTTCTAACCTAAGTTAACCTATGTTGATTTCTAACCTAAGTTGATTTCTAACCTAAGTTGATTTCTAACCTAAGTTAACCTAAGTTGATTTCTAACCTAAGTTAACCTAAGTTGGTTTCTAACCTAAGTTGATTTCTGACCTAAGTTAACCTAAGTTGATTTCTAACCTAAGTTGACATAAGTTGATTTCTAACCTAAATGTATTTCTGACATAAATTGATTTCTGTCCTAGGTTGACCTAAGTTGGTTTCTGACCTAAGGTTGTTTCTGATCGAAGTTGATTTCTGACCTAAGTTTTGTAATGTATTTTTTTTTCATAACCCGATACCGATAGCAAAATTCGAGAACGAAAATCTGCGAGAACCAACCCACGTTACCTTCGTCCGTCCAACCTTCGTTCATGCATCCGCATGCCAGGCGGGCGCCAGCCAGTTCTTGTTACACCGGGAATTGACGAGCCTGTATGAACTAGGAGTTGGGGTGGAACAGGCTCAACTCCACCAAAACGAGAGCTCTGACAGAACCTGTCAGAAAGTCGGTAGCTTAACGGATCCTATCGATTTTTGGGGACGCGTGAAATCGAGAAAAGCAACCGTAGGTGCTTATCTTTGGGGTCGCGTAAAATCAGGAAACGCAACTGGAGCCACGAACGGGAGCTGACGAAAAGGGAAATGCACGGCCGCTCAGGCTGCTAGGTTACGATAGAGAGGGTCGGAGTAAGCGTCAGGCAAATAGTGCGCGGTACAGAGAACAGCTGATCGAGAACGTAACAGATCGAAATCCCTTCACCAATTAATAAATTGGGAGTACTCACCGGTGCTGGTGCAGCTGATTCGTGAACGTCGAGAACCGTATCCAAGGGACACTCAGGTGGGCACTGCACCAGGGCACAGCACTACACCTCCGGAACACTTACAGGAAATTCATAGGAATTCCTGGAGATCGCGAGAACTATACGAGAACTATATAAGCGAGAACTGTTTATGCCGTATTAAAACGCAGCTAGAAAAACTATCAACAGATAGCACGGGAACGCGAGCCAGCTCGTGACACCTCGGTCAGTGGCCCGAGACAGACTAATTTGACAATAGCCAAATTCGGAAACTAATCATTCTGATTGATCACGTTAAACTCGGCTACCACGGGATACGCATTATCGACGAAGACGATGATGTCAGAATCCTACTCCTAAACTCGCCGCTACAATTTAGCGCCATGTTTTTGGTATCGCCTCAAACCGTAGCGTTGTGCATCTCCCTACGCCTCTCTGGCTCGGCATTCCCTTCGGATCTCCCCCCCCCCCCCTCCCGTTCCAATGTCTCGCGCTGCAAGCATGCTGTTCGGCGAATCGTGCATCTTCGACACTTTCATCGCGCCTTGAATATTATGTATTTCCTAAATATAACCTAAAAGGTGTCATTCTGTTTACAATGTAATTTCTTACTAAACTGATAATGGATAGTACTACAGAGTCTGTACAAGAGTTGTTAGCGAATCAAGGACAGCTTCAGCGTGAGGAAGATTTCATCATTCGCACGTTGTCGAAAATCGATAAGCAATTACATGCTCTCCAGGTGAAAAAAGCATAATTATTAATTTTTTGGAAGCATATTTTTTTTAAAGACATTTAAAATATTAAAATTACAGGTAGAACAACTTCATTTATTAAACCGTATGAATACTGAAACAACTACTATGCCTGCTGCAAGTACTACACACACAAACTCCAAATGTCTTTCAAATAATGAAAATGATTCTATAGAAAATGTGCTTAAAGAACTGGACCTTACTATACCCTCATCAATTTTAAATCCTGAAGGGGAAGTAGAAGAAGATGAAGATGACTAGGTTTAAGACTAACAATATTTTTCCAGTTGAAGCGTAATTGCTTCTATAACGTGATGATTACAAGATAATTTATTGAATAAGTATTGGTGAAAATAAACTGTACCAAGTAGAAATTGAAATAAATCTATTATTTCTGTATCTTAACTTAAATAGCATCTAGTCTATACAAATTTATGATTCTGTCAAAAGAAATTAGTTGACGAGTACTATTTTATTTTACAAACCACAAGAATCGTTTTTTTTTTTCAAATATTAGATTCTATTTCACAACAAATCTAAAAGTGTTAGATATATATTATGATGGATAGCCTTGAGGTGGTGGCCCAAGCTGTGATGGATCATCAACAAGAGTAGGTGGTTTAAATTGTTCTGCAGAAAGTCGAGTGAAAAGTATTCCGACACCTTCAATTAGTGCTAATAACACTCCACCAATTATTGCACTGCCTGCCATTGCTGGAAGACCATTTCTTGCTGCGAGAATACCTCCTGTAGCTGCTCCACTGATAATGGAATTCCATGGGTCTTCCTTGCGTCTGAAGTGTACAAGAGTACAGTCAATCGTCGAAAACATGCCTCCCCAAACAGCAAAATTTCCAGCGATTATAGGTGACCGCTGTTTTATCGCCGTTAAACTGCCCAGCAGACGTTTATTTATTCCACTAGGTGCATTACGAAAGCCTTTAATACTTTGGAAAACAGCACCGCCTATGGCACCCATTGTAAAGGCACCACCACAATCATCCACTATCCTCCAAGGGCATGGTTCTCTGGCATATTCCTCCATAACTTACTTATATTTCTGAAACCAAAAATTTTTGTTGAAGTTGTTAGGTTATTAGACAAAAAAGTTAGGTTAAGATGATGACATCAAGATTGACATCTATTAAGATATGTATAACACCCTAAGAAATTATTCGAAATATAATCCTAATAAGATTAGTAACATAATCAATTAAAATTTCTTCATAATTACCGTAAAATATAATGGAAAAGATTCGCTTGTTGGAAAAGCGAATCACTCGTGTTAGGACGTCTGCGCTGAAGAACTAACTACGTTAGTGAACTTCGTGCCGCCGATAACTTTACAGTGAGCAATTTTTAATGATCAAATTGATACGTTTGATTATTTGAAATAAGATGCATAATGATATCGTTCAAATTTATGCAACCTTTCAGGTCGTATGGATCTTTCGGCTTTTTCAAGCATTTGTTTTGATCGGACACGTGCTAAAAGCCCACAGATATGAATGTGGTTACTTTTGATCTACGCATTCATAACTTTTTAATAGAATACCTATAATGACTGTAATTAATAACTTCATTGAGTGTGACATCATAATAAAAATATAGATAAATCTATTAACGAACTCATGGAATAGTTTATTTGTCTCATGCCCACTCAATAAGCTGTATCGTACGTATGTAAAGAAAAGCTAATGCGCAGCTGCAAATGTTCTAATTTAAAACGGTCGAAGGTTTCCAAAAATACATCCCGCTACTGGTTAGTCTTCGTGATCCCGTCACTTTGAACGTAAGTGCATTAAACTACATATTTTCGGCTTATATGGTTCGACTGCTTTGATATGAATATGAAGAATAGATAGCTAGAATTGCCGACTAAAATTTAAATCTACACTTTGCAGTAATTTAAAACAAAGTAGTCCTAGGACGATAAAAATGTTACTATTCGGTATGGTTAATTTTTCACTATTAAACATATACAGGCAATATTGTAATGTATTATTTATGTAATATATATATATATATATATATATTATATAATGTACTAATATCGTAGAAGCAGATTTCATAAAGGATAAATGAATTATTTTTAAAATGCGTATTTCAAAGTGCATGTATGAAATCTAAGACTGAATGTCATTTGATGAAGTAAAAATGAAGCACCTTATTGAAATTTAAAATACAGCACATGTCTTCAGTACACGCTGTCTTTTATGATTTAAAAAACAAGATACACATTCTGCATAATAAATGAAATTACACAAATATGCTTTTCATCTGCTCCAGTATGATGACTTATAATACCTTTATGTTATCAGGAATTCAATTTCACGTAGTCAACATCTTTCTTCTTATACGGCTCTGTACGTATTAAGAAAGCCTTCTATTTATTCGGACATAACACTCTATTTTGGCTGTAGAATTAAAAATGGATGGAGCCGATGAAACCACTAATAAAGCTGCTGGAGATTCTTGTCCGACTGAAGCTGCAAGTCCAGCACACGTCGCTCCTAACGTCGCAGCTGCAAGTCCAGTACACGCCGCTCCTAACGTCGCAGCTGCACCGGCATCCGAAGCAGAATCTGTAATATTGATAAAAAAAGTTACAGACGTTCAAGAACCCACAGGAGTAAGAATAAAATTTTTCATATGTATTCAACTGTCGTTTTATGGCAGAATGATTGTACATTTTTTACAATATTCAGCATTTTAAATTATTCCGTGTAGGACCCGAGTCCCAATCAAAATCCTACGGAACCAAGTAATAACGATCAAAGCGAAATATCTAAATTGGAACAAGAAATTCAGGTAAATTAAAATCAATCCTGCCTTCACTGAAAGTTTCAAGTGAAATAATATGAAATTATGAGGATTCTATTTAAAAACCGGTTGTTAAAACTTATTTAACTGAATCAATATTCCTTGACAATAGAAAAGAACTTATGAGAGGGATAATTATCATCAAAAATTAATGGACACCGAAAAGAAGTTAGATGCCTTACAAGCGTCGTATAATGCTGTGACCAATGGCGAAGGCGACGAAATTAAATTGCGGCGTGAAAAGGAGGATCTAAAAAATATGCTTACTCAGACGCAGCTGAAATTAAAAGAACGCAATCGTATGGTTGCCAATCAGGAAAATCAAATAAATGCTCTTACTAAGCAGACATCGTCCCTGAAGGAAGTTGTAGCGATCACAAAGCAACTGTTAAACATCCGTAACATGGAAGTTAAACATTTGCAAGTCAGTATTTTTATAACAATTATTAACGTATTTAGCGTGTGCGGAAAATCTATTGTTAGTTTCTATTTAATAAAAATATAAATGTCTTTTCAGAATGACGTGGACACTATGGAAGCCAAAATCACAGCTGAACGTGATCGACATAATGATATGATTAATAAAATGGATGCTGCAGTACGACTTAATGCTGACTTGAAAAAGGAGTATGAGACGCAATTACGACTTTTCCAAGATCTTCGTGGGAAATACGAAGAAAAGGTGACATTGCTCACGGAAGAAAATCGGGCACTGGAGAATGCAAAACAACCAATGGCATAATATGGAATTTATTTTAAGAAGTGATACGTAATGACTGCTTTTATATTGATATTTTGTGGTGTTTCGGTGTTATAACAATAAAAGCAAAATTTGGCTACTAAAGCCAAGTTTAATGTAAATTATTCCCAGTTGTTAATAGTGTATTAATTTTTTTTCTATATGTTGGGGTATCACAAAAGAAAGAGAAAATATTTTCGCTATATTAGCAGATATCGGTATCTATTTTTATCATCCTCAATATTTACAGTTTCTAACTACTGCTGTAGATTTCTTCCATGAGACGGCATCCTCTTTAGCAATATGTGCTCAGTCATTATTGTAAATTGAAGTTTTTATAATACTTTTATAATATTTGCTACGGATGACATCAATGGAGTCTGCGCGTCTCAATGAATATATGTATATCCACTAGATGGCTCTGTTTCATGAGCGGAAACGGATAAACTGTCGGTCTTCCGTTGAGGAAAATGGCTACGTACTTCTATCTGCAATGAAATGTCAAACTCTTATTGACAGGAGTTAACCAATTGTAGTGCATGTGATACGTTATACAATATGGCGTACTTATTTCAGCCTGATTATGTGCGCTACGTATGTAGTTGCGGCTCTTTAAAACCCATCTCAAAAATGTATTTCTGCCGTCATTGCTTGAAAATTCGGTGTGGTTACTGTGTCTGTCATGAGGTAATTTTATGAATATTTTTATACATATTTATAATGGTTATTACGTGATTTCATCCGTTTTGAAAAAAATATTCATGTATTTAACTGACTATAATTCCTAAGAACTATACCGTATGATATTTTTAAACAGGCTGATTCACATTACTGTCCGAACTGTATGGAAAATTTGCCATCAGCAGAAGTACGACTTAAGAAGAATAAGTAAGTTAGAATGCTTCAGATGCAATCTTGTAAGGTATTGTAATACTGTATGTGACTAAATGGTTTTTATATTATTTAAGGTGTTCCAATTGTTTTGATTGCCCGTGTTGCTTTCAAACATTATGTACACGAGCAGGTCAAGCACCTTTGAGGCTGTCTGCTTCGTCAGCAGATGCTAAACAAGATGTTAAGGCTACTCCAAAGAAGGTCTACTACTTGTCCTGCTCTTTATGTCGTTGGACATCTAGGGATGCTGGAATTCCAGATCAATATGTGGGTATGTCTATGGACGTACTATAATAACAATAAACTACACTAAATTTTTATTCATATACCATTATTTTTCTTATTAAGAATTAATTTTATAGCAATCTGAACTTGGAGTTATACTGTGTGTACAAATAATTATAGTAATTAATATTTTATTTTTAGCTACTGGAGGATGGCCTGAGCAAGAAAATCCTAATTCTACAAGAATTAGTACGCTGATTGATTTTCACAAAATTCTTGCTTCTAAAGAGAAGCAGGAACAACAGCGTAAGAAGTTTCCAACAAAACGTACATTTCTACAATATGTGAGCATTACAATAAAAATGTGTAAATTAGACTAGCGTATAGAGTACTATACAGTGTAATCTTATTTGACAGGAAAAGTTTGGCTTAACATCAGCCATGGTACGCAAACGTGCTGGTAAGCCACTCGAACCTAAGTCTCTAATACAGCACTCTGATCAACCTCCACCAGCAGTTGCAAATGAAGAAGTCGATGACTTACCAGCAGGAATATTCACAGAAGCTGTAGATATAACCAAAAGTAAGTAACTTCTTAAATCATAATAGATAAATGGTATATTTAAGCCATTGTTTTATAATGCAGTTACTACACTGGAACAACGTTTACAACATCCTGACGTACAGGCTGAAAAAATTAATGAGTTGCGTCCACAGCACAAACAGTTCTTAGTGAAGCGTTCACAACGTTGCCGCGGTTGTGAACATAATGTCAGTAAACCAGAGTACAGTCCGCAATCTATTAAATTCAAAATTCAACTTGCTGCATTGTAAGTTTTCTGAAACCTTGACGCCATTCTTTATCATTCAAGAAAGTATCATTTCAGTTACCATGTGCCCGAGATTCGCATTGTGACCTGCGAGCCGCTACGTGTTGGAGTTGCTAGTGAACTTTTACTAAAAATTTGTAATCCAACTCAACATCAGACTCAAATAAGTCTTCTTCCCCTCGATACTCCGACAACGCCTACAACTATAACTGCATCTGGAGAAGAGCAAGAGTTAAAGCGAGAAAATATACAAATGGTATGAAATACATGGTTAGGGAATGATTTGTATTGTTATAATATATACTAATTTTTCGTAATCGAAATTCAGGGAAGTGAATCACCGAATCTGTTACCATTGGCTGTACGACAGATATCTGTCACGGAAGATCCTAAACCGATTACTGTAGTGTCCGGTGCTGAAATAGCTTTGCCGGAATGTCCTTTATTTTTACCACCCCGAGATGATGCAGCTGAATATGATGAGACTAATGATGCTAGTCATTTTCAGGACGATAAAAAGTAAGTGTTATAGAGAGATGCTTCTATACGTTAATAAACATTTATACGTTATATATATATTGGGTTACAGGGTGGTTGTATGGCGCAAAGGAAATAAAATCGTGGTACGTTTACATGTGACTCCATTCGCTAATGAGCAAAACAAAGAAGGAGAACCTGTAATAGTAGGATTTGTTTTGCGACATGGATACGTGAATACTCTAGCGACTTTGGAACACAAAGCCCCTCAGAAGTCAGAATTGAATGTTCAATTATTTCTGACTTTGGGAAATCTTGTTGGTACGGCGTAAATTTCTTCTTCGACTATACAAGTAATTTAATTAAAGCGTATAAAACATTAGTGGAGTCATAACTTATTAAAACAGGCTAAGCCCGTTTTAAACTCTTTTTTACAAGGATCGTTAATTTTTTGCATAGTCCAAAAATGTTTGGCTTTTAATAAATATTGGAATGCACTTATTTATTTAACTTCTCATAATGATCTATATGAAGTCAGTAATCTGTTATAATTTATGTATTCAGTAACACTAGCGAACTATCATAAGTAATGTGATTTGTTAGTAAGCTTTGATATTGACTTATAACAGCTCTATACCGAAACAAATAAAAGTTTAAAGTTATTAAATTGTTCATTTATTTTCGTAATCTTAGCAGATAAAAGATATTACAGTGAAAAAATTGATATTGTTTTTAGGTGTTTATTTGAGTAAGGTAGTAAACCATACACAGTACCATAGTGTTAATTTATAGCCTGCGACCACGACGACCACCCTTCCTGCGCGTAGAATCAGAGGGAATTGGTGTAACATCTTCAATTCGGCCAATCTTCATACTTGAACGGGCAAGAGCACGAAGTGCGGATTGTGCTCCGGGTCCTGGAGTTTTTGTTTTGTTACCACCAGTGGCCCTCAACTTAATGTGAAGAGCAGTGATCCCAAGGGATTTGCATTTTTCAGCAACATCCTACCGAATGTTAAAAACAAATTGATTTTATCCTTACCAATAATAATATGACATTACAGCTTATGTTGCTTAATATATATCAAGTATATCCTTCTTGTATAAAGGAATAAGTCATAAGTACAAATACCTAAAGTTAAAAGGATCATTCACTTTTCCACAATTCTGAACGCACCCTGAGATAAGTTTCTAAAGAAAATCTTGGGTGCTGCCTGAATGTGGTATTTGGATGTTAATACATCAAACAAAATTGTAAATGACGTTGGATTTTATACGCAAGCACATAAGATCATATACATTTCAAATGCTATGTTAAGAAAGAATTAAATACCTGAGCAGCCAACATAGCAGCATACGGTGAAGCCTCATCACGATCAGCCTTCACCTTCATTCCTCCGGTAACACGAGCAATGGTTTCCCTGTAAGAAGTAGCATGCGTAACCTTAAATATTGTAACGTTCATAATATAGGTTATGTTACAGCATTTATGTGTGGATAATTATTTTTAGTATATACCTGCCCGATAAATCAGTCACATGAACGAAAGTGTCGTTGAAGCTGGCAAAAATGTGTGCTACTCCAAATACAATTTCACCTTCGCGGACCTGAGGACCAAGGGACACCTGGACTTCCTCTTTCTGTACCTTTCCTCTTTTAGGTGCCATTTTTGACTAAAAGAAACAGTAACGTGAAAATAACTAATTAAAAATACTCACTTTTGTAATAGTTGTCTTTTATAAATTAATACAGTGTACACAAGATGCTGTATAGCAAGTTCAATCGCGTATTATTCTATTATCCATGACAGCAGTGTCGGCAAAGCGCGAGTCGCCTCACGTTGTCAAATATTAATCCGCTAACATCTTCACAATTAGAAAGTCGAACGGATATATTTCTCACAAAAAATATTCTCGCTTCCCAACAGCATGATATGGACACATTATTTTTAATATGGATATATTGGTTTATACGTAAATACTGCAGAATAGTACCTACTAAAGATCTTTGCGTACAGCCCGTCCGAAACAGGAAGTTCAAAAAGAAAGCACTTCCTCCGCGCACTTCAGGAGATTAAAATATTTTATATCAGATGCTTAGTTTAGGTAAAAATCTTGAGATAGAATACTATATTATATTAACTAATCGAATTGCTACTTATTTTTTTGGCTGACTCATTGAAAATCAACAATTGTTTTAGCACAATAAGATAAATATTGAAATTTTATATAAAACACGCCCTCAAGCGGTATATTAGCGAAACATTGCGTAGGTTGGTAACGGATAATGTACTTACGCCCGTTTCCTCCGACGTGTTTAAGACTGGTATAATTTTTTTAATATAGTTTTAAGATAGGGTAACCAGAATTTAAACTTCGATTAACTTTGGAGGAAATGGGCATTAGTGGCAATTGGAAAACGTCGATTACAAAGTAATAAAAACGTTTCACTGGATTGAAGAAATAAAATGAAAGGTATACATATAATGTATTCGAAATACCATATAGTAAAATATTTATATTTTATTTTTATTATTAGAGATGAATTGTATAAAAAGTAATATCACAATATTAAATGAACTTTTTAACACTCGGTAAATAGTATTAACAGATGGTTACGCTAATCCGTATCTTCTGATATATTAGCATGTCTCAGACTGGTTGAAGGCCGACAAAAGTCCTGTATACTTTTTTGAGCCTGAAATAAGTGCGAATAACATAAAAATCTAACACAAAAAATTTTAATGCGGAACTACATGTCCGTACCTTTCTCGATGATACTATTCTGGCAGCCTGTGGTGACGAGGACGTAGGAGATGTAATTGTTATGTTTAGAGGATTTTTCACACGTTCAGCATTTCTTCCTCGACCTCGACCTCGACCTCCACTACGGCCTCTTACTGCCCCTCTGGTGGATGCTTTTCTGGTTTTGTTTCCTTTACCAGTGGCTTCATCATCATGATTATGTTCTGCATCATCGTCGCTTATAACCGTAACATCATTTTTTTCGATATCTACAGTTTTTAACTGTCGTTGTGTACTTTCAAACATTAGATCCGCCTGTTTTATAATGTAGTAAAGAGAATATATAGTGCTAGAGTTATTGAAATTCATTTCTCAGTAGTTTTTTTCCTTTACAAAACTCACATCAAGTGCTTCTTCTTTCTCTTTGTCGCGTCTTTCGTTTTGAAATACTTTTATTTCTTTTTTTATTTTCTCTGGTGTATCCACATTTTTCGTTTGTAAGTATTCGATAGTTTTCGACATCTGATGGCTGGACAAGTATAATTAAATTAAGTAATTTGTTTATAGATTAAATTTATATTATGGACAGTCATTGTATGGAAAATCTTACTTAATAATATCTTTAAAAGCATCGCCATCATTTTTCTCAACAAAACGAGATAACGCTTTGTTTAATCCAGTCACCGATAGAACTGTCAGTTTATCTTGATTTTCTTCCGATTCGAAATATTTAAGTATTCCGCCTTGTACGCTTCTTCGCCAATCTTTATCGTTCTGGGACAAATATCAATTTTTAAACTTTATTCTTAATTTAACTTTTACGGTTGCTCAATAATTGATGATCTGTGGAAACTATACCTACATCATCATACGTTAACAAACCATTTGTGTCATCATCCTCAAAAGGATCAATGCATTTAAGTTTTATATTTTTTTCTGTTGCTTTTCGAAATGTGATCATGTCCATTGGATTTGCTACTTCATCACAATATTTTTGCGCGAGCCTATAAAAATGTTAGCCAAATAACGTGTAATCAATTTTATGAATAGAATTTAAAACTATAATTTTTAGTCTGTATGTACCTTACTGTGTTAAATATTTCTTCATTACCGGAATAGAAAACTCGAAGACGAATTAATGGCTGAGTTGGTTGATCCGGATGTCCTTTGATTATTAAATTACAAAATGATTGGTTATCAATAATTTAGAAACTAATTATTTCTAGAAAAAAAAATGGTTTAGTTACACACCAGTTAATTGCTCAGAGGCTTTGGTTATCATAATTTCTTCAATGTAGCGATCTACATAATCCATTACACGATCAGCCACCACTTTACTATAATCATCACCAATATCAATGTCTCGGAGTACTAAGTTGTCAAACACAAAAGGCCTGACGGTTTGTAACTTTATTTTTTTGAGTTTAAAATCAGTTCCGTTGACGCTTAATATACCAATATGCTTTGGTACTGATTCTGCTTCACACAGTGAAGTGGCCACAGGACTACCTAAACATACAAAATTCTGATTGATACTTAATTAGAATTTAGAAAAAATACAGGTTTCTTTTTTACCAGGTTGGCAAATGTGATATCCAGTTTCAGCAATAATTTCTGGATTAATGCGACATTCGTGTTCATGACCCCATAAAATGAAATTAAGACAACTGGGCAATTTGTCTTCGCGAATGTATGGGCAATTTGCACGTTTTACTCGATTCTGATGTAAAACCATCATATTGAAACAATGCTCAATATCAAGAAGGGATGGAAAAAGTACTTTCACCTAGAAATAGTTATTTTGAATTGAAACTCATATAATTATGGTAAACTAAAGAAAAGAAGTATTTTATATTATTCCAATATACCTTTTGTGCTCTAAACAATCGTGATAATCTTTGATCATTTATATAACTGAGTCCATACAGACATATATGCGTGCCACCCTTCTTCAATATCACAGGTGACATTGTTATTTCAGTTAAGTCTGTCCATTTTCCAAAATAATTAACAAGACCAGTTGTTGATAAAAGGTCTAGAGATCCTATTGCTCCAGAACCTGAAAATATATTGTGCAATATTGTATCATATATTATAAGGACATAGAATTTCATATATTGCAAGTAATACTTGGATCATCATGATTCCCATGTATAGAAAATACAGGGATGCTGACATTCAAATCTGGGTCTTCAAAGTTTGCTGTTTTATATTGAAAATTTTCTTCAGGATCGGATAATAATTCAAATGTCGTTTCTCTGTAATATAATATGAAGAGTTACCTTATACAAAATATTTTATATTACTAGTAGATGGTTTCATATACCTAGAGCCTAAACAATATTTTCTGAGCAATTCAACAGCTTTTAATAATGTGCCTTGCGATGGTTTAGTATCATGAAATAAATCACCACCAAGAAGAATAAAGTCAACATTATTATCTTTAGCATGCTTTAGTATTTCTTCAAACGTTTTAATGCTGTCCTGTTCTTGGGCTGCGAAAATATAATATTGCATCATTAGTAGAATTGTTGGTTATCGGAGTAATAAATTTCATTAAAACTAGGATATTAAATATTGTGATTGGAAGTGGTTTTAAACTATAAAAACTCATTAGCTAATTAAATATTTTTTAAATTAATAAGTGCAACCAGATAATGTAGTTAACACATATTGTGCATGTAAAAAAGAGCGGGAAACGAAGAAGTACATGGTTGATCGACATATCGAAGAAGCAGCAACAAACCTCTCTTAGTACTTTCTTCATAACCCAAATGACAATCAGTAGCAATTAAAATATTGAATGTATCATCTTCCGAACGTTCTTCCATCATATCATCAGCAGAATCGTTTTCAGACATTATTATTTTCTCAATCAAAACTTCACACTTTATACAGACTTTCAGTGTACTATGCAATACACAAGCCTCTTTCAAAAATGATGTTTTTCACCATTGCATCAAATCTTCTATAACTTTTTATTACCGTACAATAGATAGCAGCACCGGCATACTAATGCTAGCAATGTCTCAAGAAATTTAATCAAACGATGCGCCAAGTCGATAAACCTAAATCCATTTCAGTATATAAATCATATTGATAATTCACTTAAATGATACAAAGTAAATCTAATGAATGAATTAACATCATCCATAGTCAAAATTAATAGCAATTAGCAATCAAAATTGTTAAAGTTTCCAATGTACTGCGGCTATATAACTTGAAGTTGAATTCACAGAATCAGTAGCTCGATATCCGAGAATAGTTATGAATATAGCCACCAGATTAATATCTGGCGCTGCAATAGCAAAATAGTCAGGATCGGTAGGGGTCAGGAGTGGCGCCACCTAGCGAGATCAGTCGAGAGTCGTCCTCTAAGCGAGGTGCAGGAGGTTTGTTCGCCATATTTGTTGTTGTCGTCGATGGGGTAGGCTAGAGAATCGGGTAGTGCGGTGGTAGTGCGTAATCGCGACATAAAGGATCTTTTTCGCGTGCGTCTGTGTACCGGTCCAGCGTTCCCGTGAGGTCTCGCGTACACCTTAGCAAGATGTCTCTTACATAAAACTGGCGGGGCACGGCTCAGCTGTCCTGCTTCGAGTGCGAGTGTGTATACTATCGTTTCAGTGTGTTGGTTTTATAACATCTTGGTGGTAGTACAGGGTGTGCAGTGCATCTGTGAGGAACAGTGACTCGTTATAGGGGGTTAGGTAAGCAGTCGCAAAAGGGTCGCGATATACGTAAAATATAAACGGTGTTTCGTTGAGCGACCACATATAAGGATGGGATAGGGTGTGATGATCAAGTGCGAGAGAGAAAGAATCGGTGGATTTCTTTGTGTGTTCTGTCGCGTGTATATATGTATGTAAGAGAGGAAGAGAGAAAGATAAAGAGTGATTGAGAATTATACAGTGAGAGGGTGGCTCCCTTGGCTACGGGGTCGGGGTCGTCGTACGTTCTTGACGCGAGACTGTCGACCCACCAAGGTCCTTGCGCCACATCGGTTTTTTCACTCTCGCCAATATCATCTTATGTTATTTTATTCTGAGTGGAAATGTGTCTCTTGGTAGTTAACGTTGCTTAACCTCTTAGCTTTGACACTCGCATTCTTGTGTGACGTGTTGCCTGCTTTTTGAGGTGTTTGTGAAGGTTCCAGGAATAAGTATGTTTTCTTGCGCGAGCTCGATGTGATACTTGGACATACCAAGTGCTCGCGGGGGAAAAAGGCGAGTTTGCTTCCGAGAAAATCAATATGCTTCTGGCGGCGAACGTGAATCAGCTGTTCTCATTTATATTAACTTCATTTCCCCCGCGTTTAGGATGCATGCGGTTATGGCAGCTCGTAAAATGCTATAGATTTTTCAATTAATATCGATTTACGTGGAGATTGGGAACTGTAAATTTCTTTTCATTCGAAAATCACTTCGTTTAATTAAATTAATAGCTAAAACAATTCTTGTGTTGTGTATCGAAACGAGTACAAAGAATCGTTTCAAAGCGCCAGTCAAGGTCTTATACAACGTGTACGCCATACTGCATCATAAATCAGCTGTTCCAGCAGCCATTCCGTCGACTCATTAGACTGTGTCTTTATATCACCTCTTTTTTTTTATATAAACTACATAAAATTTGGCAGCCTTAGCACAAAATCTGTCCGGATATCCGAATCTCGTTTGAGTTTGGCACAACTTCAATAACTACCTCCAGATATTTTGTTTTTCCCACAGAGTTGAGTCAATCGGTTTGAGGCAAATGGTAAAATTGATATATCGCGTCGTGCCCATTGCATTCCTAAATATAATCATCATTCTCTCCGGTTGAGTATCTCTTAAAAGTGTTGTATCCGTTCGAGCTGGCAAGACTGCAGCTTTCTCCATGACCCGCGTAAACGAGCAATTTGTCCAAGTAGTCATCGAGCACTCACACGTATGTATCTTTCTAGACACTTTTTAGCATACGGGACTGCGTAGATGAAGACGTTGCAACAATCCTCAAATAAAACCAAGGCCCGATAACGACGTGAGAACGAGAAGCGGACCTAGAAAAGACATACCTTGATAAAATCTTCCTGATTGTCATTATCGTGTCAGGTCAAGGTGGCGGCGGGGGATCGTTGTTGAATCAGTCCGCGTGGTCCAGTTAGTGACAATCGTGTCGCGTGTCGTCCGTTCGACAATTAAAACTGGCGGGCAACCTGGCTCGATCCCCCGTGGTGGTGGGTGGAAGTGGCGGCGGAGGTGCAGGAGCAGCTGCGACAGGAGCCGGACCTGGGGCTGGTGCCGGTGCTGGTGCCGGCGCCGGTACAGGAGCGGCTGAAGATGGAGGTCAGGGAGGCCCGATTCTCGATTGGGAAGAAACGGATCGTTACTCCTTCGAAGATTCTGATCGCTTCGAGGAAGATTCATTGTGCAGCTGGAGTAGCGAGCCGGAATCGTTGTGCAACAACTGGCGCGGATGGCGAAGACCTCCTGTTGGATTCGGTACCTCGAAAAAACCTTCGGAAGGTAAGTACCAGCGTATTTTTACATACAGTAAGAATGAAGTTTAAAATATCTATCGCGCATTTCAGATATATATAAGGCTGCATTTCCATATTTTGTGTTTGTTCTGTTTTTACTCCTGACGGCTATTTGGCTCCATGAAATGCGTTTAGATCCTGGTTATTTTATTTTTGTAATTTTACAATTTAATACAATTTTCTCACGAGTGGTTCAGTAAATTGCAGAACAGTCATATTCCTTATTGTTCAACGCTGAGGAATTTATAAAAGGAATGACGTATTGATTTCAGAACGAGATAACACTGATTATCGCTCTCGATGATTCTTCTACGAATCATGCAGTTAATTCATGATATCTTGATTTTATTTGTTAAGCATGTCTTTCATGAGACTACATTTTTTCCTTGGATTACACATGTTCGCAATTGCACAATTTGACTTGACAAGCTATTATTGCTGGTACTGCATCACTGATTGTAAGATGCGGATACGGTATGGGTTAAAGGTAACGTAGAATGGAAGGAATGTTTGTGGAATTGGTTACCAGTATAGTTTCTCACATTGTGGAACTCCAGGTTTCATCAGGTCGATGGCTGAGTTCACACGAGACAAAAGCTTCGATGCGGCACGCGGCAATTCACGATCGTGTTACACACAAATTACGTTCCTCTCGAGTTCCCTTAGGTACACATTGGATCTTTCGATAATAGTTGTCTATATAGAAATACGTAAGCAGAGTTCACAATGCGGTTCATATTACATATTAATTTTATACGTACAGCACAATAGTTTTTTTTTGTGAGAGCCTAAAGTGGTCTTACCAAAATTGCCGATAAATCACATAAGGCTCTCTTCGGAAGAGTCAGCTATTTTTAAATTCTCTGGTAGTGGACAGTATTGTATCATTTGTCGTTATCCTTTAGGAGTTTACGATTTCCTCTGAACCGACTGTATAAATCCTTCTTTTATATAGTATCGTGCAAAGGATCCTTGAATGAATAATAATTTTCGGTGCAAGCGATCGCATCAGCACTGGGCCCTCCTGTAGAGAATCCTTGTAGAAATCCCTGGACTTTCGTTCACCATGTTGCTGTATGACGCTGCTATCATAGATGCCGATCAACGCGTTGGTCGCTTCTGACTGAGGGCACGTAGCCTCCATGCTTTTACGGTCGAAGCCACAAACTGGTCGCACTTGCCAACGATATTTTACAGTTACTTCCTATAGGACTTCTCGTGCGCGAAACGAGCCGGGACGCGAAATATCCTCGCGCTTTTGTTAGCTACGTTGCTGAAGCACTCGGTTTGTCTTTACGACTAAACAGTGCGGATCGTAAAGCGATCAGAGTACTTGGATGAACCGAGGGATGATACGTGGGAAGAAAAGGGCAACACGCTCGCAGAAACGTTACACAAGCGGAGATTACAAATGTGTGATTTCTTGAAGGTGTCGTTACCGACTACCATAGTACGTATGCTACTAAAAGCAGCAATGGCAACAGTGGGTTGGTTATATAGTGTATGGTTGTGGCCGGAGTATAGTATGTAGGTAGTTGTGTCGAGGGTTTCGATGAAGTTATGCGGGCGAGATTACAGGGAGAGAAGCACAGCGATATAAGAAGAGAGGGATTGTTAGATCGAGGGTTGTACGCGGGCCATGGGGTGACAGGGAGAGAGACCGAGAGAGCGAGAGAGAGAGAGAGAGGATAAATAAATAAACAGGCCTTATAAAGAGGAGAAGCAGGAGACTGCGTGGAAGCGGAGAACAAAGGAAGGTGGGCTGGCGAGAGCTAGTCGCGACCCCTGTTGAGAATAAAAGTAGAATCGTACGGTTCGAATCGATATTGTAGACTGTGGAGAGAAAGAGACAGGAGAGAGTAGGTCGTGGATGGACTCGTAGCAAATAGACAGTATCTACCCGTCGCGAGATTTCATTTTTACGAGGGAGCGTGAAAACAAGATTCGGGGATTCGTGTAGAAGAAAAAAAATTTCAATTCTTCCTTTCGCTTCGAGATTTTTGTTTTCGTCCCCCATTATTAATTTTTCAACGAACCATCGAAAATATGTTCGTTTTACGATTCTTATCTGTATAAGGCAGAGACGACGCCAAAGGGCTTTCCCACGCCTTTCCAGAACTATCTGGCAATCATTGGAGGGAAGATCTCGCTCGATAGGATTCGACGAAGCGTAGACCAGTCGCTGCTTCTCCGCCACTTACCGAGAAAGAGTTATATGTGTGTATGATGCCGACGAACGGGGAATGCCGGAACTTATGTCCACGACTGTACACCTCGGCTGCATCGCTTTCTGGCGCCGAACGGCGCGGCTCGGAGACTGCAGGGCAGACTTTCCAATCGGGGACGAACGATTGGAAGCGATACGACGACGACGACGACGACGGCGGCGGCGGCGGCGGCGGCGGCGGCGGAGGAGGAACCGAGAGTGCGGTCGGCAAGAAAATCTTTTTTGTCTTTTTATTTTTCATCTTTTTTCCCCCTGATATACGTTTATTTTTTATTGAGTTTTTCTTTTCTCCTATCGACAGTCCCCATGTCTTGCCTCGGCAGAGCGATCAAGGCCGATTAAAAATCAAAACAAAGAACACCAGCCTGCTGTACTCGCGCTATACCTCTTTCTACTGCATATCTATAATGTACACACGTTTATTACTTACACGACGAATCTTGCTGTGTTCGAGCTCACTGCTGCATTTACGGTGCATTGTTATGTGACGTGAACCTTATTTAAAGAATGTATTTTCATATCGGTCGTACGCGTCCGCGTATAATTATATTGCGGCTCGGCGTGACTTTCTTGCAAGGGCAGAATTTCGGTTCACTCATCCTTCAGGCATCCCTGCTAGCATACCGGGTGGAGCGTGACAGGCGAACTCTGTGTGTCTACAACCTATCACTGAAAGCGTGACAGCTTGAGATACGGTGCGGTCACGCGCGCCTCGTCGCCATCTGGATTTCAATTAGACTAATGCACCACGAACAGGCGTCGTCCTTCGTCTCCGCTGTACGCTTGTTCTCCTATCTGCATTTACATATATGGTACATTTGTGACGAACGTTTCTTCTCCTTGTTCTTCTGGCTATCTGCCTATGTAAAAATTTGTATACAGTACTCGTTCACGGTTATCCTTTAGGATGTCCCTGAGAATACGTATATAAACTTCCACGTTGGTGATGAGAGATTTTAATTACTTGATAGCAAGTACGGGTGCAACGTATTATAGCTATTCATTAAGGTTAACGTGCGGCTATCATTGTCCCCAAGTACAAGGAAGCGACGCCACGCTTCTCAAGCTAAGGAGTGTGGGAGAAGGGGATTGTAGCTTCGCCATTACTCGAACCTTGAATGACGGTTTAATGTCGGAAAACGAACGAGTCTCCGCCATGTTACGAGCTTCTGTCTGGTGTAGGATATAACGGTCAGAATTAATATATATATATATATAGTTGTTATTACGTGGGTAACTAGATAGCCTGGTGGCCGGATGTAGGATAGCTAAACCTTGTCTGGATGGATACCGGGTATACCTAAGATCCTAACCTATTCATCTACATGCGGATTTACGAGCATTTTTGCGAGCTTGTATTCGAACCACCACGAAGATTCTCTGGATTCTGAGCCGAATCTCGTCCTCTCTGGCTCTCTTCGTTTTTTTTTTAAACCACTTTCATCTCAGAGGGCGGAAGAACGTCCTGTATACCACTACCGCTCGTAATTCATCTTACTTAATACTCCCCCGTTATACTTTACCCCCTTGCGCATAATGAGATGGAGTTCAGAAGCTTTAGCAAGGTAAGTAATGCGAAGTAAAAATATTAAATGGCATTTTGCCTCTTTGGGCGAATAATCATTAGGGAAAAGCCTTTTTAAGACATCACGGTTCTCCTACCGTTGTAAACACTGCCTCCTTTCTCCGATTTACGTAATTCCGTACTGAGATGCATCTTTCATTGTATTCCTCATCTCATTAACCCATTAAGTCAGTGTCATTGTTCCCCGTACATACCAATATTCTAGTCGTTAGCTCTTAGTATGCCTTATTCATTTGTTTTTACATATATGATCCTAATAAATTGTCAACTATTGGTATTTTTTTTCTCTTTCTTCTCGACCACCAAGTAGTACATGTATCTGTAATAGTGATACTTAGTGATTTGTTCATAGCTAAAAACTGGATGATCCGAAGATAATCGGGAAACTCAGGAGCTCAGGCGCAAGCTTAAAAACGGTTAGACACGTGGTAGCGGTAACGGCGCAGCGGTTAAGTCATTTCCTCATGCATAAATATGCAAATAGTTCGCCCAGTCTGCGAACGGCACCCACGGAAGCCTCGGATGCACCGAGCATACTAATGTAAGTGCAGTCCCTCGTGTCACCTAGTGCATCCAGTCGAACCCATCCGAGTCCAACCTAACCGCAACGTTAACCTCGAGCGTTCTTTTCCTACTTTGCTACCTCATATTTTATCTTACCGACACTCGTGTCCGCGCGGAAACTTCCAGCAACTCCAACAGCTGTCCTTTTCTAGCGTACACGTGGCAAGCGTGGGCTTCGATCCCCAGGGTATTCGAGAACCGAGGAAACTCTTTGCCCTCCCTCGGGAGTAAGTACCTACCTTATACCCACCTGCATCCTACCTATACCTACCTACAGTTTCCCAATCGGCTTTACGAGAACTTGAGAGCACTCGCGAGCAACCCCACAGAATTGGACAGCGATAGCTGCTAGAGAATTGAACATTCGATCGGCCAGGTTGGGATTCTCATTTTTGTTCCTTCCTTCCGTGCACTTTTATTTCGACGAATCAGAGTCGCACGTAGCGATACTGTACTTGGTTGTTTTTTCTCGTCATTTTGCGCAATTTTTCGCTTTCCGGATAGTAGATATACTTCGCGCACGGAACTCCATATATTTGGCGTACACGTTACAGTAATATTTCGTAATTTCTGGGCTCTTTGCCAAGCGGCGGCAGTGCTGGAAAATGCTTTTGGGAATTTTCTTGTAAGGACGGAACGAAGATGAATTAAAAAAAGGTCGACGAGGGTCCTCGGAAGTTCTTGCAGCTTCTCATTTGCACCCCGCGAGGTTAGTAGGGGAGCAGGAGGTCTCGGGTCTAAAATGGGTTAAGGAGGTTTTACGCTTTTTATCGCGAGTTCTCGTTCCTCTTCGCGTCGCGACGTCTTGCCCCAAGATTGTAATAAAACAATGTCGTGCTTCGTCCGAGTGTTTTTATTGTATAATGTATTTCTGGAGACAGTGAGGTTGTCGCACGCGAGCTATGAAACTTGTGAGAGGAGGTATGTATGGGATGGAGAGGGTATAGAGATACGAAGGGTGGAAATAAAGAAAAAGGAAGACCGACTGTGGAGGGTAGTTCGGCAAAATGGACGAAGGAGGGGGATGGCCTGACCGAGCTGTAGCTTCGAGGTGACAAAGAGTGGGTGAAATACGGGTTGAAGGGTGAACCGGGCTTCGGGTCGATGTTACTAGTTATATGGTGTAGGTACGTGTGTATACCTACAGATATATGGGTGCATGTGAGCGCTTGGCTTTGCGAAAACATTTTATCCTGGCGAAAATTTCACCGCACTTTTATAGCGAATGTTAGCCAAAATTAAATTATAGGGGGATTTACTTTTCTAGCTGCCTGCGTACACATTTGTGTAAATATATATATATATATATATTGCATAAAACGTATAAAACCATGCTTGCTGGTCGGTGCACAGTGCAGGTAATAATTTCCATTAATTAAGAAGAGTTTTTACAAATATATTAGACGCAGTTATCCGGTATACGAATGAATTTTCTTTTTGAATAGAAAAAAAGAGATGGATAACCATCAGCAGAATTTAATCTCCAATAAACACATCCTTCCCCTGTGCAATTTCATCGTCCCCTACGCACGTAGCTGAATTTCCGTCCCCCGAATCAAATCTTAGTATCGAAGATTGAAAAACGTTGACATTTCCGGAATGGAATAGACTTAGAGAATCAGCCGTAGCTATACGGGACGAGGAAAATGTACTTTACTCCATTTCGTGACGCGGAGCTGGTTTTGCTGCATTGGAGCTTGGGGGACCATCTCATCCCCTATGACTTTCTTTATGACTCCGGCGTGCATCGTCTTGCATGTTTGTTTCTGCTGCGCGCGTACCGCTGAATTGAACGTGTAGCACGTACGTACCTATGCAGACCGTCGGAAAAGTCTGTCTCAAGAAAGTGATTGATCTTTTGCAAGAAATACGCGTGGGCGTTTACTCCTTTGCGAATCATCGAGCGTTACGTGTTTTATGTCTTGGCGTTCCATAGTAGAAACAACCTAACGTTGAATTGTTCTCAGGCAGTTTATACTTGGCTACTATAGCAAAGGAGAAATACCGTAGCGACGGTGAAAATGTAGATTTCACCCACCCAGCTACTCAGCAGGCGAAAGTATTAAAGCGAAATTATAAAGTCCTACCGGAAGTTCCTCGCCTCAGGATGCTGCGCAGAAATCTGCAGTGCTACCATTAATCACTTATATGTATACCTATAAAACTTGCTCAGTCGTACACACCGTGTATCTTTGTTTATTATAGATTTTTTTCCAAGGTCTATTCGCTTATTTTAATCAGTCGCGTACATACACGGGTTTAAGTTATCGTACGTAAGTGTATTTTTGTCACTGTGTCTAGTATCTATAATTGCACCGGTAACACGTGATTAATGCGAGCTACTACGTTTACCAAGGCAATATCAATCAGTACACATTTGCAAGTAGATTTGGAGATTTAGCTGGGATGTCGAAGGGACCGCTTAAATTGTGGTTAGGTATACCCGAAGTAACCAGGTGGTCTCTACAGCCGTTTCAGGGACTCTGGTTAATGAGCGTTCTAAGACAGATTTATACTCGGTGCATTATCATCGATCGCGATCGTTTACGCTCCAATAATGAGCTATAAATTTAATTAACTGCGCGAGCATCGTCGCAGTGCCATGTCGGCTCGCGCGCTTATACGCATGTCACAGATACGTCGGTACTATTGACTCTATCCACGGCCTTGGCCAACGACCTTACTCCTTTCTTCTGCCCGAGCAAGATCTAAATCGAGTGAGCGTAACGAGATGATTTCTAACCCTTTAAGAATAAATAGAGCGGGCTTCGTAATATCTTTGCCATCGATCGACGTGATATCTGTGATAGTGATTTACTTGGTAGATTTAGGGATACGAGTGTCCTTATATACGTAATCGATCATTCGAGAAGGAACGTACAGACGGAATTGAGGTTAGTTTAGGATTTGGCTTTTAGCCAAAATGTTAATCGGAAAAATAAAAGCATAACTCGCTTAAATCGATTTCCCACATCTTACTCTTACTAAATGAATAAGGTAGACACTTGTACGCCAAGCCGTACCTACCGGTACCGGAAACGACGGTAAATCAAGATTCCTCATCTCTCCGCTAAAAAATTCTTCGGGGTTTCCCTAGACGCTAAGGTCATCTCAGATAAGGTTAAAAGAGCGATTTAGAATTATGAAATTCGAGAGAGTTCTGGTTATAAGGAGAATTAATAAGAGTGATAATCCATAAAATCTCTTTTGATCCCGTACCACCTTGAGGTTGTCGATTCTCGTTACGACGTCATAACCACTTCAGAGCGCAAAGGGTCTTTGTGTACCTACTGGGTACCTATATTCGACCATGGCCGTGGGTTAACCGTGTGGACGATGCCTTATCCCGGGCATCCCTATGGCTTACGCTAGTACCTCGCATACGTGCCTATTACCTGGTACAGAACTAGTATAGAACAATGGAGCGGCTCCCCTACGTAATTACCGAGCAGCTTGCCAGTAAGGCCGA
Source organism: Calameuta pygmaea (assembly GCA_031762395.1). NCBI lineage: Eukaryota > Metazoa > Arthropoda > Insecta > Hymenoptera > Cephidae > Calameuta > Calameuta pygmaea. The sequence goes on along the minus strand of JASANN010000525.1, from coordinate 541,829 downwards.
GGGTCTTCTCCTTTCCCCTGCACCCCTCTGACCTCTCTGTATGTAGATCCTTCTTACCTTCTCATACGTCCAATACTGGGGTACCGTACGCGCGTCTACTTCGTTTCTCCATACATACGAGAACCTTAGCTCGCTACTTTGACATGGCACTTCTCCCCACATTACCCCGGCGAACAGATGTGTGTATTCCCACCTCTGCTGCGTCACGACCGCGGGTGATGCTCGCATAACTCGACAATATATTCCTTGTCTTTCGAGTTTACCAGTGGTACGTGAATGACGCTTTGAGTGCCATTAGCTTTGACAAACCTCTTCAGCTTTGTCCCAGATTCCTGCGCTGACCTTGTCTGTCTGCTGCGAAACTACGCGGAAGATCCCATGGATCGTGCTTAAAAATTGTAATTATTGGCACTGTTGCTTCGTCACGCGAAGAGACGCTCTTTTATTTACTTTGAATTTTCGTCGGGTCACGGTTTCGTCAGTTTTGCTCACGTTGGTACTAGGCATTCGCTGGGATCAAGGCCTGAGGGGAAGTTCTGTTTAAGAGACTTGCCGTTGTATAATATTTAAGAGGAGATCCACTGGGATTTGACATTGTGCGAGTGGCTGTATCCAAGTCCAAGCGAGTGTATTATGCACGAGAGAATCGGGTTATGCGTTAGTGCATACTGGAGTTTATTATGCATTATTCACGGAACATAGGCAGCGGGCGCGTGTTGCACGCATTTCTTCGCGTCGAAGAAAGTATGAAGTTGACGACGCACGCGAGCGAATGACAAATCGCCTAACGGCTGCCAGACTTGGGAGTTCTTTGTCCCTGGGGAATATAACGGGATCGACTGATAATCAAGGGGAAAATTGTTTTGGTATCGTTTTGAAGCTTTCAGCAAGGCGCTGTACGTTTTTTCTACCGCTTGCCAGAAAATTTCAGGGGATCTATGTGTAACGATCTATTCACGTATCGCGACAGAATCAGAAACCTCAAATTTATGCAGAGTTCAGAGACGCGTCTTGCGCATGACTCTCTGTAATACTTTGCTGGTGTCGGTTTTCGACCCACCGGCGGAAACGTTGGAAGTTACAAAGGATTTTCAGAAAATTGATTTCTCTTTCGTAATCGGTACAAGCTGGGATAATAAGACTCTCGCCCTCGTTGCTAGGCAATTAGTGTATCGAATAACCTTTAGTTGGTAGGAGTTCAGGTCCAGGATGGTTATATACCAAGATGGAGTATCCGCTACGGGGATGAGGAAGTTGTTGCCGGGAGAAACGTTGGTACTCCTATTGCTGGTGGCGATGGGAATTCTGGAAGCGAATTCCTTAATGCAAACAAAGTACTTAATAGCTATTGTTAAGGGCTTGTCGTGAACTCTCCTAGGGCAATTCCCTGCTATCCCCTTCCGAAGTACTTCTAGGCGATGATGCTGCGCGAGAGATGGGGAGACGTCTTCTCTCGCAGGGGGCAGTAAAATTCTGTTTCACGCGAAAGACGAAGTCGAGAAACAGCGCTTAATGGAAAACGCGATGGCTTCGTATTAAAATGTATTCAAATCTCATGGGACAGACATTAGCGGAGCAGACTCCTGCCGGCGGCGCCATTGCATTTCTGTTGTACGCGTGCATTCTCTTTCTCTCTCTGTTACACACGTATTATATATGTTGGTTCCTTTCTCTTTATCTTTCTCTCTCTCTCTCTCTCTCTCTCTCTCTGTCTTTCAATTCTACACTCTTTATATGCTCTGTATTCTATACTTCGTCCTTCTTTCTCTCATTCTCCCATACACCAGGGGATCCCGTAATTACAATACTGGTATGGCTACTAGCATACAGGTCCTCGCGTATGCGGCCTAACCTATACTTTACACTTATATGTTACATACAGATGCAGTTACCCTCAGAACGTTAGTTCCGCCGAAAATCGAAAGCCTCGGGTCTCCGTAGAGTGCGACAAGAGAACGAGAGTCACGATGCTAACGCTCGTTCGCATTTAATTACGTCGAAGCTGAGGTCGTTACCTTTCAAAGGCTGATATGCATACTGACGTCGAAGGTGCACGAGTGTAAGCGTCGTCCCTTCGAGTAAGGTTGGGTCACGTTAGGCTTGGACGAAGGACGGATTTTATTTTCATTTCAGAGTCGCCTCTCGCCGGACCGCCGTCTCGCACGGGCGTCGTTAATGGATTTGGTGTATGGCCGATTCTTACAGCGGAGGTTTTGTACCTGGATCGCACTAGGTAGGTGGTAGTAGGTAAACATACCTACTGTGCGGGTCGAGAGAAAAAAAGTTTTATGACGCTCTACGTGTCGCAACTTTAAAACGGAAAATCCTAGTGTTATTTTCAGCAGGTACTCTCTGCTTCGGTTTCTTCTTGAGTCTACGCTGAGCCGATCATTTAGGTTTTAGGGTTAGGTCTGGCAGTTCTGGCAGCTCTGGTCGATTCTAATTGTAAGATTTTATATTTTCGTCCTTATATCGATTTATATTTTACAATCGAAATAGGACTCTGCTCCAGGTCAGATAAATTCGGGGGATTTTTCGTCTTGCTTTACGAACAATAAGGTATAAGTATACGCCAAAGAGCTGTGTAATGTTCTTGCGCATCTCTGAATACAACATGACGTTATCTCTTGGACGTTTCTTGTTCAGCGACCGCCCTCGACGCCAAGATCTCTTCTTGCCGTGCAGGCGCAACAATCGAGCAATAATTCTCGTTCGCCATATGCGACGCGTCTATACGAATTTCGCGGCCGTGCGTCGAGTGGCCCTCGTCGAGGAGAGAAAAAGGGAGCAAGACCACAGAATAAAAAAAATAAAAATAAAATATGACCAGTCGGTACGATTTACGAGAGCAATTAGCGCGGTATCGTACGTCCACCAAGACTCCTGTACGTATAGGTTAGGTTTAGCTGCCTTGCGTGGCTTCCAGTTACTTAAAACTTCCATGGAATTTTACTGTGCAAATATTTTGGAGCCATTCGTTCATTCTCACCTACTCGCTCATTGTTATCCGATGAGATGATTTATTCTTGAGAAATGAGAACTTCCCCTCCTCCGCCTGTTTATCTCGATTTTTTCGAATTTTGTCTGATCACTCCACTCCCCAAGTTCTCCTTCCTCTTGGGCACTCCGGTCCCGTCTTCTTCGTGGGTACCTTGGTAATCCGAGAGCACGTCGTTAGGACAGGACTGGTTCACTGGTGCCCATCAAGTGACTGCGGATGAGTGAGCCAAGGCTCAGTCATTATGCAGGATCATCACCCTCGGATGTGCTCGGAGGATGGCGGTGTGAACCGCACGTCATTTAACTCTCCCTTCGTTCTTCTTTCTCCTGCCCGTTCTCCTCCACCTTTCACTTATTTTTCTTTTTCTCTCCTCGACCTCCTTTTTTACTCTATTCTTATTCCTCCTATTCTTTCTTTACTTCCTTTCACCTTCTCTTTCGTCTCCTTCGCCCTGTCTCTCTTATGGGGCTCATCACGTTTCTCTCAAACACGCTGCCATAACAAGTCCATAACAAGTCCGGCTTTCGAGCTCAAACAACCTTTACACGGTATCTCGTGGGCTATTTCTTTGTAGGTTGCTCGACGCGGCGCACGATTCCACGTAATTTCATTGCTTGTTGGAGATGTCGGAGTCGCTTCCTTTTCTTTCTTTCTCTTCATTTTCACGTTGTCGAGCAATTTGACATTTAATGGACGTAATGGTTTCGGGGCTACGGTGCAGGTTCAGGTGACTGTGTAATATTTAGTATGGAATATTTCATGTTTTTTGGCTTATATCGGCACATACTTTACAATACGTGTATGTTTACCTGTCCTTGTATCAATAAACCTGTTTTCCGATTAATTAAAATACCAATCGCGTATCATAATTCATGCAAATGCTAATTATTCCTCATGATTCGTTATTGTAAAATAAATTTTGCATCGACCGGGAATCGAAACTTCCGCCCAGCGGTGTTACCGAAACGCCTGCGTGGTAGGCGACCATTCTACGACTGAGCACACCGAATAACAGAAGCTATTACGTTACGTGTATTCGAAAGCTGTAACCCTTACCTGTAGATAATTTGTAGTATAACATATAACATAAATGACCACACGTGCGCTTGTGATGAAACTTTCTACATAATTGTGGAATCCGTTTGTATTAAATAGCACATCAATAAATGTCAATGATGATTGACTGTATTTTCAAGGCTTCGTCATCATTAAGAAATCTTTATCAATAGCCAGACCAAGTTTTGAATACCCAATTCAAAAGTCATCGTAGATACAAAAGTTCTGTAGCTATAAGTCGCAAAAGTCTTCAGATAATATCGTCAAGGGTTATAGAAACGAAGGCGCTTGTGTATTTTTTTTTTAAATTTGAAACAAGTTGCAATAAATTCGGTGGTTCTTAGCGGTATCCTGTATGGCACAAGTCCAACGGTCATGATGTCATATGCTTACACACAGGAGACTACCGCATCTTTATTTTTATGTGGGTGATAATCGTGTCTACCAAATTTTTTTTTTCAAAATTGCTAAACTGTATGCACATGCATGCCGACGCGTGCAGAGATATTCGATGCAGAAATCCAGTATACGAACGTTTGCCAGAGAGCCGGGCAGCCGACACAACAATAACAGATTGGCAGGTTGAGTATCTATTCCCTCTTCTTCTGGTTCATGGTCGGCCGTCGCTCTTTGGCGGTACGACATACACCAAAGACAAACTCGACATACGGCCAACTTAGGCTTAGCCCACACCGACTGCTAATCTCACTCGACGTTGCTGTTCGGATGGACGTGTACATACAGTCTCGTTAAATAAAGATACTTCTCGCAGTAAATCTTGAGGACAGACCGTTGAAGTTTATCATCTGACACATAGAAGAAACATATTTCTCAGCGTGGTCCATGTCAAAGTAAGAGAAGACAAGGTCCCGTTTAAAAAATAATAACTCAGGCAAAAATTGCTTTATCTTCAATATTCTTTTATAAGAGGAGAGAGAAAGAGAGAAAGAGCATCGTCTTTCACCAAGATAAATCTTCAGCTCGGGTCACACGGTTGAACCCAAGTTGGGTGAACTTCGTGCGTTCGCCACTTCTTGGTTCTGTACCTTGCTCTCTCCGTTACGTTCTGACGCCTCATTTTAAGCCAGCTGCTGCACAATGGATTGCAAATTGAAGTGCTTTCAAAATGATCCAAGTAGAAAAGACGCGCATGACTCGGGACAAAGGATCAACAAGAGAAACGGACAAAAGGAAACACGAGGTCGCAGTCAATTACGACTGATTAGATCCTCGACACCAGGTTCATCTTCATTTTCTTTTACGCTGTCTACCGTTTTTATCATTTCAATCTACTACAAGTATCAATCGTATGTATGTACAGTCATGGCCTTTTCTTAAGCTTTGTGAACGTGGCTTTAATTTCCTAGCGTAACTAACCTGCGTTACTAGAATTGTAGTGACTGACGTAGCTCTATCCTCGAACTTAGATTGTCTCGGTGGCCTTGAGCGCATTCGTTCCTACCAATAGTACCAGTGCACAGTGTTCCAGTACGTAATGGTGAAACCGTCCTCGAATAGACGCGTCTACGAAGTCGAAGATGGCGGGTCTAGTGAGAGACGTGAGATAGAAAAGGCAGTCGGTGCAGGTCGTGACGTCGTGATGATCTACGCTCGGTACTAGCCGTAGTAGTAGTACTACCAGTGTATACTAGTAGTAGTATAGTAATAGCCGCTGCCCCATTCGTGGATAAGAAGAACGCGAAGTAAAAGAAGGACAACAGAGGACTACGTCGTCGGGGTCTGTGGATCGGAGTGAAGTTAGCTGCGCTTCTTCGAGAGAGGGGTTCACGGTCGCTGCAGGCCGTAGAACTGCGACACAACGGGCTGCACCTTCTACACGAGTGCGTCGGGGTCCTCTGGATGTCTTGTTTGTCGAAGTGACCGGATGTTGATGGAACCATGGACCGTGATGTACAAAGGAGTCTGTTGAACTCCCTGAATATAGTTACACTAGAATTTCCTAACTACGGTACAGCATAGTCGCACCGACTGTAGTATATACTTATACCAGCTCAGGATCTTGGATCATTGTTTCTTTGTTTGTTTATTTTCTGAGATCGCTTTATTCGCAAATCGCTAATGCGCAAAGTACTTCCAGTCGTATTATATCGATCGGTTCCATAGTCGAGAATGCGTTTCATTTTCCAGATGGCTGATGGAGAAACGAGATTAACGTTGGTTGGATTTATTTCGTAAATGGACATAGGACTCTGATTTTCTCTGATACGAGGTATACTGGTTATTAAAGTGCCGTTCGGCCCTTTTTGAAATGTTGTATGAAGCCACGAGAGGAGCTCACGGATTTTCATGAAAAGCTGATTAACTTTAATGCTCGGTGAGACTGTGCTACGCGCATGCATCATTATTCGGGTAATTGAATTCTGAGTTTCCTCTTTCGTTGTTATTTGCGTAATCGCGGTCTAGATGGTTTGCGGTTTTATATACATATGAGTTCTGGACGCCCGGGCTCTGGGAGATAAGAATCGGCAAATGTCGGAAACTTCGAGTGTCGAGCTATCGCGAAACCAACTGTATTAATAGTGTACACTATATGTATATATGTTCACGTTGCAATGAGAATGGATTACATTAATTAATTAAATTAACAACGTTCGATATAGCGCTCGATTTAGAGTCGTACGAGAACTTTTATTGCGTGCAATTGCAATTGCAACCACAGCTTCGAATTGGACTGTGCCATTTCCGGCTGTTTTAATTGGTCGGATGTGTATACGTACACATACGTCGTCACCATTGTTTTCTCGTCGATGCTTTTCCGTGGTTGTTAACTTAAAAAAAAAAATCTAAAATTTTAACCCTTCTGTAATTTTATCTCGAACTCGCACCGAGTGTTTTTGGAACGATGGCTTTGTTGAAATTTCAAATGTTTTAATACGGCACGGAGGGACAGCGATGGCGCCGACTGACGTGTCGACGAAAATCGTTAACCGCGCGCCGACAGAACAAAGAGAAAAGTATATCGTGGCAAAAAGAAAGGGAGCCCACGTGTTTGCCGACACTTGGCAGGAGCTAATATTACTTCGGTGACGTCACAAGATTAATGCGAGTTCCCGTGTTTGCTTCGAAGCTCCTTGCTTTGCGAATCCGCGCACTCCTTAAAATAACACGATAGATCGAGCTAAAAGTTTACTACGCTCTGTCGTGTGTTACGTGCACTGTGGAGCATATATGTATACCTATACCTGTAACTATTGCCATACGCAACTTCCGTTTTCGCACCCTCGCACAACTTGCAGCGAACCCCAATCATCTCTCTGCAACTTCCCTTACGTCAGATGGGGAAAAAATATCACATACGCTTTACTACGGTCAGACCCATTTCTCAGTCCGTAATGTCTCTCGCCGAATAGTAAAATGGTTTTCCTGACTTAGGCGTCGTCATTTCCTTTCATCGTCCTCGCCGGAGTAGTCTGACACGAATGCAGACACGTCTCGAATTAATTAAAGAATCGCGAATCCCCATTCACGTGCATCCTAAGAATCGTGACTCGTATGCCCGACAGCGCCATTGTGAATTTAGTAAAATTTCCTAATTCGTGATTCACTCTGCGCAGTACTCGTAAATCGAAATTTTGTCGTTCCCTCACTCGATACACGTGCATCTGTAGATGTGTCCAATTTACGATTCCAGATGTGTCGATTTGTCGATGATCTAATTATATGTATGCGATATGCCTCATAAGTGCATTATGACTTATGATGATACTACAATTCCTTTGTGAGTAACACGTCTCGACTTCGAAAATTTCATACTTTGTTTATTATGTCGCTTCTTTCATACACCCTGTAGGCAAACCGAGCCCTGTGGGCAAACCAGAGGCATTTTCCATTAGAGAACATGCAATAATCCACCATCGTAATATTTTCAAGATACTTTTATTATTAGTCGACCATATTCAAATCCCAAGACTCCTTAGTACTTCTATACACGCGCCTTGGCTGCTTTCATAGTTTCGAGGGTTTTCAAGTTTTTCTATGTACTCAGCTGCGCCTTGGGAAAATTCTTATTAGTCCATTGTCTGCACTCGACTTTTCCTGTTACGTTGTAGATACTGCTACATTTATATACTATATATATACGTATGGCACAGTCTTTTTATATGATACTTCCACTTAAGTAATCATGTACTTATCACGTTTTATATCCACAGGGATTTCGCCTGCAGCAGGTAGCTATGTCTTTTCTTGTTACCTCATGGAATACTGAGGATTATTATCTAACACGATAAGAACGTCTTATTGACGAACCTTGATGATTTCGTAAATCAGGGTCACGTAAATCATCTTCGCTATTTTGGCATCCCTTCCTGTTCGGACAGCGATACATAAATAGCACGATAAGATTAACGAATTAAATGGACAGTATCTATGGTTAATTCCAATCAGCGTGCGATCAAGTATATATGTATATATTTTCTAATTTTTCAATGGATATTGAGTAAACAATTTGTACTACAGTATATAAAAACAGACATGTCTGAGGGAGTCTGTACCTGATAACAGGATGGATATTCAAATAAGAATATCTGATTGTAAGATATTAAACCAATGAGCGATAATGAATATCGATTAGGTTAACAATTGTTTATATATACCACTGTATAGTATAGTTCGCGTAGTATAAGTAGAGTATAGTATAATCGTACAATATCTAAATTAGTTTCGGGTATGATGTACCGTATGCTCGAATCCATCTAGACATTATAGCGTATTGTTACTTAGACGGAGTGGCATGTGTTAGGTGTGTCTTGTATAACCAGAGGTGTTCCTTAGACACGTGGGGGTTGTGGCACTGGGGGGGGGGGGGGGGTCGAAGCGATCGTAGAAGATGTTGGAAGTTGGAAGCTGGAAGCTGAAGTAGGTGCGAGTTGGTTTGGGTGAGTCTACACCGTGTGTCTCACATTCTGTGGACATAAGACAGACGTTGTGTGGAATGGGAGAGCGAAGAGATTGGTATTGACACAGGACGAGAATCTCATATATTGTATATTAGAAAGGTCAAAAGGTCGAACATGTGCGGTGATAATATTTCTCGTGTGAAAACTAGTTTTTAGTGAAAATTTCATATAGTTTTTTATCAGCAGTAGTCTGCTAGCTGGTATTAATATTGCCAGTGGTACTCGACTATATAGATATACAGTTGTATGGATATTTAGGATAATTAAGAATGGCATGTTTTGCGAGGTTGCACGTGAATTTTCAAGGGATCAGATGCAGTTGGGTGGTCAGCTGTTATCAATTAAACCCAGGGAGTCTAATTCCGGGAATAGAATTTTCGGAGGACGACGATTCCAGGTGAAGTCGAATGCAATTTCTGTAAATATTAATTCCGCCGTCATCCCTTTATGGTATCTAACGCGATCCATCTTCTTGAAATCCAACCACTCGCCAATAGGATTCGTAGTATTTGTGTATCAATTCCCTTCTTTCTGCTCGTATTATATTCAATCCCCTGAAATTCACCTTGGGCTTTAGGCGCGTTCGCAATGCGTCACTGAACATCTTTTTATCCACATCAGTCATTTTAGATTCCGCCATCTTTATCATTTTTAAGCGCAGGTCTCTTATAATTATATATCGTCATGGGATTGCGTGTCTCAGTCAATCGATGAATATTACGTTGGTTTCAATTTTGACTTTCCGCTGTCATCTGGGGCTGGTAGAAACGAGCCAATGGATTACAAAACGCGATTCGAAGTTTCCATCAAAGTGCCATCGCGACAAGCTGTCATTGTGATCGGTGGCTTTCATTCCTGGCGCTCGCTCAAATGGAAACCGTGTCACTTTGATTAAATGCTATCGACCAAATACCCACGTCCGTTGGGTCCCTTAGTGAAATGCTCGAGGGTGGTTGTGTGGGTAGTCTCCGATATTTTACCCTACGCCGTTCACCAGGTGCAGGTGTCCTGGATATAACCAGTGAGGTCTTTTACAAGGAAAATGAATTGGTCGCGCAAATGTTCTCGCTACTTCGTACGAAAGTAAAAAGCTCTGTTCATTTCCGTGCAGTACCTGCCAAGCTGTAACTCATCGAAGAGAAATGGGCTGGATCTATGTCCTTGATACAGTCCCGATGAAAATTTTGGAAGAAGAGGGTAATAGCAGGAGTGGATGCTGCTCATGCGCAGCAGCGCAGGTATTTATTCTGGGGATCGACCAAATTTCATTATAGTGACGTTGTACATACGTATATATGCTTTGTCGATTGGAATCCGAAAGAGGATTCCTTTATACCCGTTCGTTCATCTGCTAAGTGAGTTTCCATATTTTATCGTCTATTTGTTTTTCATTGTTGTTTACACCTGACAATTGGACGTATCGGGCTGATTCGAATCACGTGCCTAAAAATTGACACGTCTCGCGCCAGCATTCATTACCTTACATTTAACTCGTTAAGGGTGATTCGATATTTTGGCTCTGCACACGTTGTTTACTCCCACCACGCCAACAGTTGCGCCAATACAAGCCCCTCGACAATTACCCCCGCATTCGGCACGTTTCACAATGCGAACACGCAAAGTCTCGATCTGACTGGCTTAACTCGATTTGAATCGAACTCCATTAAACGTAAAAGTCTCGCCGCCTTTGTGTAATCTACGGACGCACATTCACACCGGCGAAGCCAATTGCATGGATAAATGCTATTGGTTGGATTTATGCAAGAATATGCGGTCACTGTATATATATGAAAGAATAAAAGGTAAAAAAAAGGCTAAAACGGTTATTACTTTTATTCGTTCAAAACATTTTTTCTTTTTAGGTAGTTCCGAATATACGTATCAAGTGGTCACGTGGTTTCTTATGCATGAGAAACTCTCTTCTGCAATCGTTGTACGAGGGATCGAGCGACAAACGGATTGTACATTCATGGCGGGAAATTTGAATCCATGTACTTGTAAATCCACCCCTTGTCTGTGGTTGATTTATTTCTTTCTTAATTTTTATCCTTACCTTTTTTTTGTCACGTTTCTCCCATCTTCTGCAGGGAGCTATCTGCTTTTTTTTTTCAAGACATCATCCCTTCATCTAAATCTCTTTTCATACAGTATAACACTGCCTTCCAACAGTGGAAGATTGATCGCAGCGTAGCTAGTTTCTTTCTCATGTGCTTCCTCACTCACGGATTGGCATCGGTCACGATCACCACGTGGACACGAGGATCCATTTGTTGGGGACGAGAAGAACTTCACGTAGATGGAATGCTTGTCGAGTATAAAAGGAATTGTGATCGAGTTTCTTTTTTTTTTTACTTTTTATTAACGTATGTTTCCGTCATTCTGTCCCATGAAGGTATCAGCTTTCCTTATATGCACATGCACATATATGTTTTCAGTATGCAAAGAAATTGCGTATACTTTGTAGACGGACTTTCAAATGTAGTTTACATAGCGAACGTCAGGATGCAATTTTTAAGAATGCCTACGTATAAACGTAAAAGTTTCGCCGCTCCAGGGTTTCTCAACGTTGCAAACACATCGAATCAACATAAATCGGATGCATCGCCATGAATCGTACTGATTGGCCTTTGTGGGCCAATCAATGCACCGATTCAATGCATGGTCAGCAGGTTCGATACTTTGTTTGCGTTTGTGCTGACGCTGGCTTTAGCGTACTATACATATACATATATATGTATATGAGTAAGCAATGGTTCAAGATCGTGACTGCAAAGCAATCCTGCCAGGCGACCTTTTCGAATACCAAGCAGTCTTGCAATTCTTTTCGTGCTAAGAGCCACACTATAGTATCTTTAAACAAATGAATTATTTATTTAGCCAAATTTGTATATTCATACCCGACAGTCACGGGTATGTTATTGTTTTACCGGAGCTATATACGGGCGTAACGATTTAAAGGATGACTGGTGGCTAGCATTGGTATAATATGTGTGTCACGTCAACAGGTGTCACTGCACTCGTGATTGGCCTTAAATTTATTAGGGAGCATGGATAATTAGGTAGGCTGAGGCTAGAGACGCGCATGGCGGCGGTGCCAGTGAATAACCCATACGCATAACTCGCGAGCGGGACTTTATGTCTGGCAAAGTTAATAAGGTCTCGGCAACGCGGCCAATATCGGGCACACCTCGAGTAACGACCCCCATGGAACAACCCTCTAGTCGTCATAGAGATAGTATATGTATATATGTATATGGCATATACGCTTCGAGCCACTCGCGGCTCTACTCCAGAATTCATGGTCAAATTGATTAAATGCGTTTTCGCTCTGAAATCTTTATCGAGTGTATATATAATTTATTTCTCAATTTCTTTTTAAGGGTAAAAAGTCCATATGATACCTGCAATCCTCGTGGTTTAATATATCTTAGACCCTCTTGACCAGCAACAAGCGCGAGATTTTCAGTGGCGGGAAATTCAAGCCGTTGGCGCCACGCAGGGCGCAACGTCCGTCGAATATTATGATTGGGTTGAAATAGGGGTTGAACGATGATAGGGGATGAATTTCATTCGATCGTAGCTAAAAGTATGCATATAGATATAGAATATTTCGTAGGGTTAGAGTGGCAGAGCAGACAGACAGGAGAGGGGGGGGGGGTGGAGTTTGAACGTCATTCTGATAGTCTGCTGCGTGCGTTGGCCAAGCGAGAGATTCGGGGCGAGAGTGAGAGTGAGGGTAAGGGAGGGGGATGGTTCGTTGAGGGTGTACGAACGAGAGGAATAGGAAGGGCGGTCGTTGTATTGAGATGTATCCCTGTATCCCTATAGAGAAGCCCCTGTGTCGTCATGGCAACCGTATCGATCCCTCCGAGCCACGGGATATATGAAACGATCCACAGTTAGCGGATTCTATCCGAGGCCATTAATGTGAGTAGGCTCAGTGTGTGGGTGGGTGGGTGAGGTGGTGTTACTGGGTATTCAGGAGGATGACGAGGAGGAGTTCGACCCGTGGAGCATGTTTCGTGTTGGCTATAGGTTCCTGGAGGTTCAACTAGTCGACGTGAATTCTAGCTGTGTCGGAGACTGCAGCATCTATTGGTACAAGCTCCGATGTTGATGCATCAGACATATATATATATATATATACATATATGTAGAAGATACCGAAATTTTTAATTCGTTTCTCATTGGGAGAAAGTTTTTTTTTTGTAGGAACTCGGGGAAAATAATTTTTTTTTGTTTAAATGATATATCTGTCCAGTGGTAGTGTATTAATTGTTATCACGTACACGGGCTTGTGATTAATTGTAACAAGTATGATTACTGATTTTAATTCATTCGATATAACTTTTTACCTTCGTGGGATTGATTGTGTAGTTTAGTATCGGTCACGTGGTTCGATCACAGTCAGCCACCTAAAGGCAATAGGATAGATGTACGAGGAACTTTTCTTCCCACCTCCCACGCCCAGGCCATTCTCTCCTACGCGCTTGTAAACTTGTGTCGTTATTATTGCCTGGCATCGTTTCGAAGATGAGTTGCAAATAGTGGAAACTTTAGTATTCACTCTGGTTTGAATCTTTCAAGCTCCTTTTTTTTTTCCCAAATTTCTACACGATTCTGTGGATCGTCTAGTCCTTAAGCAGTCGATCCTCCGTTCTGGCTGGTACGACTTTATTATCTTCCTACCGTTACCCTTCGACTCTTTCTCTCGGTGTATACCAGTAGTATACCTCCACTTTTTTTTCCGGTTAGGGGCGAGATAACGTTATTTTAGAAACTTTCCTTGCCTCCTGCCCGGTTGGAAAACTTCGCATATTACCAAAATCAATATTTATTACCGAGCTGCAAACACAGCGGGACCCCTTATATTACTTAACTCCAACCAAGGTAAACAGTTCACATTTTCAGCTCTACTTCGGCCAACTTTTGATATATCGTTGGAACTTGCGGAACGCTTGGCTGCTCGAAGCTTTCCAAATAGTGTGGAGAAGACAAAATTGAAGTAAACATTAAGTCTGTCGTTCTGGCTGCTGGTTTTCCGCTGGGAAAGCAAATCCTTTATTCTCATGGAAATATATATTTGTAAGAAAGATTATCCTTTGTTTTTTTGCCCCCCCCCCCCTTCCCCCCAACCATTGCCTGACAATTGTAATACCGTGAAAAAGCCTCGCGGCATTTTCTAGAGGCTTCATCCTCGTCATGGTGCTTCTTGGAGAACTAGCAATTCCAGCAAAGGCCTCAGTCGAGCTTGGTTGAAATAGCATCAACTAGCACGTCCATAAAAGGCCACTTTCCTCGCTTCATTCTTTTCCTTGTGTTTTCAAGCGATCATGTAAACGCAGTGCTGGAAGTTGTATTTACTGGCCCATGACAGTGCCTACGTGGTGATCCACCATCTTAAGCGACTTTTCAAACCTAATCGTCCGCATATCAGTATATACTTGTACGTAGTTTGACGATAATTATGACTGGCTTACGTTAAAAAGTTTAACAATAAAAGTATACAGTGTTACTGTACCCATAAAATCTTAGACACGCTCGGTAGGAAAACTTGGTCAGGTTCGATAAGTATTATTTTGATTGATTACATACATGTTCCTCTTGAAATCGGTGTTATCAATATTTGTTATGCAATAGGTGCAGGTGGTAAGGCGGACTGTTGAAAATGTTAGTATCTGAATTTTTTTGCAATTTTTTTTTTTATTTCTTGTTTAGATTCTCTATTCTTATCTGTCTGGCTTTTTTACACGTGGATCCAGGTATATCGTATATGCTTTGTATATACATATATTGTATATAGGCGTTGAATACAGAAGCAGACGACGCGAACGAGTAGGACGTTGACCACGCATGATTACGATGCCAACGCTTTCACGTTTTCCTCATCTAGAAATAGCACTCATACCAGCTTCGTAGAATTGAATGAAAACCTTGACAGGTGTAGCAGCTGATCTTGACTCGGGTAGTACATAGTCTGACTGTCGGAGTTGGTCTCAGCTGGCCAGCAGCGAGACAAGGTCGTTTTACTGCTCCAGGTGTAAAACGCACCGATCACCGTCTAGCAGCCTAAACAACGATCTTGCATTTCTTATTTTTACCGGCGGCATCTGTGCGCGGGCAAACACCCTTGTAATTTGATAATACAAGAACGAGAAACTTTAACGAGCTCTACTAATATATATATATTATATATATACACTCACGTTGAAACAAGTCACGTACTCTATGAGTGAAGTCCTTGAAGAAAATTCATCGAGTCACTAATCGAAGTAGATACAAAGCTTTCAACGTGAAACGACGAAAAGTTCGCTCAGTCTGAAGCGTAAGTGCGGAAATTTTATTAAGGCTAGTTCTCGCGGGAAATTCAAACTTCTGAAAACATTCGGTCGTCACTGTTTAACTCCTGAGTGAAATGGCCGCTTTGGTCAACGGGAACTTTCGTGCAAGGTTCAGCTTAACTTTCAAAGGATTTCCTCGCTTGGATGAAAATCTCTTTAGACATAGCCTTACCAAAGTTAAGTTCCAGAGTGCATTTACTTGGAGTGTATGCAGCGAGAAGCCATTACGGATTTTCCTTTAACGGTCTTTCGAGAACGTATGAAAAGAACTCTTGCACTCGTGTCCCCCTAAACGTATGTGAAAACAAAAAGA
Organism: Calameuta pygmaea; assembly: GCA_031762395.1. Taxonomy (NCBI): domain Eukaryota; kingdom Metazoa; phylum Arthropoda; class Insecta; order Hymenoptera; family Cephidae; genus Calameuta; species Calameuta pygmaea. The sequence continues at coordinate 526,199 of JASANN010000525.1, read as the reverse complement.
AGTATACAAAGAAGCAACAAAATCGACAAATAACAAAAAGTTGAAAATTCTCGTTTTTTTTTTTATTATTATTATTAAAGGGTCCAAGCACGATCAATTTACAGTCAGTTAACCCTCGGATCTTCCTCGATTTTTGCGTGAACTTTACGATTTCCCGGGAGGTCTTCTCGAACCTCCCGCGACGGTTACGCTCGGTTCCGCTTCTCGGAAAGTTATTATCCTACCCTCTGGCGTAACTCATACTTTTGTAGTTTACCACGGACAGCAGGATTGGTCGTTGTATATTTGAATTATTAAAAGAAGAAAAAGATGAAGAAAAAGACGCGGATAATACTCGCGGTAACAAAGAGACTCTGCATACAAAGGAAGAAGTCCTCCATGACGGCAAGCACCATATACCTATACACACTGTATACGTATACATGTCTAACGTATCTATGTCCATATACGTATTATGTACACTGCTATACATATATATACTATATACAACACCATAAGTTCCGCTCTGTGCGGCGATTCTGCTTTCTGTTTATCCCAGAACAGCTGTTCTTATCGTCAGGCTCAGGTTGTGGACTACAATACAGTCTAGTGTTATTTCCATAATTGAGTAAAATATACATATTTATGCACGCACATATTACGTATAGGACCTATTACTCACAAGCGAAGTGCGCCATCAGGCTTTTTATATCCTTTTCGTGTATATATATATATATATATAAAATGCACATATATAAAAATTAAATGCCGATGTCCATCCGCCATCAACGCACTATAGTTTCCTCGTGAGCTCTTCTTTCTCCGGGTCCCGGATGTTATAGGAGCGTCGTCCGGACTCCGGATGACTATTGGGTGTAATGAACTCTTCTACGACCAGGCATGCGTGTTTATCTTGCTGCACCTGGTTATATCGCTGCGACGACAATGCTATGCATTTCTCATTTACGACCTCGTCTTATGCTCCCGCGTCGAGCTGACACAGCGTGATGTCCTTGTAAGGTTATGAGTTCAAGGACCTCGCGATAAGACCGAGCTGCTGCGGCTTTTATCAGGAGAAACACGGATTGATATATGATTATTACCTCGTCACGCATTCTCTTCTATACATATAGCTATATACTTATATACGTCTTATAATGTATATATGGATATACCATTGGCTGTATAATGGTGAACCCTCATTCACGCTGGTACCTATACCGACTTTTTTTTTTTCATCTCTACCTTAGGTCCTTTGTGCGACTCTTTGTCAACGAAGTTATCCTCCCAGACGTTTCTAACTCGTAATCGCCTTAGGTACGTTGCCCGGGACGATCGTAAAGACTGTAACTTTGCTGCTAGGCAGTCTCGTGGATGCCCGTGACGTCTCTAATGCTTTGCAAGGAAACCCAGAGAATTCGTGAGCTTATATAATATATACTTGACGTTGCCGGAAATGTAAGGAAACTCGAGATAGTAATGTGGCTCCACTTGCCGAAGCTGTTGAAAGGAAACGAGAAGAAGTTTGTACATATATACATATTATACCTTATAGTTTTTGCAGTATGCATGGTATCCATGTGGTGTATATAGCTTGGATACAGAGTGATAGAAATGGACGACTTTGCCGAGCCTTTTAAATTGACGTTCCATATATGTTGGTTTCATGTATGTATACAGCGGGCAAAAAACAGACCGGCTCTTTTGTACCCACCATTGCGATTTCGAACAGGAACACCATGAAAAGTCTCGTTTGGCGAATAAAGAGTTCGCCGCGACGGATGGCGTCCGATAGGACGTTTGCCGCCGGTGAATCTCCTTTTCTCTTGTTACTCTTTTTTTTTTTTACGTGCCACGGGTCCAGCCACAAAGGATTGCCCTTCTGGGCATTTAGTGGACGCTCGTGGCCCTGAACAGTGGAGCAGCGGATCTCTGGAGACGGGATGAACAACGCTCTTGTTTCTTATCCTCTTACATTCCCTCTGTTAGTTTCTGTTTTGGTATAAGATATGTATGTATACATGTATAATTGTACGTTTATCTCTATTTTGCTTTTATTCATCGCTATCGTACGTAGCTTTTGGCTTCCATTTCAGGATCCTTTCCATGGTAAAAAAATTTCTTATCTGTTTAATAGGTCGATTAACGAAAATATTTCGATGATTATTAAATATCCGTGTTTAGTTTATAAGTATTTAGCCTTGTTTTTATATAGATATTGATCCGTGGTTCTGCGACTTTTATAACCGTTGAACCTGTTATTCCAAAAAATAGGTAGATTTTATATTTGTTGCTCTTACTGTATCCTGGAATAAAACACGTATTTAGTTCATGTCGCGTTTCTGTGCGCAACCGTGACGTTGCGTGTGAAACGTATGACAAATATAAGCAAATGAGATCGCTGTTATTTCTTTCGGTACGTATGTTGCAATAATAGGCATGTGTTATATATGTCTCTTTGAATGATATCGTGTTATTGGGCAGTTCTTATAAAGACTTCAGAACTATATACATTCTATTTTTTTCTTTTCTTTTATTTATAACAGAGAGAGGGAGAAAGAGAGTGTGTATGTGCGTGAGCGAGAGAGAAGGATATTAGCATTAGCTCAAAGGTGGAAAAGGAAGCCGGGATTTCTGGTGAAGACCAATAAGAGAAGCAAAGGAGCGAGTACTCCTCGCATAATCCACGCGCAGCTCTTGATATTTCACCACGATTGTCGTGCTTCGGGGTTGGTATGAAAAAAGTGTGTGCATTTGCCGCGAGATGTCTTTTTTTTTCAATGCCATTCTTCTACGTTTTTTTTGTATTCATTATAAAATTAACAAATTTCGCCGAGGTTCTTCTGTGCTTCTCAGATAATAATTAGTGACGCGTGGGTTCAATTTTCAATGGAATGGACCAGCAGGAATGGCTCCGCGGTAGATTTTCTGTGTGTACCATAAACGTATACATATGTATAGAGGAGGCGCAGCTTCTAGAAATTAATTAAAATGGAGATTTCCACTGTATGTATCTTTGCACTTTCGTTTTGTAAAATTTTTCAGAACTCAGCTCCGCGAGAGATCGTTGTCTCGCAACAGTCACGCAAAATGAGAGGACACGCGAAAGTTTCTTACTAATTAGCGGGTATAACGTGAAAGAACGTGGAACTTTTGAGAAATTCGAGAAGCGGTGTGCGAATGGGGAGCAAAATGACGTCCGTGGCCTTTTTTTACGTAACTAAAACACATAAGAGGAAAAAGGATGCTTTGAAACAAGCCCATCGAATTCGCATGGGACATAATGCAGCATCAGTGAAATAAAAAGGAAAAAAAGAATGTGAGAGGCTGTCGTTGCGTGGTCCACAGGTGGAGATTACATTATACTTCCAAATCCGACGTTCCCTCATAGAAGAAGGATTTATCAGGCATCATGGGTTGGATTAAATTTTTACACGACCATCTAGGAGTTGCCAAACGAAACATTATGGAAAGTGGATGGTCCAGGATGCTAGAAATGAGGGTAGTAGCAACCTATAATTCCAGGTCTTAGTTGATCTCGTACAGTGCGGGATCCCGAATCATCTCGTACGGAACATCATCATCCTCCCTTGATGTTCTTTGAAAGTGAAAATAAATTAAAAGACGCCATAGCGCCTTCTATTTCCTTTGTTTAGGTCTAGGACATCCTGAATGGCTGTGCCAGCCAACCCCATGATCCCACGAACCCTCCACCGTGCTTCAACCCCTCACGTCATTATGCCGACGTCGTCGTCCTCTTTCTACCTCACGTATCTTCATTCCCCCTTGAATTTTCAACTTTGCCCAGGAATTTCTTTCGCGAGAGGAAGCGACGCTTCTGTTCGCAGACTCAGGATGAGCTGACATTATATGGAGATGAGAAGGAGAGAGCAGGGCAGACGAAGGAGACATAAAAAGAAGAGAAATAAGAGACGAAATGCGTTGCGGAAAATGCACTCGCGGGAATTACATTGTTCATTACAATTCTTGGCCTCTCTCAAGCGTCTCGACGCCGAACGCGACACCATAAAAAAAGTCCTTGTTCCTTATATTGAATTTCGACGCGCCATAACGAACGATATACATGCTCCACGTCTTGTTTATCGGTAATTGCCGAGTACAGCGAACCCGACGCGGTGCGTCGCGGCGCTCGACGAATCGTCGAACCTCCGACGCCGCAACACCGATCAATTTGTACCACTCTGCTAATGGGAGAGAAGCTCCGGTGCATTAATTATCCTTGCCCGCCGCAAATGGAATTCCATTTATCGATTAATTATTATTCATTAATACTCCTGTACCTGAACTCATTGGTATATACTAGGCGTATATGTGTATATGTAGTAAACTTTCCGACCGGAAACACGAAGCAATCGCAACTCGATTAGGATTAGCACGACGGAACTGCTATTGGCAAAACCTTGTTCCGGTATACTGTTTAGTTTTATGACTATTAGGGAGCAATGTGACTTGCTTTACAGATACATTGCTTCCCGTGGGTCATTGCGGGGCAGCAGCGGTTTTGAATAAATAACGAGCAGCTCTATCTGCTCTGGCTGTAATTTCTAGGTACATGATGCTGTAGATTTATAGAGAATTATATGGAATCGCCGGATTTAACGTAGAAGCTAATGCGTGTCGATTATTATTTCAGTGTCCGTGTCCATTGGTGCATTTGTGGCTGTGGTCGTAGCTAAGCACTGTGGTAGAAAAAGTCAAAGAAAACTTTCCGAATCTTAAAGTCCCACTGTGTATAATAAGTCTGAATAACATTGATTTTAAAAAATCTCAAAAACTCGTCGAACTGGATACCATTACCGAAGTCAAAATTCGCCAAGCAAATTTTGTATTTCGATATTCCCGTCTTTCCCGTCTTATAATATAAATTATTCCACAAGGTATTTCCTGGCGGAGTCATTGGGTCACGGAGTGACCCTAAATTAATCGTAAGGTCAGAAACCCTAAGTGGATTAGCTGATATCCTTAAGCGAATGTAATATTAAATATGTCGGCAGACTGATCCAGTACTATAGCGATCGATTCAAAATGAAATTTTGTACCATCGATATACCCTAACGCCTATATAGAATGAAAAGGTCAGAGGTTATATATCCACCATGCGATACAGTAGCCATCTCGAATTCAAGATGACGGTTAAGGGGGAATTGAATTTTTAAAAATAATTACATACGTATATTTAGCCAAGCATCTCTCTCGAACTAAAGGTCAATCAAGGTGCGTTCACACAGGTCGTTTCGTTTATCTTTTATTGTAATTACATCACGCCCCTTTCGCGTAATCTTTGATTATGAAAATCAAGAATAAATAAATAAAAAAAAAGCAGACGCATTTCTCGAGTATCTCCGTGGCAGGATTTTTTAAAAATATTAAATTTACACTTTTACTCTCATATTTATCTTATCTTAATTCTCTCTTTGATTTCATCCTTAAACGTTTACTGGAATGTTGTTCGTCCGGCTTGTCTTTTCTACCGGCTGACTTCGTACCTACATTCGTCGTCCCTCTGGTGTAGCATAGGTCGGGTCGTCATCGTAACAAAGAGCTCAGAGAACAGCTGGTGTCTACTTGGAAAGCCTGGGGCTCAAACCAGTATTTTCAGAAACTCAGACGCACCATGGCGGAAGTGACCTACCGGTCCATTTAAAAGTCCCGGGCACTTAAAAAAAAAACTCAGATCCCACAGCAGTCGTTGCCGTTATATATATTATTTCTCCTCTTTTTTCTCCTCTCTTTTCTTATTCACCTTTTCATCGTTCCATCCTTCTTTCTCTCTTTCTCTTTCTTGGAATGGATTTTAAAGGCTCGACTTTTAAATGCGCCTTTTATGCCTGCCGGCACTCCCTGTAACGAAACAGGTGGCGCACTCGCACGTGCATATATACAAACACGATCTCTTCATTGCTACGACAATGTTCCCTATTAAAATTCGCTCTCTGGGTTTTATACACCCGGAGGATCATCGTCCTAGTGATGATTCAACTCGCGTTTGCTAACCATGTGATTCGGGGTGCATCGCAGCAAAGTCGGGATAATCCTTCTGTATCATATCTGATTCTTGGAATTTTCAATCAGGCAGACGATAAAAATTCTTTCTGTGGATTTTATTATGTCAGCTGATCACGTTCGTCGTCGTGATTCGGTATTGAGCGTCACCCGATATACTAGTTATACGACGGCTGATTATAATCGTAGGGACTGAATTCGAGGTACGTTGGTATATAGACCTTCTTTTCAGTGATATAAAAGACGGGGATGCTGCAAAGTAAGAATTATCTGAGATAGTTCATTATATGTTTCTGGGTCTGTAACTGATGGATCAATGGGATTTCTTATAAAATTTTTACATTTTTTTTTTTCAGTCTTACTCACTCCTATGCACGATTTCACGTATACGACCAATCGTCTTCTTTTTGAATTTCTGCCACTTTCTGAGATAAAATATCTCGGTATTTCCTTTCTGGAGTTACTCGGTGTACTCTGTCTTCGAGATATATTACGTGCATTTGGTATATCTCTATAGTCATACACTTCTTCCTTACCTTCCTTATTCCACCTTTTCCATTTCTCTAGCTCTTCTCGTCTCTCGATTTAAAGCTCATCCGACTACGATTCCCTTCCTTCTTGCAAAGCAATGTTACGTACGCAAATAACCTAAGATAGGTCAAAGCCCATAGGTACTCAGTATCCATCTATACTATATGCACCACATATCCAGTATATACATATACTAATAAGAAGTAGCATCGCGATATCGATTTTACGACTTAGGTTATATTTTCTCTCATCTTGTTGAACAATCGGGAAATTTATGCGCACAGATTATTAGTCAGAAATTGAAATTTCTTCAAGAATTCGGAAGTTGGCGATGAGCGACGATAATCACTGTGCTGTTATATACTTTCTGATCGAGTGAAAATTTTTTTTTGATTTTTCAAAAAAAAAATTGTTTTCCACAAATTTATGGGTCGCATCATGATCTTGGCGTTTTCAACTTTATCATTGTCATTCGTATGCGGTAGACCCCGTTTACTGAGAAATTTTACCATGACAATAAAAAGCCTGCAAAAAAACATAGAAAAGAGACACCGAGAATCGTGTCCCTATGTCTTGCCGTTCAGCGGCTCTGGTTCGCCTGGCGCTTTCGAATGAAAAAGCATAAAAAGCGTCAAATCTCGTGGAAGCTCACGCGTTTGGTTACACGCTTTTGCCTTCTGAAAAACGTAACGCTTTCATATAGAGTCCGTTAGCCAGAAGGAGGCGCGCGTTAGGGTTGGGTTGGTAAGAGGGAGCTACAAGGGACAGCTATCCATTTACAAAGCTTAGCTCCCCAAGGCTTAAGGAGCTTTTTATAAAAGCACTGACGATAAGCCGGCTTTAATACTTTATTTTATACGAAGCAAATGCGTTTTCCTTACCACACCTATTAGTACAGTCCGTGCATTGATTTGTTATCTCGTGTCCCCATCCGAATTCTTAAGTTCCAAAAATTTTACTTATATTTTTTTTAACAATTAAATTTCCCTATTATCACTGTTTTCATTCGATAATTCGTAACAACACCTATTTATATGATTGTTTTTGTTCCAATGAGAAATACACGAAACATAATAAATTGCATTTATCCATGTGATAATGTGCATAGGACGAGCTCTGTGTACAATGGTAAATGCAATTGGCGATTTATGCAAATTAACGTAAATCCATGGCTCGTTTTCAATCGAAAGGTCGTCTCGATCGGCTATTGACCTGGTTAAAGGTGACGCTACGAATAGCCTGGCACTGAAAAATTGTCGGACGGCTCACAGTTGTAACTGTAGTACGCATTTGCGAAACTTCCACTCAGCGCGTTTGCGCGAGCACATCGTCTATTTATCGGTTGGAATTTCGTGTACGTTTGCTGATCTTGCTACTGTACTTGCTACTCGCTATAAATATCGCTCTCACACGTGCACGTGAATGGCATTAACGAAAGTAAGCCGAGTGCGTTTATTTTCCTTTGACTTTCTCCGTCTGGCGCCGATTCCCTGTCGTACGCACGTGTGAACACGGCTGCAGTTCTCGTGCTGCTTATATATACGCGATAACGACGAATCGATGAGATTTTTTCCGACGGATTAATACTAACGATCTTCGTCCCTTGCGAACGCGCCTTTACAATCGAGACTGCTCGGTAGTTTGACAATTCTGAAATGTTGCCCCTTGCTGGAACTTTTAAGTGTATTGTAGAAAAGTTTCTACATTTTTTTTTACTACACCGTTAATTTCTAAAACGTATATGTCATATTCCGAAATTCCGTCCAAAATGTACCGATTCGAATTGATTGTATTACCGGAGAAATTATACAGTGTATTTACAGATTTTAGTAAATCACCACACATAGCCGAAATTATTGAAAATTTGTCTCGCAGCCTTTTAAAGGATAAAAGATTCTGTGGAGTTCATGGAGATGAACCGGAAGCTGATCTTTGATTCGTGGTTTTACGCTGCTCGATTTTGCCAAGATACCTTGGCAGGATTTTATATTTCCTTTTATTCTCTTTTTTTCCCGCTTTGAAATTTTTTATATTTACTTAGTTACGTAATAAAATTTCAATCTTACAACCTCTTACTTGAATCTTTAATAACTCTGATCGGAGCGGGTACCAGGCGGAATCTGTTATGCAGTTGGAACGAGGTAATTAAAACTTTTTAAAGTCTTACCTCTAACTGAGTTTAACCTCGAAATTAAAAACTAATATTATCCCACGAAAGCTCGCGTTATTTTTGTGTCCATTCTCAATAATAATTTCTTTAATTTACTTCATTTTTTAACCTCCGTAACAATGAGACTGTCCCTAACAGGTGTCCTGTATAATTTTACACTGCCCGAGGTTTCCGATCTTCAAATAAAAAGTCTATGGACCGTCACGCTCGTTAATTTAGAACCTATTGAAATACATTGCAAGTATATATATGGTAGATCGTCGGCTTTGATATTAAACGTTAACCCGCTGCGCGGACGGTTGGGTCGTTTTTTATATCGCATGAGCTTATACCTTTTTTCCTTAAACCTTTTTCTTCGATCCCCTTCTCATATGTATCACGAGGTAAGAAAATTAAGAGATAGCCCAGACGGAACTCCAGGTGGGTTATTATAGTCGTTTCGACTTATATCCAAGAATTAATCATTAATGGGCGATAATGATCGGATTGCGAGCACCCGGCTGTAACGGCGTGATAATATATGTAATAAGACAGGCAAACCTTTTAACGTATAAAACGCATGGTTTACTCAGGATCCGTGCGCCCCGCTGGCTTTATGCATATGCCGTGGCTTTTATTAGCCGGCGTAATGCGTTAGACAACATTACGTATAATCACACTCACGCAATCAGTCTCCCTTTCTAACCTTTGCTAAAGGGAAAAAGTGTGAGAGAGCTTTCAGAGTTTATTTAAAAAAAAAAAAAGATATGATAATTCTGAATAATTTTTATATCAAATTTCACCTAGAATTACTGACGGTAATTGTAATTTATGGACCTGTGAGATAAGTATCCATAGCATAATTTTGGTTGCATTTTCTTATAGCGGGTGTCGTAAAGTCTTGGCTTTAAATGGTTAATATGTTATGGGCGCGTGTTATACAGTGGCACTATTTTCTTACGTTCACTCCATACCTACCTCGTTTATCAAAACGCATTATCCGATGAAAACTCAGGGGTTAACCTTTTTGCCGTCCTTGGAAGAAAATCTACTTGGATATTACGGAGAACCGTTTCACGCCCATTCCTCATAATTATCATTTTTCTAGGAGATCACGACATGGCAAACCTGACGTTTTATTTGTCTGGCACTTGGCCAGGATATACTCTAATGCCGCTAATGCTGAGTATATCTAATCTAAAACCTTCCAACCTATACCTTCGTTAACTCTTCTCGCGACATGCCTTACTGACTAAATAAATCAGTCTGGCAGACGTGTCATGCTGACTTTAATTAAGACTGCTCAAGTCGTCCTGCATGATACGGTCGGTTCTTACGAATCCAACTTTTTTATATGGTATTAGTTGACGGTGTATTTATTGCTGGTAATAACTTTGTCCTTTTTTTTCTTTTTTCTTCAGGTGAGTTCAAGGGACCCGGACTGTACCTTATTGGATCGTATAATGGTAACGTTAAGTTCGTTAATACTTCATTTTATTTATAGTGATTTGAAATAATAAACCATCGACTTCATCTCGATAAGATATTTTGTATTTCTCTTCGATCTACGGATACACGTGCAAATATGACGATTGGAATTTTGACTGGTTTGCAAATTTTCGTGACTTTATTCGCAAGCCATAATACCTGGGTTCTCAACCGGTAGATTCTTGAGATTTTATTTTCAGATTACTCGAGACGCAATTTCGCTTGAGGGAATTGCAGGCATTTCCAGCGTAAACGAGCCATTATCTACGAAAAGCTCGCATGTAGGCACTTTATATTTAAACGAACTGCTTTCTATTCAAAATAGTAGAATTCTCCTTCCCCTTTTTCGTAGCTTAACGTTAAACCAACTGCCATACGCTTTTGCTCGGCTCTCTGTGGATTTAAATAATCAAAATCATGAGTGTCTTACACATAGACCCGCACGCGGATAGGAACCGGAAGGAGTCTAATCCTACCATCCTTACCTTTACGCTTATCCTCGTCTCGTGCATTTTAAATACCTTCCGCGCGTATTACCCCATTCAGTTACTAGATGAAATACCCCCATCTCGCGCTCCAGTTAACGGGAGCACAGTAACTCTCTCATATCTTATCTCCACACACGAGTACAGCGATATAGCATAGTTTCGTCATAGTAAACACAAAATTATTCCTTTTTAAAAAACCAGATTTTTGTGTGTCAACACGTATTATTCAAGTAAGAAATATATATATATATGCAACCAAAAAATTCAAACTTGTATGAATATCAACAGCGACAGATATACCTGTATATACCCAGATTCAATCTTCTTACGTAATTCAGTGAGGGTTATATGTCATTGAAAAATAACTGTTGACTTCTTCAAAAATTGTACAATTTATCCTCGCTTTGCATATCGGCATCAATGAACATTTGACAGCGATTCAATCACACGTGGATCTTATGAATGCCATACAAATTTATCTACGATATCGTTATACACAATATGTATGTATTTATAGAAGCGAGAGACACTCAGATCGTTTTATCAACTGAATTTCTGTACGGTCTGTTCCACGCAATGTATATAAGTCGTACTGATAGAAGGCTGTTCACTGAACAAGAAAGCTTACTTCTCCGTGACGAACGCCGAACGGATGGGAGCTTACGTCTGCTTCATTGACTTTGATTCTCCATGGACCAAAGAAGCATATCCGAGTTCGAAAGAAACTTCATAACGCTCTGACAGCCACCATAAGTCCACTGCTTGACTATTGCTAGTGCTTCAGGTATAGTTGTATCGATAATATAATATATCTATAGTAGACGTATGGTCAATACATTAAATTCCTTGATTCTTATGAAATATGACAGTCGAATAAATTTTGTTTATACAATCAAGCATTAACACCTGTGGCTTTTAGTGTGGACCTTTAGCTACGCTCTGATATATATTATATGTATATAGGTATAGTTAGAGAAGTGGCCGCTGTCAAGAAAGAAGGGAGAGAGAGCGAGAGAGAGAGAGAGATAGAGAGAGAGAGAAAAGGTGAACGTAGGTGCAATCAAGAGAAGCACAGTGCCGCCGCGTTGGCTAAAGGCGGCTTCTTGTTTGGAGCAGAGAGATAGGCTAAGAATGAGTAGCTAGGGGATGATGGTGCAATGGTCAGAGTGGAGGAGGATCGAGAAGGGATGGCTTAGTCAGCATCTCGGGAGGGTTGAAATGAATCCTCGGGCCAGATGGGGATTGGTAGAACTGACTCTTCTTGGCAACTACGCCTCTTTTCTACCAGCTGTTAGTCTCTGGTTGCTGATGGCGGAGGGGAGCGAGGGTGGTAGAGAAGGGGGAAAAAGAAGTTTAAAAGCAAAACTGCCCTTTAAAGTCCACCCCCTTACCGGATGCTGCTTGCTGTGGTTAGATTGAACCTCGACGTTGCTACGTATTCTCTTTTCTCGTGGAAAACTTCATCTTCGTTCTCTTGAAGGAAAATTCAGAGTCGGGGATCGTCGAGAGCGTGCGGTATAGTACGGCTGGAAGAAGAAGGATGCTGGGCGGTTTTACGGATGCCATTTTGAAAAATCGATGCTCGCATCGTTGATTGGTCGGAAAATATGCTTCCAGGGAAATGCAGAGACGTATACGGACTTTACATGTTCCTTCGTTATTATCGGGTGGTTGTAAAACGTGCAAACAAAGGCGACTGTTGTTTGAGACATGGTATAGGTATATGTTACGTAGCATTGTGTACCTTCTTTGGTGTATCTCTGATGTAAAATTGGTTAGCGTTATGAAAGAATTTATTATCTGAAATTTGTCAGATAGATAACTTATCTTGACTGCTGTTGGACAGTGAACGTCGTCTGTCTGTCTATGTGTAATGTATGGTTGATATATATGTATGATTTTTTTAAATGTCGACGGACATCCTCGTTCAATAAACTTTGTAGATACCCTAAGTTTGAGTATAAACGAATTTTTTCTACGCGATACGACCACTAGAGAATTTCCAATTTCCAGTAAATTTTATCGATCGATTTTCATCACAGGGAGTCTCCGAAAGGGATACTAGGATAATCGTGGGAAATATCGAAATTTTCAAAAATTCTAGACCGCTTACAAATTTATCAGTAGTCTTCTACGTATTCATTAAGCTTTTTAAATTAATTAGTAATTTGCTTATACGAATCTTTTATTTTATGAGAATTCAAGAAATGCTAATTCCAACAAGAACGAATTCGATTACCAACTCTCAGCGAAAGAATATACTGGAAATTATTACTGTGCGATTCGTGTACGATTGCGTCGTATTTCGTAACGCAAGTATTCCGCTACGTAGTCAAAGGTACCTTTGACAGCATTTCTTGGCGCTCGTTATACACGGCAAATTACCCGTAAAATATAGCCAGAGATTTGCACCTTACCGTTTAATAGGATCCCAGACTTTACAGAGTTACAAATCAAGGATGCTTCTAATTGCTGGTTAGCGCATGCGCGATTTAAAATTTTCTCATATTCCTTCTTTTTGTTCGACTCATTTCTCTTGCATTAATTCTCTCTCTATTTCTCCCCTTCCGTCGCTCCATCCTCTGTTATATTGGTTCAGGCTGTAGTCTCTTCACTTTGAAATCTTTGACGAGTACTTAGCTGCTTTTACAGGTTATTCTGGTAAAATTAAATTTTTTAATGTGCGGAGAAAATTATCTTTTGTTTGCGCAAAATTATTATTATTATAGACAAAATGGAATCTTTACCTTTTCAGTATCCTGATAATCGAGTTGTCTTCAGGGACAATTCACTGTTTGGGATCCTATCTATAGGTTTCAGACGTTGAACGTGTTTGCGAAGATGAGAAAGTGGTCCAGGAAATGGATAAGGATGAACACAGAAACTACGAGCGAAATCGAGCTGCTGACTTACGCTATCGGTCAATGCCTGTCTGTAAATCGATGAGTAATTCGTCGAGGCGTGGTGCCGAAATTCGACGCTGTTAAATTATCAGCGCGTTCTCTCACGTCTCGAGTTATCCAAGGTGGCGTCAGTTGCAATCCATTCTCTTTGATATTTGATACCCCTAAGGTTTCACGGGTAATACCAGAAAGTTTCGCGTTTGAAATGCCGTCACGAACTTTCGAAGTTGAAGCTTGACGGAAACTCGCCACTCGTGCTCACCACGTTAACCGAAGGGGTTGAGTGCTCTTAATCGTCTGTTTTCTTGACTCCCGGAACGGTACGTCGTTAGACGTTGAATTAAATTAGAGTAACTAAATTGATTATTTCTTTAAAAAAAAAAAACCTGTAGGTAATAAAAATTGAATAATTTTTTGTTAAGACAGCTTTTGAGGCATCAATGTTTTTCAAAAATTTTAATTGATCCATTTTCTGTTTATATAAAACTACTTGTCTGCCTTGTACAAACAGTAAACTACAAGTTCCACACGCGGTATTGGTTTGCTATCGGTTAGAAAGTCGAAGCCGGTTAATCCTTTTCGAAAAGTTTGATCTCACGATGGAAGAGGATTTTCTTCTTGGAAGCAACCCTATCCTCACCCTATGGTGTATCTACGGTGCGGTACTGGCGTAATAGGATGTGCTTGCTTGAGCTAATGGTCCGTGAACACATACACAACCCCCAACTTCGAAATCCACCACTGTGCCGCCTCTAGCTATTCCCTGACGTACCGACTACCTAGCAGTTGGCGCGAGGATCGATCGAAGGCGCAAAGATGAAGTAACATATATATGACTTATACCGTATAGGTTGCATGGAAAACTTTGAGAAAATGAAGCTCCACATTCCCAGAATGTATAAGCTCAGTTAGTTTAACTTTCAAGAATATTCTGCTGGCTCGTTTTGCTTTGGAAATTCACAAAGTTATCATGCATGGTTCATATATATATATATACACACCAAAGACTGATATCTCTCGAAGTATCTGTATCTGCTTGTTTAACTAGATACCATAGCAGGTATCTAACTAAGCAGGTTACCCCATATTAGTTGTGACAATGTTTTATTTCACATTAATTCCATAGAGGGCGTCTTAGATCGATCCGTATTTTACGAGAATCCTGTAATCATTTACGTTGGAACCGTAGTGTGGCGCCACATGTAATCTGCCGGACACTTCGAAGGCACTCGTGAAATTATATACGAGCCGCAGTGAATTGCTGGAAAATCGTTTACGAATTTTTCGTTCAAGGTAGCCACGATAATTGGCAGGTGATTTCGCGGTGAAATATGGGCACCCGATATGAAAGATGCATCTCGCCTAATTGTCCCAGTGGTGGTTGCAGGGAGGATTAATATGCTGACAAGACAAACCGGTCTTGCACGAGACAAGATCTAGTGCGGCCATAAGTCATGACCAAATGGCCCAGGGTCCTTCCGATCAACTTCCTAACAGAGCCATCGGAGTTTCTTCTTATTGTTTATCGATGACTCGAGCTCACCCCAATAATACCCAGCCCCGTATAATCCAGCGACGCTTCTTTACCGCGCTCCCAAGTTCCGGACGCTTCCGCTACGGTGGCGCTCTCTGTCTTTTAATTTCTCAAAGGATATACAACTCCGCCATTTGCCATCGCATCGAGCACGTAAATACCTATACATAACTCAATAGCATGGGAAACTGTGTAAAATAATTTTTTCATGATTTCCCTCTCTCTCACACTCCCTACACTTAACCGAGCAGCGGTGTAAGGTATAGCAAAGAAAATTGCCCGAACTAATGCTACGAATGGATCGTTAAAACTTTACGAACTAAAGGTTCAAACGGGAAAGAAATGGCCGTTCAAGAAGAGTCTTTGAGTATAAAGTGCAGCTGGGAATCAGGCGGTACGTTAAGGTAACACCAAGAATGGGTTATGTTGTGTAATGTAAGGCGCTTTACCTTTTTCACTCAGAATATAAATACATGCCTCGTATATACATATACATATATATATATATGTCGGAGGAGATGGTGTGTGGCGGTGCAAATCAAGCGGGTGATCGTCCATGGTATGATTTTATTTTATTTAGTATACGTACAATGGTTCACCAAACAAGACTGAGCAATAATCGCTACCTCGGCCGTGTCGAGGTAGCTTTCCCCTCTAGACAAGAAAAAGGGGGGAGGGGAAAGGGGCACCTTGCCCCGTTCCCAAAACAAAACAGAAATCGGCCTTTCCCGCCGACATATATATATACACATAGGTCGCTTGTAATTTTACAAAAGTCCAGCAGCGTCCTAACCAAGGTAGCTACTTCGTCAAAGTCAACCGGGATGAATTAGGCTATTTAATATTGATGATTAGCCCTTCCCTTTAGAAACGTATAGTACATATATATATATACACACACACATATACATCTATACTAGTGGCACAGCTCAGCCCGAAGCCCTCGTTTGTTCTCGTTAGTGCGAAGCTTTTTCATGCTGGCGACGGACCGTTGACCTAATAAATATTAATATTAAAGAAACGTACGTAATGATCTCCGCGAAGAACTACACGAACCGCTTTAATGTTTTATCCTTTGTTGTATATACATATATATGGATTTGTTATACCGTCATTGGTATATATACTCAGTGGCCGCTGAGTTTCTTGCTGAGAGTCGTTGACGTTTTTCCTGGCTTCTCTCGTCTTCTATACATACTCCTCGGTGACACTTAGCGCGTATGGCAGTGCGATAATGTCGCATGAATTTTTCGTTATACCAGCGGCTCTTTGAAAAAAATGATAACATACAACGCTACGTAACAGAGGAAATCGCGCTCGTTAATCTCGAGGAACTCGATAGTGCTCTTATAGGTACTTATCGCGATTCTCAGGATAACAGTGCACTAAGGAGTCTGTCCATCCAGTAACTGGCAAGTTTCAGACAGGAAATTGATAGAACGTGTAAGTTGCCGAGATTCGCGAAATGGACAGCGTGATATGAAATATCGTTGTACGTTATGATATATAGATATATATTGAGTGCTTATGGTATATAAAAGTATATATGTAACATCAAGGATATAGGAAACAGGTTGGATCTTTGCTATACTACGAATTTGTCTTCATCAAGAATCGCCTTCGGGATGCTGTTCCTGTAATATTTTGCTCTCACGGATCGGGACGTTGAGTGCCTCTCTGTTTTCGGAAAAGTCGATGGTATACAGGATGATCGTGTGGAAATGTATTTCACTGAAATATCCTGGCTGGGATATTTTAATGTCTATATGAATATTACGAGTATCGATTTTGCATTTGGCGACGGTAATAGCGATGTCGATCGATATGTGTAATATTTATTCGATTTTGTCATGTAAAAAAAAATATATATATATATATAGATGTATATACTCATCTCTTACTAATTATTGCATCACAAAGACATGCTTCCTGGCGATGCTACACCAAGGGGGATTGTAAGGATTCTCTGAACGTAGGTTGGTAGGAACTCTTGAAATAGGAGGAGGCATCCTGCGGATGATGTCTCTTGCTGATAGAAATACGAGGATGTTGGGATATGGTCTTGCCTTAACACGTATGCATATACGTATTGTCCTTTATTGTTTGGCGTGTAAGGTTGGATTTACGAATTCACTTTTACGAGCCCTCTACAAAGGGAATTCGATGATTTTTTAAAAAGGGAAGGAAAGGTTGAAAAGGTAACGTGAAAAAATATGAAAATCCAAATTTAGGTATGACTTTAGAAATTTCTGTTGCTCGATTTCTTTCGGTGTTTTATCTTATTTAATTTTGTTTTTGTCGTGTCTGCTTTTTTGTTAGTCAAGTACAGGAGCAAGGGAGCTGATAAGCTTCCGGCTATGCGACTCGTTTCAGCATTATTCTTACCCTTTGGCATTTTGTGAAATTGCCCTGACGTGCTTTTGTTCTTCTTCCTCTCTAAATTAGGTATAATGAAATGCATGGCTTTTTTATTGTTTTTTTTTATAGAAAACTTATTCGTCCAGACTGTCCCGTAAACCTTAACGAACCTCTCGGCAGCGACCAATTGCAAGGCGCAGGGTATTTAAAAGTGGGAGGATAACGGCTTATTGAGGTATTTGTCATTTTATACTTTAATAGACGCGCTCTTATTAGATATTAAAGTTTAATTTGCCTTTGTTACGACCTCCTCGTACTCCGGTCTACTTGCAGTCTCTCGGCAGATTGTCGTAATAAAAACGTTGCGTTAGCTTTTCTGCAACATCGCTCCTCGTCAGCAATTTCGAAAAATTTCTAAAAGAACGCCGCTGAAAAGTTATAATTGCGTATCTATTTCATTATAATTTAACAAGTTAAACAAAAGTGAAAAAAGGGGACTCGGATGATCATTAGTTGACAGTAGCAGCGCGATCACTAATTCCAACTAATTTTGAACATTGAAAGGACCATTGCCTGTTTGCTGTGGTTTTATTTTTTAATTTTAATTTTTACTTTTTTTTTATTTGACATCTGCTGTGTATTTACAAAAATTGTATTTTCATGAAGACGTTTCAGAAATCAATTCTCTTCTTGATTTCCAACAACGAATCGCATTTGATCTTCTGGTTTCTTTATTTTTCTAAGGGTGTCAATCATAACCACAAATTCGATATTAACTCAACTATAGGTTGGGTAGGTTCATTTCCGAATTAAGGCAGACTAGAATCGATACTTCGCTCGAAATCAAAAGGACCAGAGTACATTGCCAAGGATACTTAAAAAAAGCACCACTTCCGTTACGGAAATATGGGGATAAAGTTACAAGTTCGTGACATAGGAAAACATAAAACTCCCTAGTAAAAAATTCACGTGTCAGTCTGTCAGTGCAGAAGTCGATCAATCGTTTTAGTAATTAATCGTTCATTTTATATAATTACCAAAATCCGGTAATCATAATGTCATTATATGAATTAAAAATCCGTCTAAATTAATTGCGATTAATGAAAACAACCGAGGCAAATCCGTCACGTAAAATATCGGGCAATTCATCTGTTTCTATATGTATATATAGCTATACTATATTTTGCAGAATGAAGAGCCCCTTGCGGGAGAAATTGTAACTACGGAACTGGTGATACATTTTTATTCACGCGGTCCCTGCTGCGATTTTCGACTATATACATAGTTGGGTATAGCTACATAGAAATCCGTTCTCTATTCCAATACTGGACGTTCCGAGTGTAAATGGCATTCGAGTTTGAATTCTCTGTTGTTGTTGCGGCTATTGTACTCAGAAGTGTCTTTCTGCGGTACGAATAGCACGATGCTTCTGGCAAACTGTTCATTGCCGAACATTCCTGTTCATCGAACTATCCAACTTTTCAGCCTTCGAAAAGGATATTTGCCTATAGAGAAAAACTTTATTATGTATTATATGTATACTTATAGCTTAGGTATAGTCTGGTAATACGTTACTGGTGGAGAATTTCACGCTAATTGGCTTGGGTAGCTTCGATTTAATCCGTGCTATACTTCAACGATCAGGGAAGTATTTTCATCGCGACGACGAGTTTTATTCACATCGTTTGTTGATGCTTGGAAATATCTTGAAAATTCGATTATCCAGTTAACTGTCTATGGGTACTATTACGGAAAGTCTGAAAAACGGATTTGTGCTTTTTAATCGAGTCACCCTTTAACGAACCAGTAATACCTGGGGAAATGAAGGAGTCTTGGACGATAAGGATTTGATACGCCTTAATGAAAATGCCGATTCAAAGGCTGCTAATTATATTTTGGACGATCTCATTATTGCGAGAGCTGATACTCGGAATAATTTTTTTTTTCTTTAAATTCTTAATATTTTCAACACCTACAACTTTTGGACGTATTTGCTCAAAATTATACGTACTATCAGAGTTTCCAATTTTTGTCTATGGAAATATGAGAGTACAAAAGGGAACGTTATATATGAATATTCGAATGCGGATAGGTATTCTGCATGAAATGCACGCGTATTTATTCCTGTATAAATAAGTGTACTCTATGCTGTGTTTTTTAATCCAAATCGAAGCAGAACGTCGGAGCAGGAGGTATTTTTATTAGCTATAGAGTAAAGGCCTTGTCGAGTGGTGGGTAACTGCTCTTTCCTCCAGCTACCGTGCAAATCCAGACGGGATTACTTATGGACTGCAATATGAGCATATACTCGTTTACGAAGAGAGTAGATGAAATTTAAAATTTTAACGAAGCAGATCTCAGCAGAAATTATTTCTAAGATGCCATGTAAAGAGTTAATCCCTCCCTAAAAAAAATTCACATGTCGCCATCATCATTGATTTTTTAAAATTATTCTCCCTGAGACGATCTAGGAATCCATAAAAAAATATAAATAAAAATACTTCTTCATACACTTCAACTAGACAGAAGCTCAGCAGACAGTAACAGATATTCGACTATGCGTTTCCGTACGTTACGAAGTCCTAGTTTACGGCGACTTCGAAATCACTCTAGCTCTTCTCGACTGCTACGAGTATGGTAACACGAGGAAATCGTCGAACTTTCCTATGGATATCCCTTATCCCATGGGAATCCAAGTAGGAGGGCGCGAACATACCGGGTACCAGGGAAGTATGCAAATTTCGTATCGATCCTTCAAACTTTCCCTAATGGAATAGAATATTGCATAGATGAAGCAGCAGTAAAACGATGATGAAATACGTCACAGTGAATCCTCCCCAACGAACCTCGTTTCATTTGTTGCTATAAATGTCGACAATTTATATTCAGACAAGAATCTTGCAGAATGCTCGATATATGCATTACTGTAATTTGTACAACGTGAAATATTAAAAAAAAAATTCAATGCCTCACCGAACTCAATAATATATTTTTCCTTACCCACAATATACAGTATAACACGCTTTATTGTCGAGTTTCCCAATGTTTTATGTATAATTTAACCGAGAGGTGTTTGTCCAGTGACTCCGGCAGGAAGTAGTGCATAAAATGTAATTCAATCCAAGTACCGTATATGCATACTACACTATTCTTCTAATGCATAATACACTGTACGCGCTCTAATATAATATGATAATACCGTGTGTCTCGTAAACACGCAATAGCCAAAGTGCATACGCACTAGACTGTATATTACGACACATAGTATGTGTACACACCACTGCCAGGTATACCTATGAGGCTTTTACATTTGCGCCTTGCACCTACCTTAGCCATTGTTCACATACCGATAGTACAGCAACACTCTCCTATCCGTCCTATTATCTTTTAGTCGGAGTCCTCTCATTTGCGTAATGTCCCTTGTTTTTACCGAGTTTTGCCGAGCATGAAACTTTTCACCCTTCGTATTCCTCCCCCCCCCACCCCACCCCCCTTCTCTCTGTTTCTTTCTTTTCCCCATCTCTCCTGCGATCTCCCTCAGACCAGTCATTTTCACACTTTCTTTTTCTCTCGTCGTAGGTATCTGCGCCATCCAGACTTCCTCTTTCTTCTTTTTCTTCTTATCCCACGAACAGTTTCTCGGACGCCCCGAGTCGCTTTTGCGTTCCTTTAATAATAAGGCGAGTATCGAACGACTGCTAACTCTAGTAGCTTCTACTATCTTTAGTAGCTCATTGTCAACTGGTAATGTACATTCGGTTGCATTTCGAAATCTTAGTAGAGCTTATTCGTCACGAGCTCCTCTCTGTATTTACCATTAGCAGCTATTTTCATTGTGTTTGAATTACATTGCGACGCGAGATAAGCGTATTAACGTGAACAACCTGGCGATAAGTAAATCAGCGTAACGCCAGTCCTTTACAGTGCCTTGCTCATTAACGAACTTCCTTCCTATTTTGCTTTTCCATCTCTCTTCGTTTCTCCTCGTTTGCGTCTTAACGAGGGTGGTGCTTCGTACAAAGCCCCTGGTATCAGGGGTAATTAGGCGACGACTGGTATCCCCTGGTATATACGACGACTTGTGCAACTTTCGTGACGTCACGTTTTTAATTGAACCGATATCGTTCGATTTTTAGATAACGGATAGGTATACGAGTATTATATATATGCACGTGAATTACCTCACACGTGTTACGTTATAAAATGCACGTTGGGGATCTTGATGGAATTATGAGTATTTTTTGTTGGTTATGGAGTTAGGAGGCATAGAAAGAAATTTGAAAAAAATTTTGTAGAAAGAAAAAGGGAAGAATGATTTTTGTTACAGGGACTACGGGGGGTTCTTTTTTGTTTTCTTTGGCCAACGTGAAAGTGGCCTCGACTTTCTAGCAACTGGGGCAACGTGAAAAATGTTCGCTCACTGGCCCCGTCATATTTACGACCCCCCGTGGAATTCTTTATCTTTTTCTCTGGGGTATTCGCCTTGTTTCTCGGTCTTTCTTTCTCGCCCTTTTTTTTCTTTCTTTTTTTTCTTAATGACGTTTTTCGGTAATCTCACGGAGCTATGCAAATAAATTGTGAGCTTAGCCGCTGGCGATATTTTCAGGCATGCGCGAGCATGGCCGTTTGCGAAATTAGTGCAGCTCACAAATGCGATGCGTCGCGTTATGTAAACTTGGTAATATCAGCTTGTGGAGATTTGCAAAATATGGGAATCGGCTTATTCATGGTATTTCTGTTACATTTATTGAATCTCAAAAATTTAGCTGTATACGGCGCGACACTGTTATAAGGGTGGGCGGGTAAGTTATGTTATAGTAAAAAGAGTGAAATAAATTCTTCTAAGGGAATACCTGAAGAGCAGAAAAGTGCTCGAATTTTTTCAGATTGTGGAACCATAGATTGTTATGCATACGAAGCTCTGTAGTCGTATTGTGCCGTGAAGAAGCGAACACTTGACAGAGATGTATATTTTGAGAAAAACTCTCCTAAGGACGCAGCATACAAATGGCCCCGTCAAGGAATATTTTCAAAACCTTCCATTCAACCCCTGACGATTCTATAGAAGCAGATGCAAATGTGGGACTTTGTCATAAATTAAATGCAATATAAATTACCATTTATGTATACAGCTGAATGCATTCGTTTGCTTCCATAATCCACCCTTCAGCCAATGCGTACTCCCTTATGTAGCACAGTTCAAGGAAAAGATTTTTTGTGACAATTGGGATTTCTAAGAAACGTCATCGCTTACTCGTTGTGGTAAAATTCATTTGATGAGAATTAAATTTTATTAACTGATTTACCGGAAATTTTCTGTGGAACTTTTAAGGGGGTGTCTACTGTATTATTACGTTGGGGGCTGTACGTCAAAATTTCCTTCGCGAGTGCAACAGATTTTATATTAATACACACAACGGAGTTACTGCAACAGTCTGGGGTAGTAAAATAGTAAAGGGGAATACTTGAACAAGTATGGGGAAACTGAAGTAACTGGTGGTAACCTACCCCTCGTAGCTAATGCAGAGGGTGGGTTACAGTTATTGAGGTCAAGTTGTATCGTCCGTAAGGGACGAGTAAATGCTCGTACGAAGATGGTGAAATAGATGAAATTAAGGGTGGATTCGTTGTAAGAGAATAAATACCTGGTACAATGTAATTTTGAATTCTTTTTTTTTCGAAGTGAAGTATTCTTTTAAAAATTATAAAAATTGCAAAAGATCCTGAAATCATCACGCAGCGATGGTTGAGTTTGACGTTATTTATTTTGCTTTTACTTAATTTTTGTTGTTGCCTGTTCAACACCCCTTTCACTTGGCACGAAATCTGTACCTACCCCCCTTTCTCCCTCCTCTAAAACTCGATATGGGCAACCCTTTGAAAGTTTGCTCAAACAATGCCGCCCCTTCTCGAGCAGATGTTGATTTCACGTCGGAGGGTTGAAACCCTTGACGCGTACCCCTTTCCAAATTTCTCTAGCCACTTAGACGGAAACGATCTGGACACTCGAAGTCGCCATCTTAAAGATATGCGTTTTCGACTCTCCTCGAAATTCCATACTCGTACTAGAAACATATTATATACCTAAACCTAAATGTAGGTGCACATGCTACTATATAGAACAGCCCTGATTTCGAAGATTTCATAGCACGCATTATTAAGGCACCATAAACATCCCCCATAGTGCTTTCGGTAAAGTTGACCGAACACGGGCGAGTTCTTAATTACGATAGAATTAGAGGGGTGGTTCTCAAAATGGTAGGCGCTCTGTTTCCGAAGTGGCATCACGAAGGAGGGTTCATGCCGTGCTGGCATTTTCATTTTATCGTGGCCTTTAACGCCGGTAGCCCCAGCAGAAAATGCAATCAAGTCAAGCATACTAGGGTGAGGAGTGGGAGGGGTGTGCTGGGAGCTTCCCTTTTCTTTTTTTTCAGGGTTTCGCGTACTCCAACACCTTCTTCACTTTTGTTTTATCTGGAGCAAGTTTATTTCGAATTTATCAGGCAGCGTGCCACATCGCACCTTCCCTTCAATGGCAAACGAAGGGAGCTATACTATACGTCAACGTACCGAAAGAGTCCATGGGTGATAGTGCTCTTTGGCGAATGGCCAGCTTCTACTGTTACATACAGTTAAACCGGAAAGTTCGCACCTACATTCACTTTAGCGATCTGCCATTATCCCGTTCTCGCCTAGTAGAAATTCAACGCGATGCTCGGCCTCTTGTGCATGTGCATGTCTCTCGTGAAATCCCATTGCCCAGTATTGTACCTACCACCTAACTATATACGTATAGTATATATCTGAAGGATATTCACGGGAAATGAAATTTCGTTGAGTTTCAAATTTTCAACGGTGACGCTATATTTCAATGGAAATCACATAAATTATTCCTTTTTACGGTGTTATATTTTATATACATTATATACCTCTTTCTTCGCTACTCATAAAATCTATATGTTAAATTAATCTTTTTCTAAGAAAATCGCCGCGATGTACAGTGGACGTTGCGCACTTTGATTAATGTCTAATTGCAAGCTGGATATATCCACTCTTTCATACGCTCCATGTACTGCGGTCCTTAAAAGAATGCAATTTAATTTCGTGGAACCCTCTTGCAAGCAGTTTTATTATGTTCAAAGTTTTTACGATCGAATGACGCATCTGTGTGTATTTAACATCGCCCGGAGCTTTATGTTCAAATTAAAAGAGCGATTTCTTGACTCGCCATAGCGCCCATGTTCTTTCTCTCATTCGTTTTGATTGAATTTTCCGCAGTAGCAAACGTCGCTTCATATAAATGGTAATTTACCAGCCATTTTTCTTTTTCACCCCAACCCAGCTGAACGATGGCAGCTCTCATTGTACGACTGTATTGTTATCAGTATTATCAGTAAAATGCTAGACGGAATGATCGAACATGAAACAAATCGAAATTCAATCAATTTGAAATATTATATTTTATATACGTGCAATAAGCTACAGCCAACCATATGCATAACGTAATAATCGTATTAAGCCCCATAACATAAAGCAATCGAAATAATTATTTAATATAATTACCAGATGCGCATCGGTATTAACAATGGAGATAAACATATAATCGAAAATAAATTTTTGATATTTCCACTCAAAAGCGACTATATGTAATTCGTGAGAATTGCAGCGAACATATAATCTAAGGGTAGTTCTATTCCAATGAAAGATGCGGGCGCCCGCAATTTATGTTGTATCCGTCAACCATCTATTATAGAATGCAGGCGTACATTATAACCATCCATATATACAATATACTTATATGCATGCCAGTTAGCAAACATTATCCCTATCGCACGTGTGGATTCCCATTAGTACACAGATTTCCCGTGAGATATAACCAGTAACACACAAAATCAGATATCAATCGAAATATTCATTCTGCATTCGAAACGAAAAAAAAGCGATTTCTCTCATTACCCAATCACCTCTGCAAGTTAAATATATTAAAATTTTAATGAAATCATTTTTCTGCGTTTATCGTAAAAAAATACATAAAAATGAGAAATAATAACGATATACTCGATACTGGCAATATTGTTATGAGTTGCACGTTGTTTTTATTGGTACCGTATATCATTTCGAATCCCGCGCGCATAGGAACGCCATTAAAAAGCGAAATGGTCGAATATCGAGTTTTGGCATAAGGTTCCCTAATAAAATTGAGTTCGCACAGTATCCATGGGTTTATGGTAAACATTAAATGCATGCATCTACATGGCATCACGTATGTTTATTTTCTTTGCATTGCATACATGCGTCATACTATCATCCACAACGGCTCATGACTGGTATCGCATGATGACTTATCGTCGAATTATCCTTCTGACCCGAACTTTTTCATGTAAACTATTTATCGTAACCATATACATACATATACGTTGCCAGAGGTTATACGTTCATTGCGATCTAAAGTGCCAGATAGGTGCTACAGTAATCTATAGTTGTATACACAGAGCCGGGATCAATAATTCTCAATAAATACCTAAGTAGAGAGATA
The DNA here is from genome assembly GCA_031762395.1 of Calameuta pygmaea. Taxonomy (NCBI): domain Eukaryota; kingdom Metazoa; phylum Arthropoda; class Insecta; order Hymenoptera; family Cephidae; genus Calameuta; species Calameuta pygmaea. The sequence continues at coordinate 500,209 of JASANN010000525.1, read as the reverse complement.
CTCGAGTGATTACAGAATTACAGGTATTAGTGATCATAAACAGTCTTGATTCGCTGGCTCCACCCTCTAATAGATTGCTCTATTAAATGCTTACGTCTTATAGGTATGTGCATACACATAGACATGGAGTTACATTGAAACAAAATTCTCACGATCAGATCAACTAATGCTGGAGGCATTTCTGTGATCGGTACATCCGATAACGTTATATCTACTCTATCTACCTAGAAGGCGTAAGATAAGGCCCAGAGGATGCTCCATTGTAGCGCTTAAACCAGGAACCAAAGCCGTTACGTGTTCCCCAATGGATCCTCGTGAATTCCTTGTTTGCTATAGCTAATGGGATTGCTATATTGGTTAGCCTGGGCATAGTTTAAACTATTCGCAACATTGATTATCCATGGTAGGAAAGTTCTCCACCGGTAGATACAAATCTAATCGAGATCAAGTGACTCATCATTGTTAACTAGCATTAGGAATATTCTGGTTTATGGTAACTGGCTACTGCGTCATACAGAGGTATACGTTATGTGTGGTATACGTGTAAGGTATGTACAAGGTAACTTCTGCTGTTCTTAGGATATAGTCTGTTAGGTATATATACGGTATATGGCTATTGTAGTACATAGGATTATCTGTATACGTCGTTACCGTGTATTGCCCCGGGAGAGAATCAAGGATGCTTCTCCATATTCAGGACACTATCCAAGGTCTGAAATTTTGCGGTACGTATCTTCGCATCCAGCACGTTTCATCCGGAAGTCGCGTTTCTGCACGATATGACGTGATCTGTACTTCTCTTACTAGGATTCCTATTGGTCGCTACCAGACGTGACAACAATTCAAGATTAGAGCTTATGAGACGTCGTGGCCAGGTTTTCTCAATATCAGGGATGCTCGTACATACTCGATTTTTAATGGATAATACGAAATTTAGATGCGGAATTGACAAATGTTATTTACCAGTGACAGCCCTCTGGTGTACGTTTGCTCAACTACCTTTGGTTGGATTATCGAGGACGATTTTCCAGATGTAACATGGTAGCGAAAGGCGTTAGGTAGATATGTGTTTCGATGCTTCAGGAGTAACCGGAAGTTCGAGTGTCTCCCTCTGTCGTCTGGGCGGAAGTATAGTAAAGTCTGATTAAAAAGTTTATCGAAAGCGTCGCGCGTCTCTTTTCTAATGTCGAACTTTTTTTTCCTCGAGTTTTATCGGTCTCTGATAATAGAAAGTCGATTCCCTAGGTTTTGAATAAATTGAGAGCCGAGCTTTCCGCTCCTTCGCGTTCTCGGGTGGCTAACTGATTTTATTCGCGAACTGCCTGGATAGACAATTCTTGAAGAACTTTCAGCGTTATCGCTATTGTTTCGGTATATACCTAAATGCTCGTTCTGGTAGGTTTACTTTCCAGTTATTCTTTCTTACCAACCCTCAAAGGGGAATTGGATCTTTGTCATAATATCGGGATCCACGAGACGTAACGAAGGGAGAAACCGTGTTACATGGGAACCTATTATAAACTGGAATTAATTAATTTTCCATTCGATTGGTGCCTGTATACCACCGCAGACTGAACCGGAGGCTGTTCAGAGAATTACGCAAACTCCGTTGCCATCCCACCAGGGTGGACGACCATTGATGATAATCCCTACGTTGCCGTCACGGTTTTGTGAAACGGGAGAAAATTACATTGTATGACTCTCCCGCGTGTAAGTTACATCTATACCCGCCAGTATTCTCTGACGCTTTTATGGGGTACAAAAATGTATGTTATTCGATTTAAAGAATTTTTTGTCATTACCACTTCCATTTATCGACATATATGTGGGAGTCAAAAACGTTTCATTAAATTCCGGTTAAAAAGTTACGTGATTTCGATTAATTTCTTTTAACAAATTTTCGTACCGATTCATGGAAATTTTATCACTCTCAGTCAGTCCCACCTTCTCCCGGTTTCAATGCAAAACACGCAATGCACACTTCTGAGTGACTACGATAAATAAACTTTCATTGCTAGAAGATCTCGAATAACATGTTTTGCCGGACGTATCTTCACGCGACACGAAACGGCTTATTTGTTTTGGCCATCCGATTGTATAAATGGGACTGTTTTTTCCTGCAGGGCTGTGCGAGGGATATTGCGCAGAGAAAGAGAAAGACGAAATCGCGAGCAAACAAGCATTTGAAATTTTTGTTAAACGAAACGTGCTTCTGCGAAATTGCCAAAGATATATATATGTATATCAATACTCCCCCGAGTAAGACCACTATACGAAGTACTTTTTCGTCAGCAGCTTTTCATGCGTGTAGAAGTCGTACATATGCACGAAACATTGTTATATCGAACCTTTGATTTTCGCACCAATGAATTCGCACAGCCGCACGAGAGATCAGAGTGAAAAATAATTTCTCTGAATTTGCCTGTGTCGCTTTGCCTTTTGCGTACGCATTGAAATCCTTTTACGAAGTTCCCCTTATAACGAGACTATACCCTCTGGCCCCCGCCCTCCTCCCTCTGACGCAACTATAACGAGATTACGAAATATCGAGCTTAGTTTTGCGAATGCGCTAAACTAATTTACGTAAGCAGCTAAAGAAGAATCCCACAGTAAAATTTTTTGCACCGACAACACTGTCTCGCTATATTACTAATATAGTTATCCGTATTCTTTATCACATTGTAATTTAGCAAATATAATTTTCATTCAGAATTTCATGAATCATTGCAATTGCTTTGGAACTGGATTAAACTATTGTTCTTTAAATGTTGATCGGTTAGGGCAAACCTACTTCCTCCTAATGTGCCGGGCTTTGCTTGACATTCGTGACAGCCACTATAATTAGCTAGCACGGCACAAGCACATCGGTAACTAGAATCTCGTAGTAGAGAATGGTGAGATTTATTATGTCTAGTCTCTGCTCTACGGTTTATGTTACCCATGGCGAAGTGGAGTCTTACACGAAATGCCGGGTTAGTACCGCTCGTAAACACAAGACCCTTCGTCTTTCAAATGTTCTACTGGTTTACCATTCGCCACGATGGGGCACGCACATATAAAACTTCCAGGATACTTTCTTGCGCTATCGTTCGCGTAACAGGACAATTTCGATAAATGATATCTGGGGACCGATCCGTTTGAGCATGGGATCATGCATCGCGTTCCTAAAAATAGAATTTCATTGACGAGCAAAAGTCCTCTAAATAATCGGAGTAATGGTCACTACGACCTGGGAGAAAGTTAAATGGGCAGAGAAAAATTTTAAATAAATCGCAAGGGTTATCTCAGGAAGAATTTCGGAATATATGGAATATATTTTTCATGCAATTTTGTGTATCTTTCTCAGTTCATGGATAGATGGGAGCCTATCGGATGTGAAATAAGCTGGATCCACCATATTTGATTGTTCCAAACGGAACAATTGCATAATTTAGGGCTAATTCTGGACCCCATATTTGATTTTACGGCTCACCCCCTTAGGAGGTGGATGTGTGGTGGACCCAGCTTGGGGCTTGGCTGGGTCCACCAAACTCGTTCTGACTCACTTGTAATGATAACCTCAACTTATTATAGATCCTATTTTTGGGCTATTTATTTAAGGGCTGTCGAATGCGCCTAGTCCCAATTAAATCGGACCACCCTTTCCGAAAAAAGCCACCCAGAAAAATGAGTGTGGTGGACCCAGCTTATTTCATACACCTATCGGCTACATATAATATCCATGGGATACCTCCATACGATATTGTATATGGTCTTGCACCATCGATATCCGCACATTCCGTTTTTAGAATAGCACTTACCAATCCTAGTATATATAACGACGATGAAATTCTCGAAATAATTCTATATATATACCAATATATCGATCGTATCGATATAATAGAAACGACAGTATGTTAACAGCAAGGAAAAAGCAAGCAACAGACTATTGCGTCACTACACAGACATTTACCACGTAATACATGTCGTGTCTTTGATGGCGACTTTAGATTATGCTAAGTTTCGAGTCGAGCACGCTCAAGGAAGTGGTTCTATTATATTATCAGACAAAACGTACCCTACGATATAATGGTCTGTACGTAAGCATTTATACCTGTTTTACGTGATTTCAAAGAATTCTCAGTATTATTATACTGTGCATGATCCATGGATTTATATACAGTTTGATGAGGGTTTATTGTATAAGGGATTACTAAGAAATTTGACCTTTGCGAAAGGGTCCTCTCACGATAACTTTCCATTGTGTCTTTCTTTTTTGTCTTGGTGGAAGTTTTACTCTATCGAGTACCGCCATCCTTAAGCTCATTACACATGGACTACCACAGCGCCGTCATATTCAGTTTTAGGTGTATATATATATATATATATATATACACGCTTTAGATACTTCGCAACGCTGTGAAACTTTATCGTGTTGCATATAAAGCTTAACGCGGTATAGCAGCGTGTAATATGCACTTAAGATATATATGTGTATACATATATGGCAGTACGTATAGCGTACGTAATTTAACACACATCGTGTGAACATTGCTCAGAAAAGTATATCTTTCGAATTCATTATGAGCTTTCATACGAATCAGGTTATGTATGCATGAAGTAACTGTTATTACGTTGCTCGCAAGCTCGATATTCTGCGAAGGAATATTTCGAATTGTTGTGCACCAGTCTTCACTGTTTTAAATACCGGAGCTCTTCTACGCGTATTTCAGTTTATTTGAGTAATTTAATAAAATAAACTTCATTATTCCAACGTAGATTTTCACAGGGGACTTTCTTCTTTCTACTTATGTACTGAAGTATCTTGGTATAAGCTTTTTTCATGGCGTCATATTGCCTGAGATCTCCAGTAGTATTTCACGGGCTTCTTAATTATGCCGTACCTTTCTTCTAAGGCAATTAGAATAATATTTCTATTTTAAAGAGAAAAGAAACAAAAGTTAAGTTTCCACTCCGATCAGACTTACTTTCAAGTTAACTTATTGAATCTCTTTCAAAGTATCTTCGAAGGACATATTCTTTAAATAAATTTTTTTTTAATTTCATCTTTACAGATCGCTCCGATTTTCCTTCAAGTATTTCTCCATGTGAATAGCAACGTTGGTATATTCGCGGAAAATTCAAACGGCCATGAAGCGTCCAGGAGAATCAATAAAGGTCGAACGACAAACCGGATAACCTGTGCGGATGCTCATCATATTTGTTGGTTATGTTTCTATGACGGTGAAAAAAGAAAATTCTCTACCATTATAGGTGGTATAGGTCGCAAAACTACACTACTGGTATGGGTCGCAAAATTCCACAATTCCTATGGATCTACGGTGTTCCATGTTGCTAACCGCACCAACATCCCTTACTGACCATCGAGAAGCCACGTATTTATGTAAATTGCAAACGATGTAACCACTACGTGGAAATGCGCCAAAAAGTTATCGCAGCTTTTTTTTTTTTTTTACGACGAGGGATGAAAGTTAATAAGGAAGGGTTAGTTAATAAAAAAAAAGAGAAGGATACTCAGTGCATGTACAGGATGACAATAACTTGTTTTCAAGCAGCACCCGTCGCAAAGTCGTCACGAGAAGTAAGAAAAAAATACGCATTGCGCAAAACTATTCACGTACATTGTCCCAATAAAATTTTACACGCGTTACTCCTGGGTACATACTCGGCACGAGGTGTTATAAGCATGTGATAAATGGGCGTGGGAATTAATTCATTAGGGCCAAGGGCAGTCCTAAAAACACAATGAGGCTTTTCATCCAAAAGCTCAATCGTTGAAAGTTCGCTAGCTTTGTATTTCTTTTTAATATACTATGGCCTTTATAATTTTGCCGACAGGTTACGCTCGTAGCCATTATCCGCAAAGTCGTTACACGTTGCCTCTCAATTTCACCACAGACAATATTAGTCACGTCTGGCTGGTATGGCTGCTGAAGAAATATTTCGATTGTGTCCCAGTTTATTAAACTTTATGAACGCTGACTTCTAAACAGTTTTTCCGGGCGTAATTACACGTTATGCTGGTCGATAGAACATGCAAGTTGGTATAGCAAAGCGGATGTCATTTAGCGTGTATTTTACTGTTCCTGGAAACTAGGTAGTACACGTCGACTTATAGATTTAAATAGAGCTTTCATGTACTAGGACAAGTAGAGCTCGTAGATAGGAACAAGTTGAAACGTGAGAAATTAAAAGAATCACGTTCCCTGGTAACATCCAAAAGTGATATTGATGGTGGAAATGAGGTTCAAGACGGAAAGGTGCAGTAGGGATAAGCGATAATTCATTAACGCCATCAATCATAATTATAGAAGTTCTGGTGAGAAGCTTTCTTCAAGAAGTACAAATCACCCACCATTGTCCATTATTCAATTATCACATTACCACGTGACGAGGTGTTCAAACTCCAAATTTAACTTATGTAAAACTTGCATCCCTGTTCTCATACAATCCACGCATTCTTTATGGAAGTTTATGCCGCAGGGATAATCCACTTGACAATCTACATATGGAAATCAAGATTCCTCCTGATCGCCTGACAAGGACCTTGTTATCGTCTTTTAACTCGATTTCTGTAGTTACTCAAAGTTACACAACCGCCATCCCTACCTACGACAAGCCGAAGCGCTAGTCAGGTTAGACGTAAGGAATCACGTTCATCACCAGAAGCGAATCCCGGTAGCCTTCGATGCTTCGCGCAAAGTGTTTCCACCAGAGGGTGATTAGAAGTTATCGGATGAATGCAGGTGCACCCATATACGCCAAGTGGAGTAGCACAAGCGAACGCAGCCTGACGTGACCCCGCTCCCCCAGAGATCACAGTAAGAGATGCTGACGCCAGCCCGAGACTCCCCACCGCTCAAACCGTCTTGATGTATTTACCACGGAGTTGACAGCGATACCAACTTCATATCAAGGAGAAGACATAGAGTATTACGTTTAGAAATTTTATTTTTAGGGTCTGATCAATGCGTTAATCTCATACTAATCCGACTAAAAAAATAACAAATGAAATCAAACGTTTATCGCTGCATTCAAACGCAAAGTGACTTTGATCGACTTGATTGTATCACTTGAACATAGCAATGTGATATCGCTGTACTCAATATGCCCATCTAGGTGTGTTTCGGTTACCTATTGATCTGAAACTGATCAGTTCACATGGATGGGAAAAATAATATGAAAACTGTCAGGGAGGCACCGATGACGGGCAGTGCACGTACATACACTCTGCATGGAGCGTACCTAGTTATACAATATTACTACAAAGATGAATTGACTACCTGTCTAATGAAATGGACCTTGCATTAAAGTTATTAATGAGTATTATGTTTATAACTACGTTCATTATCATCGCTTTGAATTCAGCCTTCCATTGTTATCACGGTAACCTGACAGTGATTGTACACTCGATCACTGGTTATCGAGACTCATTGAAATGGGAACTTGCTCGGCAATGGACTCCATGGTAGATATACTGGTCTGTCCAGGTGCATGTTATTGATTGCACAGGAAACTGACATTACTACGTGCACCTCTATGTGATGCTATATGTTATTCTATATGTGTACTGTATGTTATTCATGTACAAAACTGCTTTAAAGCCGCCTTGGTTTCATGTGCCAAAAAACTCATTTCGGGTTGGATATTTAGAAGTAGTGAGTGAAGAGATCCATACGATTTCTCCAGACTCCGTTATCAGCTATGCGTGGGAATTTGAAGTTTTTGTTAATTAAAAGATTTTCATCAGAATTCATTTTTGATTCTTTGGAAATTTGAAACATGTCATATATGAGTAGCTGTATATTAACTAATATGTAACCACATATGCGATTACGTCAGAACGAGGACAGATATTACGTTACGTTCCCTTTCAGTCCCTTTCTCATTATAATTATCGTTTCAACGCTGAGCAGTTTGCTCATTTAGATATTTGTATAGTCCTATGCGGGTTCATATGGTCTTCTGGTCATTCTAATATGAATTATTATATCATGTGTATATACATAACACTATGCATACACAATCGTAGATATCGTCTATACAGAGTATCTTTTTTTTTTTCAGAAATCGTTTATATAAATAAGTAAATTTTACTCCATCAATTTCTTTGTTACTGTTTTTACATATACAGTAAATGTATAGAAGGACTAATGGGTTTTAGTGGGCGCATTGTTTCTAGTATTCTAGACAATTCATCAGTGGATATAGTACTGGTTCGGGCAGAGGCTGGAACCTGGAATTCGTGTAATGTAGCGGAAATTAGTCGTTTAGATCTTCAATGGAATTTGTACGTCCGAATGCGTTTGAATGAGCAACGAGGAAAAGAGAAATTTAACCGGCTTGAGATCAGTGTAAAGGAAAAGATATGGCGCCCAATTGATTTCAGTTTGTTAGGACGAAAAAATTTTTACACTTTATTACCCTTTTGAATTTCCTTAAGCTCTTACATATCTGTGTATTACACATTTTCGTTTTCTTATATCAGGTTTTAATATAGTTTTAATGCTCCCTGTAGCTACAAACACGCTAACTCCCTAACTGGCAATGAGGTTATCCACAGCACGACGTTTAACTGCTGCTACCAGTGTCAAAGATAATGTAAAACCTGTAGTACTGTATTGCTGGGTACGAAAGCCATAAAGTAGAGTTTCAACGACTTTTCCAACGATTTACAATCAGGCGGTTCTCTTTTTTTAAAAGTCAGTCCCTTTCGATTCCCTGCAGTTGCTGGGACGTAACTGCTTATATGGAGCGTTGAGTTTTAATTGGCGTATGCCCTTTAGCTTATAATTCATCGCCTCGTTATTCACGCAAAGGTATACCCAATCTCCGGATGGATTAATTTGTCAAACGTTTGTGCAAATGGGAAAAGTTTTTAATGACTTTCCAAGGTTTTTTTTTGTGGCCGCAAGAGAGTTGCCTCGTAAATATCGGGGAAACAATAATCGTAAAACACAAGATCCGGCAATATTGGCAGCTCGCTACTACTTCGCACGAGATAGATATTGGTACTTGGGAATATTTTAAAACCCGCTAAATGTTCGTTGCTGTAATTCTATAGGATCATTCAAAAATAGCGATTCAAATTACTCCCCGTTACCATATTGACGATAAATACCACCCTTGTATTTTATGCATATGCTCGTTCCTGCGTGACAGGGATACGCTTTTGAAATTGGTTCGAATTTTTTTTTTTTTTAATTATTCGACAGTCGCTTCTACCGAGGTCTATTTCTCTTTCGGTATCTCGTATTCCATATCCCAGGAAGCATAATCCACTTTATGCAAATCTTGAATTAATGCGAATACGTTACGATGGCGTTTCCACGGGAAATTCAGATAAACGTGACCGTGCTCCTATCCGACGATGAAGTATGGAAATTTATGCTATTGGAATTTACGCAAATCGAAAAGCTCTGCTTGATGAGTAGGCACGTTTTATTTCAACATGGTTTTGAAATCCGATAACACGAGTTCGATCTGTAACATTATCATTTAGCCAGTGACCTATGTTTATTTTATATTTAAAAAATACAGAAATCCAACCACACAACATTTTTCTAAAAAACTCCAGTCTGATCGCTGTCGAACAATTTTATTTTTCAGAGGGACAAGCTGTACCGACTCTATGCGAACTCTCGGCCCGATGTGTCGCCTCGCACATCCCCTTCGAGCTGGTGGAACACGTTTACCCACCGGTACCGGAACAACTACAACTCAGGATAGCCTTCTGGAGTTTTCCCGACAATGAAGAAGACATCCGGCTGTATTCGTGTTTGGCGAACGGAAGCGCCGACGAGTTCCAGCGCGGAGAACATCTCTTCCGTTCCAGGAGTGTCAAGGATCCCTTGCAAATCGGTAAGTAAAATCAAAATTTCATTTAACAACAAACTTTTCTTAAATTCAAAAAAGTACTTATACCTTGTACCAAATAAGTATATAGTTTTACACATTATTCATACATTATTCAAAAATAAAACCATGCTTGTAAGATATCTCTCACCTACATATAAATAGGCCACATGTATTGGTTACAGCTGAATTCAAAGTCGCGTGTTTTTCGATAGGACAAATAAATCCGTAGATACGCAACCAGAATGAAAGTTTCACAAACCAGCTTTAATATTTGAGGGAGAAGCAACATCAACCATAGCCATTTCAAAGCGTAACTCCGATCCTAGGCCATTTTCCGAATCGCATTTCCATTTGAAATTTTAGTCATACCCGTCAACGACTTTACGTGACTGGATTGGCTCTGCGACATTTTCACGGCATCAAATGCTTTTTCCCTTCTGGTGCAGATGAAACTCTAGCATTGCGAATTCAGCGTCATAGTGTGCAAACTCTGTAGTTTGTATGTGCATAGGTATATGCGTGTATCACGGTATTCGATTCGTTTTGGCTGGCAGTGACGTTTCAATGTAATTAATCATTTAAAATTACGAATATCAGAGTAGACGTACGTCTAAGTACAGATTGCAACTTGCCGCTTCCGGACTAGCCGGAAGTTGGATCAAGAAATGTTGGCAATTCGAGAGAGAGAAAATTTTCATATTTTCTTCCGTTTTCTTTACTGTAACCCAATATAAAATCACGTACGCGATATCTATACTATGCATTATGTACACACATGTGCACTTATGGATTTACGAATTTCACACGGGACTATCTCCGGGTCGGTTCAATTCATTTTACTCGAGCGTTTTATATCAGAAAAATTCCCTGGCGCTTCTTGGAATAGGGGGACGTGCTGAGGTCTGGTTTTCAATTATGCGATCCTCTTCGTTCTCCTTTCTTTCTATACGTCTGTCCCCCCTCTCCCTCTCTCTCTCTCTCTCTCTCTCTCTCTCTGTTACTTGTAGTCTTTCCCATTTGATCTCACACACTTTTTACCTTTTCTCGTTTTTTCTCATTTTCACCAGGAGTAAAGCTCGAGGGCGAGGCTTATTCTTTTTTGGAGTTCCTTCTGAAGTTTTCCACAATACAGATCGTCTAAAGCTTTATGGTGTATCTATAACAGATTCAGTAGTACGCCTTCTGGTATTAATGCTCCTTGCCTTTTTAATAATTTATATTGACAATTTAAGCTTCATCGCTGTGACGTCAATGATTCCTCGACAACACCCTTTATTACAGATTTAATAAAGTGATATACATATACCAAATGTATGATAGATTTGTGTACTCCTCTTAGTCTCTGTCATAGGTTATGATTTCATTTGAAATTTAACGTCTTCGGTATTTTCTATTGACTAAGTTTTTTGCTGGAAAGAAGGTCTTGAGAATTTTTGAGAAAATTACTTATTTCAGAATACTAAACTTGGTACGTGAGAAAAATCATAATTCTTACTTGTTTTTTACGCGAGCGAATATTCAAGCACCCAAGCGTTGAATCCCAAAGCGCTCAGGAAATTTCGTATGATTTGAGATTCATTGAGCCGCAGCGACGATTAATTCCGTTTACCGTCGTCTTAAAGGCTCTAGATTATGTAAAGATTGCCCGGTAAATTGCACAAAAAATATCGTGAGCCTCCGTTATTGCATCCTCGTACTTCAATATGGTAGTTGAGAGGGCGAATTCAAACGTGCCCTTATAACGTTTCCTCCTTTCAATTCGTTCGACTGTGAAATTAAGTTTTAATCAATGAAGAGAGGCGGAGGTTCTTAGACGTTGTCGTTCGTGCATAAAGTCACTCACATTTATTTCACCCAAGTTACTTTTTCACGGATGTAAATACAGGTAGCTAGGTAGATGAATCCATATGTATTTATTGAACACTCGTACGAATATAGTCACACCAAACGCAGGTGTCGAGCTTTCCTTAGATACTTTGAGATGGCTATTCTCATCCTGTCAAAGGATATGCGACGCCGGTGGACTGCCCAAGCTCAAAAATACGTCGCTCAATATTTTTTAATAACGTATAAAGTGAAATACTCTTTTTAATACTTTTCAGGCTTCCATTTGAGTGCTAGCGTGAATATGCATATGCTGCCAACTTCTAATGGAACCAGGGCCCAATACAATGTCGCGGTTACGTTCGATCGTCGTCGGATCACATCCTGCAACTGCACGTGCACATCCACTGCGTATTGGTGTTCTCATGTGGTGGCCGTTTGCCTGCACAGGATACACATGGTAACTTTGATATGAAAGTGATAAATTTTAGTTCATATATTTCCTTTGTATTGCTACAATGAGTATTTTCTGTAGCCAACACATGTATGCCTGAGAGCACCGGTTAGCGAGTCCTTGTCAAGACTTCATCGGGAGCAGCTGCAAAAATTTGCTCAGTACCTCATTAGCGAACTTCCCCAACAAATTTTGCCTACTGCCCAACGTCTCCTGGATGAGCTACTATCTGCTCAGCCTAGTGCTATCAACAGCTACTGTGGGGCGCCTGACCCCACTGCCGGTGCATCTGCACACGATCAGACCTCATGGTACTTGGATGAAAAGACGCTGCACGATAACATCAAGAAGATCCTGGTTAAGTTCTGTGTGCCGGCTCCCATAGTTTTCAGGTGAGTACCGTTAGGGTGGGTTCGAGGTGGTTTTGTGATTTTAATGATGGCTGAGGGATTTAATCTTTCGATTTCAGTGATGTGAATTACCTGAGCACTACGGCACCACCGGCGGCTGCTGAATGGTCGTCACTCTTGAGGCCTTTGAGAGGCAGAGAACCTGAAGGTATGTGGAATCTTCTCTCGATCGTCAGAGAGATGTTCAAGAGGACGGATAGGAACGCCATTCCTCTTCTGGAGATCATCACGGAGGAGTGTATGGCCTGCGAGCAGATTCTTGTCTGGTGGTTTAACACCAAGGTGGCTCTTCTTAACGGTACCGGCCATGGTGGTGGTAAACATGGAAATATGAACAGCAATGCTCACGCTTCTCAGCATGCTTGTTCATCCTTGTGCGATGAGATCGTTGTTCTGTGGAGATTGGCTGCACTGAATCCAGGACTTTCTCCATCCGAGAGAGAAATTCTTCACGGTCAATTCACAGCTTGGCATATGAAGATCATCGACAAGGTCCTTATTGATTTTCATTTTTTTTTTTTAATATAATTTTTAATTAGATCGCACAGTATGTATTGTCTTAATTTTTTTTGGCAGGTCACCAAAAGTCGTGGCAGCTCAGTTTCACATAATTTACACAACAGGAATAACAGCGGTAGTCAGAATTCTCTGAAAACCGACCTCGAAGTGTTCACTGGATTCAAATCGGCTCTTGAAGCATGTTATCTAGATTGGGAGGAATATACTCTGCCAGGAATTACTTATACTGCCGGAAGCAATCCCATGTATCACTGTCCGTTCACGTGCTTTAGGCATGCCGGGGATGCTAGGACCGAAGTGAATCAAGTTAGTATCCAAGTGAAAATGAGAAACTACTTCAGGGAATGGCATATTACTCCATCACCCAGTTTGTTCTTGAACGTGAGCATATATTATTTTCATGTATGTCAGGTCAATTCGAGCCCGGCTGTATTAAACTGCCAACCGCCAACCTCTCATCATCATGGCAGACGACCCCTCAGTTTGGGTCTTGTCGAATTTAGCTATATGGACAGACGTAGGTTGAATCCTCGAGAATTCCCGGGTCTCTGCTCTAGGAATGGCGGTGACGGCAATCGAAGCAGCGTGAGCTCTGAGGGTTTCTGTGAAAATGACGTCGATATGCCCGACATTCCAGAGCCCCAGGTCGTCCTTGTAAGAAGAGGCTGCGGACAATTAAACAATTGCGGGGATACTGATTCCCAGGTGAGTTGAATAATTTATTATTTAACGTACTATTTACTAATCCGACTAGAATATTCGTAGTTCTCATAAATAATTCTCTTTACGATCCATTGCAGGAGGGTGGTGGAAGCGAGTCATCTTCCAACAGCAACGTTAGTCTCAAGAACGCTCAAGACTCGGACAAGCACCGCTCAAATGCCTCGTCCGAGACACATAGTGATAGTAGTGATAGTTGTAATAACAAAGGAGCCGAAGTGAAGTGTAGGACGAGTTTAGTCGAATACCGTGATCCTGTAGCCTCCACTTCGAGAGCAGCGGGCTTGTCGAAACCTAGTGCAAAGAGTGAGCAGGAGTCTGATCTTGAGAAAGATCCATCTAGGAGACCGTCTAAGGATGAGAGCTCGTCATCGAGTACTGATAGCCGATCCGGAGACGAGTATAATGTTTATTACTATGATCCTAAAGCGGCTGTTAGCAATGGGGGTGTCAGTAACAAGGACTCAAAGAGCGAATCGCTCGCGGCCACTGCTGCAAATGCCAGCGCGGTTCTTGGTAATTTGAAGAAGACCGAGGACCCTTGGGATATCCTGTTTGCTAGGGCTGAAGGACTTTATGCTCATGGTCATACTAGAGAGGCTTGTATTCTTGGGATTCAACTAGCGGAGGAGCTACTTGCTAATCCGCCTGATCTCATGATCGAAGTGCCTCCAATGCCAGTAAAAGGGAAAAGAAAAAAGGTGAGCATTCATATATTGGAAATATTTATATTTGTGCCGTCGATGCTTTTAGTGCAGAGTTCTTGAAAAAAAAAACATCTTTTTTTTTATTTCAGCAACAAGTGAATCCGGCATCCCATCAGCTAACGTGTTTAGCTTCTGCCACTTTAGCTAAGTGTGGGTTCCTGTGCACAGTTCTTGCGGAGAATCCGGAACATCATAACCTGGCATTTAGAGTGGGTTTATTCGGTTTGGAAATGGCCAGACCACCAGCTAGCACGAAGCCACTAGAGGTAATACTACATTCGTGAATGATAGGTGAAATGAAAATTACTAGCTTTCAATTCTAATCGTGGATTGCATGTTCAGGTCAAGTTGGCTCACCAAGAGAGTGAATTGGTAGGACTGTTGAAACGAATACCCCTAGGGCCTGCTGAACTAGCTATGGTTAAACAAAGAGCTGAACAACTTAAGGATGGAGTTCTGAGGTCAAGAGGCCATGCCCTTCTACCTATTATGCTGGCTAGCTTCATATTTGACGCTCTCAACACACCAAGTACGCTCAGTTCCAATTATCACATTATTATTACAGTTTTCAGCAAGTGCTTATTCATGTATGTGATATCTGAAGTACTTGTAACTGGTCTCATATGAAACGAACCGTCTCGAAGTTATAGCGAAGTCTCTGCCACGATTAAGGGAGCACATCGTGTCCATATTCTTCAATCGGTCTTTCAGAATAAAAAGAGTTAAGCTTTGAATATTATAAGGCAGCCGATAAAAAATTAGGGAATGATTCGCAGGACTGAAACTGCCCACAGACGTTGACGAGAACCTTGGATTCGACGCGGCGGTCGCAGCTCTAGGATTGAAGGCGAATGTTAGCGAAGCTGATCATCCTCTTCTGTGCGAAGGAACTCGAAGGCAGAGGTCAGGATTCTCAGATGCTTTATTACATTAAAAACCTTTAAAAATACATATATGTTGTTATATGAAAAATGTTTATACGAAAAAATATTCCTATCCAGGGGAGATCTGGCCATTACCCTCCTCGTGCACTACAAGGACGAGCCAATGAAGGTCGCACGTATAATGGACAAGCTGTTAGATCGCGACGTTCACCAATTGATAAAATCACCGATACTTAGCAGCTATTACAGTTCGAATCCTCCCACAAAAAGCCAGGCAAGTGATGTTAAATCAAGTTATTTTCATTGTGTATATCATAGATCTTGATGGTTCAACGTTTAATCAGCCTTTCTACGCTCTGATGAATTTCATAATGAATACATACCATAACTCGATTCAAGCAGATAGTGATTCTTTACAAAGTATACATAAAGGATGATGTTTTGTGGACTTATCTGATTTTATACGATTCTTCAGTTGGCAGGTTTCCGCCGTGAGAAAGCATGCTCCTCACCCCTTACTGGAACAGAAGCAGGTGGGAATGGCGATAGTGTTGCTGGTGCAAGTAGCAGACCACACAGTAGCACCAGTGCGGAGCTTGAGAACGGTATAAATGCATTGACTGTACAACCTCAACCGGCGCAGCAACAACCTGTGCCTACCAGAACTAAAGAAACAAGGTGGTTATTTGTACTCACGATGAAATATAGGAGATAAATATTCCATTACCTCGATTGTGGGTTTCTTCCTTTCTGTGAAATTCTTAGAATTTTTATTTCCATCAGGTATAAGAGTAAAAGAGTGTATCCATCGATTCCTAACCAACCCTCTGAAGCTGGTGCGCACTTCATGTGTGAACTTGCCAAAACTGTCTTGGCTAAAGCTGGTGGAAATAGCTCGACCTCGTTATTCACGCAAGCTTCTACCAGTCAGAATCATCATGGACCCCACAGAGCTCTTCATATGTGTGCCTTTCAACTTGGTCTATATGCTCTGGGGCTTCATAACTGCGTCAGTCCCAATTGGTTAAGTCGGACTTACTCGAGCCATGTCTCATGGATAACTGGTCAAGCCATGGAAATTGGAGCACCGGCGATTTGGTTCCTTATTGATAGTTGGGAGGGTCATCTCACACCACCAGAAGCTGTGAGCATTGCTGATAAGTCATCTAGAGGTAGTGATCCGAATATGGTCAGGGCTGCTGCTGAACTTGCACTTTCGTGTTTACCGCACGCGCATGCTCTCAATCCCAATGAAATACAAAGAGCAATTTTGCAAGTAAGTTATTTCTGAGTTGTTCTATCGATCGAATCTTCTGCTAAGGAACAATGAATTTGAACAAGCCTTGTGTTTCAGTGTAAGGAACAAAGTGATCTTATGTTGGAAAAAGCCTGCATAACAGTAGAAACTACTGCAAAGGGCGGTGGAGTTTACCCGGAAGTCCTCTTCCAAGTAGCCAAGTATTGGTACGAATTGTACTTGAGGGTAAGTGTATTTTGTTTCGGTTACATTTCTGTTACGCTGGTTTTATTGCGCGAGGTTTTATAATTTATTTGTTCATGTATAGCATACTCCTGGTGGAGAACAACAAGATGAAATACCCCACGATCCTCTACAATTGGATCCCAATGGAGCGCTTTTGGTAGAACCTGGACCGCCTGTGGATATGACTGCTGGCCAAATGATACCAGGAGCAGCTCAGGCAGTTGTTGTCACTAGCACACAACCACCTCCGCAACCTTATCCACCTCATCCTACGATCAATACATTGGCGCCGCTAGGTAAGCACATTACGAATTCTACAGTTATTACAATACATAGTCGGATATCATAATTAAAGTTAATCCCTGACTGTACTATTTATTTAGGTATTGGAATGCCGTATACAGTCGGTCCATACAGCTTCGTTCATCCTCATCATCCAATCCCAGCATTTGGTACACCCATGCCACCACATAGAGTAACACTACCTCCGCCACCACCTCACATGCAAATGTACCATCCAGCATTTCCACCTCATCCTGGACATCCTCAACATCCTCAGCATCCTCATCATGCACCTCCAGCAACGCAACCTCCACCAGTACCACAATACTACGCACCACAACCCACTGTTACCACAGTGAACGTACATCCACCTCCAGGAACACATCATATGTTTACCATACAGCAGCCTATGCCGGTTACCGTGAGTAACTCTTCAAGTAACACTGGATTGAATTGTTTAAGTCTTCCTAATAGTACAATTTTTTGGCACAGGTTCAAGCAGGCGTGACTGGACCTATTCCTGGCCAAAATGGTCTACCGGGACCTGCGCTTGTTCAAGCTCAACCAATCATATCGGCGGTCAGAGCTCAACCCCAGGTACTTTAATTTAAATTCTTTATCTACTCTCTAAACAAATCTGATATAGCACATAGTTTGAACGTGCCGATAAAAACGGTGATATCAGCATACGGTGTATCAATAAATTTATGTTTTGCTGTTATTCAATTTAGGTCCATAGACAAAGTCAACCATTCAGTCCCCAACAACTTCGAGCACTCGTTGCTGCTTATCGGGTTGGTATGCTTGCGTTGGAAACGTTAGCGCGCAGGGTACATGATGATAGACCTCAAGCTAAGTACGCACGGAATCCGCCTTATGGAGAGGACGTCAAGTGGCTACTGAGAGTCTCAAAACGACTTGGCACTCAGTATCTACATCAACTTTGCATCTGCACAGTTAACAGTATCGTCAGTCCGTTCGTCTTGCATGACGTTGCACTAGAAGCGGCGCATTATCTCTCCAGAAGTAATCCAGCTCTTGTTCTACAGCATTTAAGATCCGCTCTGCTAGCCCCTCTCGTACATAAATGCCAGCAGATGTAAGTATTATCGCTCCAGATTACTTATCAGTGAAATACAAGGTATATCATAATAACACTCGTATTACAGGTACATTCAGTGCATGCATCAGAAACTGTACCATCTGATGTCTGGAGACTATGAAGATTTTGCGAACGTCGTTTGCGCAGCGAGGGCAGCTTTCCATATCACTCCTGATGGTCATACACAATTTAAGGAGTGGCTGCAGTCCATTAAAAGGTAATTATTACTTAACTATAAACTATTCAACATTCTATTAAGTGATATTATATATTCCTAATTGATGCACAATTTCTGCATATTTATGCTTTGCATTTCATGGTTCTAGATCACAATCCTGCAATAAAGAGCTGTGGGCGCAGATCAATGGGGCACTGCAGCAGAATGGCAAATGACACAGAGCAGAGCCAGGCGTGACGTGGCTCACTCCCCATTCCCATCCTCCGCCAACAACCCTCGTTCTTCAACATCAACATCCCTGCCATCCTCATCCACAGAGCGTTGTATGCGTTCACGGGCTGGCCACCCTTAACAAGCTCGCCTGGGACAAGATCTCCATTCCGTGCGTTGTCGAAGAGCCGCACCACAGCCATTCGCACCGTATGATAACAGGTCCACCTCCACGGCCGGAGGTTCTTGAGAATCCAAATTCTCAAGAGGCCAACCCCAGAGACGAACAGTTCAGTTGATTATGCTAAGTTCGTATTGTTGAATTAGTAGTTCTCTAGAGCGGGCTTTGAATGAGATCCAGTGAAACGATCTCTTTAATTATCGCGCGTTTCCTGGTTGAGCTTCTTCATGACATTCGTATCGGATTATCGCAAGGGTATTCATCGGATCCTGTCAAGAGGATCATGTTCTATTCCGTAGCGTGATCGTTGGAGGTGGCGGCGTCCTTGGTTTATTATCTGGCCCCAATCGTGTGGCCTTTAGTGTTATCCATGGCCCCGTAGCGCTGTACGTACGTCAGTCGTGCAAAAGGAAAAGGTTGAAGTGTCGCGGACAATTAATACTTATTGCCTATGGGTGCAGCTATTCGTATTGATGATAATACTTTAGTGATGTGGTGGAAATCATATGTGCGAAAATATAGTTATCAACACTCCCGTTGACAATAACGGTAGAGTAAAAACACGAGGGAGGACGTTTTCGATATTAATAAGTAATCAATCGTATTACACACGTTTTTGTTCATTTAAAAGTGTAAGCCTATGAGTAATTTAACGGGAGAAAAAAATATATTTCTTTTTCGTACTATTGTTACGCAAGTGTAATAATTGACGATTGTATACTTACATTTTAAGAGTACATTCTGAAATGCACTGCCGTTACTGCTAGCATTGTTGTGTTTCACTTAATTGCATGCAGTTAAGCAGGGACACTGCGATACACGTATTACTGACAGTGAATTTCAAAAAGTACCCAAAGTATATTGGAATTATTGCTATCGTTTGTTTTCGACGCGATCAGTCTCTATGCGTAGCGGAAAAAGAACTACAAGAGAATTGAATATTATTATGGCGTGAAAACGCGAAACTCGAAGTACGTGCATATTATTTGCGTCCAAGACACTCTTAATTATGCATTACGAGAGTAATTGTAGTTTATTAGATATGTCATTGATGAATCTACGATCCAAGTACTGAAACGTTTATATCTTGAATTCTTGGCTGATAACGTATCATAAAGTTACCCGATGCTCTTTCTTTAATTACAAAATAAATGTAACACGTTGAGAACGTTTTCCGAAATAACGCAAAATTTAAATACGACATTCAGGACTAACATACGAACTAAAGTTGGCTCATCATAAAAATCATCATAGTAAGAGCTCACTTCAGTGGAAGTACCTTTGTCTTGATAGCCCAAATAGTATTTCATTCCTTGCAGTACTAATAAATACTTGTAATATATTCAGTTTTGTTTTTTAATAGTATAACGTGTTCGCACTATTCCCCAACGCAGTTGGAGAATTCCATCGATCTCGGTATAGACTGATGTATTTACGTCTCGGAGCTTGAATACGCGTACGCGATATTGCAGTGTGGGAAAACTGCCAAAAAAAATAGTTAATATTAGAGAATGCTGTACCGACAACGGTGTTAGTCACCGCTGTCTTATGAAATCTGAGTACGTATTTGAGTTTTACGGATGTGAGAAACACGAGATAATGAACGTTCGGGCGTTTAATTTGTTTAATTAATGATAGCTCGATGTAATCTCGTAATTAATGTCAACCTGAGAGAGGGGCACCGTAGGATGCATTCACCATTCTCTTCAAGGCCCGTTGCTTCGAGTTTACTTTACCTATATTTCTGAGAGCGTCTAGGTATTTTAGTTAAGAGAATGATATATAAGAGTGATAGAGCAACAGCTACGTTAAGTTTTAAAATATCCACGCATCCGTCATTGACCATATTTAGGTATTAAGGTTGACGCGACCTCGAAGTGTTGCGAAAAAAGAAATCACACCGAGCATTATCCATGAGAACCGGAAAAACCACGTATAATCAGCCAATCAAAATCCAAGCCTGGAAAAGCACTCATCTGTCACAAAGGGAATCATCAAACACGAATTCATTTATTTTAGTTAGAAGGTCTTTAGCTTCAATTAGATAGGAAATTTTATTTCGATTCTAGATAGGATGAATTCTTGTGTCTTGTTTTATTTTTGTAAACAAGTAACAAATTTTAATATTAATGACATCTATTTATATAACGATACGGTCAAATCCATATATAGATGATATTTACTTAATATTATATCCAAATTTTTATAGGAGTAAATTTTTACTTTCCTCGTGGCAATCAACACTCTCCATACCGATCCACAATATTTTCTTTACGATTACCACTTATTTCTTATACTTTAGTGTGATAGAGATACACATATTATACACAATCACAACATATTCGTTTGTCATTATCGACAATCCATAAACAAAATGATCTCTGTAATTTTTAAATTAAAATAATTTGAAATATGAATAAAGAAGTGAAATTAAAGCTAACATATCACCTATAAATTTGAGCCACCCGTCCACATCGCGAATATAGTACGATCTTTAGCTTCCATTACATTCCAGTTAATAAACACGAATTTAATCAAGTTCAACCCAAAAATTCAGTTGGCACGTGAAAAAGTCAAAGTAATAAATTCATTAAGCATATTAAAAGAATTCCGAGTATAACGATTCATATGAATTATTTTGATTTTGGCTGTTTGCGTTTGATATGAATCGAGAATCTCGTCTAAGTATACATATAATATAATATATATTTGTTCATAATCAATGTAACATTGATTTTAGAAATTTCCATTAAACCAAATGAAAATATGGCAGAACGATAACGATTATACTCAGTAGCCAAATGCTTTGTAGAATGGAAATATAAAACTACTGTTCCTAAATTAAAAAAAAAAATGGTGGCTCTTGCGTGGTTCGTGTTTCAATTTTCTACTAATTGATTAACCAAACCACAGCTTTAATACTCCTCTTCTCAATTAACATATTAAAAGAAAATCAATTAATTCACTGTCTTTGCTTTCCCTTCTAATTGAATCTTAGGTTATTAGAATGGAGAATAAGATTTAAGTATAAAAACAAACTTCCACAATACGGTAAGGAACGAAAAGAAACTTTATTTTCTAATACCTTCTATTCCGAGACAATTGCGAAGCGTTGTAATGATAATGTAATAATGTTATTGTTTCTAGTATGAACACTGAACAGTGCCTCGTCAAAATCTGTGTGAACACTTTTTCAAGTCGAGAATGTTCTATAATGACATTGTCTGCTGTCTGTATTCGCCAGCGTTAAATTATATCGTTAAGAGTATAGTGAACATACGTGACATGCGACTCAATGTGTGCAAAAGAGTTCGAAGTGTGCACTATTTAATATCTTGAATGTAAAAAAAATTAATAGGTACGCATTAAGTAATGAATATTAAGGATAAGAATTAAAAGTTATCCACGTGTGAATTAATTTACTTTTACACGCATAGGTCATGCCACATGAATACAATTTCTTTCTATTTTTTTTTTTCGATATTTCATCAATTCAAAATTCCGCGACGACGGAACAGACGCAAACTACACAAAGCGTCGCCATCGCGCATGCGCGGTACTTATTTCTTTTATTGTTTCGTGTGCCAAGACAAGCTGTCTCTGAATGTGTTTTCGATAATGCAGTACATAGATAATATATTCTAGGCTGAGCGTGTGTGCACATAGGATAAATATTACTTATCGCCCTCGAATGATCTAATACATTTTGCCAACTGATACACGAAGAGCAATATTACGAATTAACACATCCATTTGACATAGGTATCCATATTGCAAATTTGTAATTCACATTCTCACTTACGTACGCGAATAAGGCTCGGGAAGCATAATTTATTACGTGATATCCAAAGAGTAACAATAGATTAGCGTCGAGCTTAAAAGAAAATAGTAGACAAGTAGAAGTTCGTAAATGCAGAATTCGCAAGATCTTTGTATGTTATTTTGTAATTAACCTTTCTCTGCCATTCTTTTAAAGCACATTATTATTTTAATAAGAATTAAATTTTTTCAAATAAAAACGTCGAGCCTTTGATTTCCGTATGACATACTCGTAGCATTTATTGATAAGGATTGTACAAAATTGTCAAACCTTTCGTAATACAATTGTACGCTAGACACAGTAGAGTAAATTGTCATTTTAGGTTAGAAGTACACTAGCAGTGATTCGAGCTTGTAAAATATTCCAAACGGCCCAGTAGCGTCTTCTCGATAGTCTCTTGTGTGCGAATTCTTTTATTCTTAAGATTGATGGAAAAAAAAAAGATAATTGTCTGTAAACGTAGAAACTCGTTAGCCTAACTAGACGAATATGGAAAGGACTTAGTTGGCGCAGGAAAGGAAATTATTGCTTGTAGATCATCCCTATATTCAATGAAATTTAATGGTACGTTGTAATACTCGTGACGTAGCATTTTATAGATTTCGAACGACCGATTGAAAAAGAAGACAAAAAATCGCAAACGATCTTACTGTTTGAAGCATACATATATATACTTACATCAGAGACAAAAATGTGGCGTCTCGAATATACTCGCGTTTCTATCAAGATCTGCCCAGAAAAATTAATTCTTTCCCTGCGTTAGTCGATATAAAGCGGAAAAAAAAATGGAAGAAAGCATGTGCTAGAGAGAAGAGGAAAATGATAAAAAGAATATATTTTTACACTTGGTCAAAAGGTGAAGAAATTTTCTGCAAAAAAAAAAGTAAATATGAAGCAAAATGATAGTACGAAATTAGACGTTCATCTAGATTTATTGTAAATTGAACCTATAGTACTGCAGAAACGCGAGGTTCCGAGGTGATGAAAGTGAAAGGCCCTACGAGACGTATTTAAAGCAATATTGAAATTCTATAAAATAACATATTTTTTCTTAACGATAATATTCCTACTTGAGCCATTAAAATTCTAGTATCTAATTTATATATAATCGAGATAAATGACGATCACGTGTGTCCATACTGGGAAAATAATTGTCAATCACGCCTCGTGGGGTCTTTTACAATACAGCTCTCAATTCCCCAATATCAAATAGTCATACAGCGCCAAGTGATGTAACTCAAAAGATTTTGAAATTCAAAGCACAACAAAAAATAGTTCACTTGAATTAGTAATTTCGAAAAATTCTACACATGGATTTACAAAACTTGAAGCTGTCAACGGTTCACCTTAATTACTCTTATATTTAAGACTTAAGAAAAACCCGTGCTACGGTTCAAGAGATTTTCTATTACCCTATCGCACACTATAAAATGAAAAAGAAAAGAAGAAAAAAAAATTTAACTTTATTCCATGGCGAAATATTACTTTGACACCTTATTTTACAACGAGTTTAATTTCACTATAGTGCATATGAAAACTGCGCCCCCGTTCTAGGCATTTCATGTTAATGCAGATAAATTATATAATAGAGCATGTGCAATGTGCTCCGCCGTTCCTCGGCGTTTGTCGTTGACATAGCAGCAGACAGTACGAACCAATGTAAATTCGCGAAACGATATACATTCGAGTGTTGTGCTGATTAAATATAAACGGATATCGTTTTTCCATACGATACAAAAAAAAAAATAAACGGATGTATGCTCACGTGACGAAAAAAAAAGACCGAGTTAGGTTCGCGATTTTTTTTATAGGGTGTTTAATAGCGTGCGTTTTTTATACGTCGCAGGATTTTTAATATTTCGCTAATAAATTTATTCCGGAATATGTGCAGCTGATCAAAGAAACGGATAGACGTCTCGCTTATGTTATCGTAGTTTCGCCATATTGAAAAATCGGGATGTATGATAATATCCATGATAAAGAATGTAATAATATTTTTTAAATGCATCGAGTGATTTTTATACACTCATTTTTAAAACAGGAAATTATATTTAACTGGGTACATAGAACCAGTCAAAAGAATCCTGCGACGGAATCGTATGCGGTATACAGTGCGCGACGAATTTTTAATATTGAAATATGTTATTAATGACGTAAGAGGACAGTGCAATAGTCATCTATAATACAGGCAATATCGGATTAACAATTTTGTAGATACAACGCTTTCGGTCGAGACTCACGGAATTTCGTCTAGTGACCAATGAAGGCGTCCACGACGCTCTATCTATCTGTCTACAGCCAGAGGAACGTTTCGGCTTCTTAATTCGAACGCGGACTACGTTGCAAATTCCAAATAAAATTAATCCAGAGCTCAATCCCCAATATGGGATTAATGTATTTTCTGAACTGAGATATTTTTCGAATTTACCTGTCACGGCAGTTGCTTGACGTCGATCTGGAAACGATTGCACTGGACTCTCCTTATATAGATGTGCATACATACGAATAGTGTATTATAAAAAAAATTATAACGTCACTATAAAATATAAATTGATATTTATCATGGCCATATATATATAATTATATATGTGTTTGACAACGAGATACTTTGGGGACACGAAAAATCAAGGGACATTCACAATAGCAAACCAATGTTTTTTTTTTTAAACTACTACCTTGGGACTTTACAGCATTGGAATTCTTACCTAATTTAACCTAACGAAACATTTCTAAGCCCATCACAAATAATGAATGTCTAACATTGAAAAAAATATAAACAAATTTTGTGTGACAGTCCCCTTTATGGTTCTCAAAACGGTCATTACGCTGAAAAATTTTTGTGGGCGGTCCCCAAAACAGCCACTTGTCCTCAAAATAACGACTTCGTAAATGAAATCGTCCCCAAATTATCCCTTAGCAACAAGTATAATTATACGTATATATAAGAAAATATTCTTCAGGTCGTGAAAAAATGTAGATCTTAGTCTTTTTCAATTTCTAGATGTTAAAAGCGAGAATATTTTATAAATATATCTAATATTATATTGTGGATATATTTGTTACGGAGATTGTAAGTGGTCCCTATGCGTGCTATAGGGGAGCATACATCTTGCGCTCTACGAATGTGCGAACATTATGTACGATTCGTCATTATTCTCATTAAGATAATTATTATGGTATGGTAATCATGAATATTGTGGAGTGGATCTATTTATGAAACCGTCGACCGTTGATGTAATCAAATGTGTTCTTGAGTGAATTTTAATAGAACACTTTAAATTACAATGCTTGCCTTTTAATAATTGTTTTGCAATTACCTATTACCCATTTTCCTGGAAACTGTATTCGCTTGGGGAAAAAATTATGCAATTATTATAGATACGAATTTTTCCTTAAAACAAAGCAAAGTATAATTTGCCTTTAAAGGAACCATTATCTAGTGGTACAGTCACATTATGGTATTTTCGAAAACTTTAATAATATTTCGGAATAATTTATAAATATTACTAGAAAGCGATGTTTTTTTTTAATGAATAGACATTTTTATTGATTAAAAAAAATTTCATTTCATCGTAGTTAGTAGGACTTGAAGCGACGTTCCCAGGAGGGAATTTGATTTTTTGTCAAACACCCTACAACCACTCGACTGTGACTGTTACTTTCTATTTTTCTTCTTATATTAAGTTTGTAAGTTGAATTAACTACAGTTTATATTCTTCTTATTTATTTTCAGTTATACATGAAGCATAATTGGCAAATCATCTACTGTTACATATAAATGACTAATAGTAATATATCGATTAATCTATTTCTGTACTATATGTTCTTTTAGTAAAATTATTTAACACAGAAAGCAGTCGTGGCCGAGTGGTTAAGGCGTCTGACTAGAAATCAGATTCCCTCTGGGAGCGTAGGTTCGAGTCCTACCGACTGCGAATGGTAGAATTTTTTTTTATGTACTAGAAACATCCCATACACAAGATTATTTATCATAAGAGTTGTTTTTAATAATAAAGTCAAATCAAGTGCTTATTCATTACGATAAATATCTATATATAGTATATTATAAGTAAAAAATAAAATTGTACTGAATGACAAAACCTCTGAAAAAGAGATACAGTCGACTAAATATAAAATTATGATAAAATCTGATTGCTGATATATTTTTCAATTCTTTTTAATTAACCTTCGTCCTATCACATTCGATCCTTGAGTAACTTTATATACGCTATATCTTACACTTAAGAAGTAATTGAACTAACAGTAGTTGACGTTTGCATAACTAATAATAAAATCGAAAGATAGATGCAGTAAATGATTTTGTTATCGAATCAATTTTTACGAGCGTCACGAAGAACCGTGCGCACTTGTAAATTGTATATATGTGGTGCGACTAGCGACGCAAAACAAATTCAATGGAAGTACGGTACCATGTGATTTACAATCGCGTAACGTAGCGTCGCGAGAATAATTCACGCCAAGTCGTCGCTATGGAGATAAAAAATTAAAAAAAACTATGTAAACACATTTTTATTCGGAGTAACGCACAATAGCCTATTTATAGAATATATAGTGCACAAGCAAATTGTCTTTAACCTGGCATTGGATCAGCGGTCGCGCAGATCCAAACGTAGAAAACAATTTTGGCCCCCATATAGTTGAACGCGTGGAATACGTGATTCCCGGTTGTTTTTAAATATTCAAATTATCTGAAAAAATTTGAATGAGATATTTTTTTAATATCTAAGTCCTTCGTATGTTTTCGGCATAAAGTTTTGCAGATTTATGTTAAAAAACTGCAATAATATCACGAAGAATATTTTCCAAGTAAATGATATTGTTTTTCCTTGGCACAAAGTAGTACAAGAGATTGTGGTCGGCGTTGAATATACGAAGACATCGATAAATGTGATAATTTGGAAAAAAGAAAGAAAATTCTCTATTCTATCTCTATTCAAACGCTTCTGATTTCATCACGCACTAATCCACGTGGATCCATGCACTGTCCACGTGCTTAATGTTGTTGATATATGAGTACCTCTGTTATCTCTTATTATTCATCGTGCGATCCAGAGTATAGTGTGGCTCTTAGTCAAATAGTGGATATTTATTTGTTAGAATCTTTATTACACGATCTACTTTTCATTTAAAAGTTGCAAGCATAATAAGAAGAAAGAACAAATTTACTTGCTGATACGTACTGTCATCGTGGACAAATCGTTGTAATTATCGAAAGACAAATGATAAATCTTAAATAATAAAAAATTAATATTATTCGAGCATAATCATTATCCCATTCGGTACTAAAATTATATAATTAGCAGTTCATTCGTATACGAGCTAATTGATTATAGTGTACAATGATTCGCTAATAAATACGTGAAACTTGGACAAAGCTGTTTATACACAGTTAATATACATATAGCGTTATACGGTAAAAACGCACCACCTGAACATGGTTCTACTATAGAAATCAAATGGATGGGCCAACTTTAGACAATGATAGTATCTAATATCACAAAGCACTCCCTATCGGCTGAATATATGACAGATGGATAATCACGTGTTTATTTCTATCTTGCGAGCGCCGCACGTGTGTCACGTTTTAACGTGTAATTAGAAAGACGCAATCAAGGTCATTAGAATTGACGTAAAATGCGTTTAAAAAGAAGTTCGTCTTATGCGAATCTAGTGAATATAAATTTATTCTCCTATTTGTCATTCTCGCGAATCTTTATTCACTTTTTATAGGAACTTGAGATGAATTCAGAATTAATAAGCTATAAAATTCAGACAGTGATGCATGGAAATGAAACTTTAATGCAATATTATTTATGTAAACTTCATGCACCTGCAGCTAATTTACTACTCAGTGTCGTTTTCCAAGGTAACCCGTGCACATTTTACAATGAACAATAAAGTAGCATGATTTTGCATATCACACGTGTACTAGGTATATGAATGGAATAAAAAAGAATTTTTAAATATTCAATTTTCCAGTATGCTGATGTATATATCGAGGCGCAAATATTTCGCAATGGACCATCAGCAACGTGTATAAGAATAATATTTAGCATTTTTTATCTGTTCTGTTTGACGGAAATGTACATTTCACAATGTTATTTCACCATAATGAAAGCAGGGGTGAAATACGTGATGCTTACAAAATTGCTTCACATGTACGTATGTTTTTAATAAAAAAAAAAAATATATGTGTAATTCAACAGACGAAAAATCTACCATTTTTTTAATGAAAATAATAAGTTTGCTCATCATATCGCGATTTTATATTAATATCAGTATCCGAGACACTTGATAGATTTAATCATCAATTACTCGAATTCAAGTGCGTAATGAACTTTCACTATGCGCCACATTAAACTAATGCATATTTACATAAGTACATTGATTTAGTTACTATTTGCAATATCATGCATGCCCACTGGTCTTCGAGTAATGGGCATCGAGTTACGAGTAGCAGATTATTATTGTAGTTCATAGTAAATTTTGCTACGGATCATTAGATACGCGCTTGTAAATTTAATTGATCATATAAAAAATGTTACATATTTTATTATCAGCCTCGAATCTTATAACCGATCTCCTATAATTAACCTAAAACTATGTTAGTCCTCCAACGTGTACCGTATGTGTCACTCCGATTGTCATCAATTCCATCATCCATTCGGTCAATAATATCGACCCAATTTCTGCTACTAAATTCGCACAACAATAGCAGTCTGCACTTTGACATCTAAAACAGGAACAAATGATTTCCGTCTAAATGAAATACTACAGTCGATAAGACCATACGCGTAACACAAATGGCCTGAATGTCGCGCACATTGACCTTCTATCAAAACTCGCAGCATTGTTCAGAGTGCAGCAAATAGTGCAGATATGTGCATTATAGAGGAACCATAGGGGAGC
The DNA here is from genome assembly GCA_031762395.1 of Calameuta pygmaea. Classification (NCBI taxonomy): domain Eukaryota; kingdom Metazoa; phylum Arthropoda; class Insecta; order Hymenoptera; family Cephidae; genus Calameuta; species Calameuta pygmaea. The sequence goes on along the minus strand of JASANN010000525.1, from coordinate 470,647 downwards.
TTATTAATGCACACATGGCAAAAGGTCATACATTGTTATCTATCTCATAGCTATATAACATCATCTCAATAGGCATACCAGTATCTGTGTACCAAGCATCGAACATATGTACGCATTGCGACCAATTCGCTATCTACTTACTCGCATGATAAAACAACTACACGACACAACTGATGAGATGTCGGCTGATCACATGTGGCGCGAGCCTCCTTCACGTGATGATCAATATTATCGAATGGGACACATTGTCCTTCTTTTACGATATCATAGCCACTCGAACCTTGCTCCTACTATCTTTCTCTCTTTTTTTTCCATCTCTCGAGGAATACAGTCTCGACATTCTTGAGTACGGAGATTCAATAGAGAGAATACGTAACGTATCGGCATATAGAGCTTTACCCTGGACGATATAGGATATATCGATGTTCCATCAAGCTTATCGAGATAATAAATTTCTATCGTAGTAATACGAGTAAGGTAATTTTGTCACGTAAAGAGCACGCGTATACCTTCAAGTTCAAATGGTTTTTGTATGGGCTAATTTTTCAATATCGTTTTCCATTGGACTACGGCGGTTACACTCGGCGTATCACTGTTCTTTACTGTAGCACGAAAGAATATGAGAATTTGATATTGGATTAATCATTAATGAAATCATTGAATCGTGTTTTAGATCACTTTTTTATTTTCGGACACTCGAAAGACGTCATCAAAATGAGGCCCTAACACAATGTTCAACGATAATGAAAGAGTGGAAGAGATAAGGGAAAGAGATAATGAATTATTAGGATTGGCCTAAGTTTTAGGCTATGTAGCGAGAGTAAGAGTAAGACCACGTAGATGAGTTTAGAGAAGGGGGGAGTACAAAGAAAGAGATGCGCGCGCAACTCCCCGCTTTTTTCCCACCAACTTACGGATGCTATATATGACGTCACCAGACTAGGTCGCGGCACTCAGCTGACAGCTGCATTCAGAAGTCGAGGAACCGCGACTTCCCGTTTCAACATCAGGTACGATTCGTACTACGTCGATATACGCTTACGGCAGAATTTTATTAAAAAGTTTACATTCACTTTTCATCATCATCATTCCCATCTTCATCTTCGTCTCGCGTTCTCCTTTATTCGCATTTTTCATCCTTATTCACCTTTCATCTGCTACTTATACATCCGTATCGTTCCAATTTTGTCGTCACTAATTACTCTCGAAGTTTGTTTTAATAACGAGCAAATTTATGCTCGCGTCAAATCAAAGCGACCCGCGTGCACATCTCTTTGATTAAACCTCCCTCGTTACGTGCATTTAAATTGATGACGCGCATGCGAATTTCGAGGTAATAATTATAACCTAGTTAGAATCGCATATTAAACAGTCCACATAAATGCGTATATCCACATTTTAATGAGGATTATCGTATCAGCTACGTGACAATATATAGAATTAATATTTTAATTATTAGCAGCACCAGGCTATTTAATTATGCGCCAGAGGTGCATATTACATAAGCCTAGTTGCCATTAAAAGAAATATTTAGGCTTTATATTAATAATAATGTTAGTAATGCTAACCACCGATTGCACCCTACACATTTATTTAACGTTATGCAACTGTATGTACAGACATTTATAGATCTTAAGGTCGAGACGTTATATACATATGTTTATGTCGAAAGAAAACAACGAGCTTAGATTGCGTCCACTGCACGATAGTTACTGTACGCATTTGAAATGACGTAAAGGCGATACACAAAAGCCGTCGTGATGTTTATGCATATGTAATTTCGTATATACAGTCGCGAATCTGTATTGATACCATTTCACAGATCCCACTCGAGAACAAAAGAATCTCCAAGATGATGGACTCGTTGGAGCAAATGCCAAAGAACGATACAATTAAACTTCGCGAACGTCACATTGGGTAAGTAGGATGTCAAAAATTTATGAATGAGGTTAGCAAAACATACTCTTGATAATGATATTCTTTAATCGTGATTTATACGGTATCGTATAGGATTTACATATAGGTATATCGACAACTGAAATTGTGATATTTTTTTTCAATATACGTAATTATCGAATTTCCATATCAATTTGATTTTATGCCTATCGCGATTTATCAAGTGCACCTATATTATCTGTACATTGCCAAATGGCCATGTATAGCATACCGTACAATTTTCCGGTAGGAAAATGATCAAGTTAAGTAAGTCCTTTCATTTCACCGCAGCGTCCAGCAATGTGATTGTCGCACGGTCGTGCGAACAACCCTCCACTCTCGGTTATCATTCATTTTCGTTTCCATGCAGGATTGCAGGTGGGTAGGTGGTTGGATAGACGGAATAGGTAGGCGGGTAACGTTACTAGGCTAATTAGCACTGCTCCTGGAATATTACCTACGTATATTCACGAACCACTTGGAATTTCTCGTCTAAAGGTCAGTGGGAGACGTGTAAATTACAGATGGCTGCGCAAGTCAAATTTACTTGGTATAATGCACGTTTAATACGGTAGCACCCGTACGATAGCTCATTATCATGTTAAACGGCTGGTTATCAGCTGTCACTTGAATCATCTGATAACGTGGGAACGTACCTGAACTAACCCACGTGCGCATTAGCATATTAGCACGTAGGATAACGTTGTGTCGCGTAGCCAATAAACGACACGGGCAAGTAATAAATCATTGTCAATTGTTGCACCTAATGTGTATAGTAATATACCGATATGATCTAATTGGCTTATGATTTTAATTATACATTTTTTTTTCATTTTCAACGGACAATTTTTTTCGAGCACGTATGTGCATTTTTCAAAATAACCAATCTGCCGCTCCATTTAGGTATATCGTAAGTGTTTAGGTATATATCGTGCGATCGAAAATTAACTTACGTGTTTATTCAATTTGCAATTTTAAAAACTCTCGTTTCCAGCCAATCATGCAAATTGTTCTACAAGTCGAGCCCTCTGAAGATTGTCAGGGCTGAAGGACAGTACATGTTCGATGAAAGAAGCGAGCGCTATCTGGATTGCATAAACAACGTGGCTCACGGTAATTATTTATTTAACTGGAGCACTTATATCAATAACTAGATATACTTTATTGCTTTTGTAAGCGCGATTATTCTGTGAATTCTCACTCATTTTCCAACTAACGACCTATGGGTCATCAAACTGCATCTGTATACTTTTGACCCCATTGAGCATAATACGTATTGTATCTCCACTGAGGGCGCATAGATACAACTACACTGTGTCAATATTCCACGAGCTGTACCGAGTTCATTATACGAATTCTCAATGACAAGAAATGGTTTAACGATCTTGAATAAGAAACTAAAATTTTAGTTTCTTTTCAATAATAATTTGAAGCAATTTAAAAATATATATAACATTGCACGTCATCTATCAGCATATTGGCACATCGCGTTATCTAAAAATCTATCAGCTTCGTTAAATTTGATAATATTTTATTTTTAGTCGGTCACTGTCATCCGGATGTTGTTCGAGCTGGACAACAACAAATGGCTTTGCTCTGTACGAACAATCGTTTTCTGCATGACAATTTAGTAGTCTGTGCACGTCGTCTTGCTTCACTCCTGCCGGAACCTCTGTCCGTGTGCTTTCTGGTTAATTCCGGAAGCGAAGCAAACGACCTGGCCTTACGTCTAGCTCAGGCACATACTGCTAACAAGGACGTCATCACACTCGATCAGTAAGTCATCAGAGAAACGAGGGATTGTCTCATCCCTTTTCGTTTTTCTTCTCAGGAAATAACGTTTCATTGGTAATAGGTATTATAGGACGCAGGTGGCTTCGCTTGGATTGGATCTTGTCAATTTGGCTTCCTCGTTACGGTTTACCGACTTCAATTTTTAGCACCTTTTTTTTCGGGTGAATGAGCGGCGCCGTGCGTTTCGTTCTTCTCCTTATGATCTGGACCCTGAACGATTTCTTCTTAAATTTAACGGTGACACAATAGCGAAAAATCTTTTATGAAGAAGTCGATAAAATGTGGCTGATATTTTTCTAGTATTTCTTCTGTATACTTTCCGTTTAGTCGATAGCACGCAATAGGGAACAGGATGAAACGAAGGCGCAGTCGCCGTTACGGTGCGCGAGTGCGACTAAGCGAAATTTGAGTGAAATTTTCAGACAATAATCTCATTTTGAAAGTGTGATACTAATCGTGTGGGTTTCTTTTTTGCCTGTTTGCAGCATACCTCATGACTTCTAGAAGAAGAATACATCGCGCGCTAATGCTACCTCGAAGCCAAAGAAGGACGACCGTATTCCCTTCCGCCTTGGCGGAAGTGGATCGTCTACATAATCTTGTCATTTTAGGTGACATCCTACGATGTATGTGACGTATGATAAAGCTTAAGAATTTTCAGTACCGAAATACGCGTTTTCCTCGCTATGTTGTGCGTCAGTCTGTCCGGAGGAACCATTATCTACTTTCACGGAGAATTGTCGGACGTTCACTGCCCAAGACACGACCTAATATCCAGACGGATCGTCCAATGAGAATGTCGATCTTTCAGCGGATTTTCGTGTTTTATTTACTTTTTTTTTATTTTTTTTCCATAGCGGTGTCGTCCTGCGACGAACCACTTAACCTGGAATTTAAATCAGCATTTGCACGGGTGAAAATTGTCCCGGTACAAAGTATCTTTAGAACAAAAGTCAACGGGTTGCGTACGTTTTTTAAATAAAATAATTACGGGTCGCAGATAGCTGAACGTCTGGGAGACGTTAATTGCTGGTTAAGTGGTTAATACGTCGCAGTTTAAAATATTTCAGCCATAAGATAAAATTTGACGTTGACCTTTATTCTTAGATTTGGCCTGCGCACGTGTGATAGCATATAAACATATATATGTACCTGTAAGGCAATTAAATAATCTGTTAAAAAGATACGGTAATTATGACTATTTTGATTATAGTGCCTATCACGGACATTTGACGTCAATGATTGATATCTCGCCGTTCAAGTTCAATCAGCCCAATGGCACTGGAAAGAAGGACTGGGTTCACGTGGTAAGCATATTTATCATATGTATATTTCTTATTTATCAAATCGTCAGATACACGCAGTAAAGTATAGTACTTTAGATTTAATAATCTTGAGAATCCCAAAAGCCCTCGTATCTTGTTTTGTGTCTACAGGCTCCCTGTCCAGATGTTTATCGGGGAAAGTATCGCGACGTGGACTATCCCAATGAGAATCTCGGGGAAAAGTACGCCGATGACGTAAAGAAAATTTGCAACGATGTCACAGCAAAGGGACGTGGAGTTTGTGCGTATATCGCAGAAAGCCTTATGTCCGTAGGTGGACAGATTTTACCACCTCAGGATTATTACAAAAACGTGTACAAGTGAGTTGAAAAGTATTGAATAATCTTTTTTTGTATTAATATATAAATTTAAAAAAAAAACTTGTACATTCAGACACGTACGAGATGCTGGCGGTATCTGTATTGCCGACGAGGTGCAAGTCGGTTTTGGAAGAGTGGGTAGTCATATGTGGGCTTTCCAGCTATATGACGTTATCCCCGATATAGTGACAATTGGAAAACCGATGGGAAATGGACATCCCGTAGCAGCTGTGATCACTACCGAAGAAATCGCTGGTAGCTTTCGAAATACTGGAATCGAATATTTTAACACGGTAAGCCTTTTCGAGATGAAATGATAAAAAAAATTTTTTTTCACTGTTGAAACCAATAACCTATTTTCACGTGCATCGTAATTTCCGTGATAACTTCTCAGAATTTTTTAAAGGTGCTACCAACCCGTTTATCTGTTTGAATATATCCAGAACACATATGCGTGCGGTATCTCATACGAAGCGTTGAGTAATACGAGTGCATTGTGTGGTACATGCATTATGCATGCGAGCTTTATTTACGGGCCGACTATCTGATCATTGCATTTATCGCTGTTTAACCGACATCGATCCAGCCAGCCACCCATCACTCCTCCCCACACTCAACAGTATACATATAGCTAATCAATTTTATGTATGCGCGCACACCAACCCGTGATATTTATGGCGCTCTGCATAGATTTTTTAAGCATTTGTTTCCCGGCGAAATTGAGAAAAAACTATTTGTTCCACGTCCATCAGATGCCATTTGTCAAAAGTCAATTTTGATTTTCCATGTTTTTCCTGACTTTCGACGATTTCGCATGAGATCGTCAAGCTTTTTCGAGACAGATACTTTTACTCGGAATTGTTCCAACTTCTCCGTCCATTCACATTCTTCTTCTTCATTCTTCACTCGAAGACTCACGTGTCGCGTTCGATCTTTACTGACGCAACTGACGCGATACGTCATACAAAAATGAATTGTATTCACATTCCACGCGTAACCTGTATTTTTCAAATGATAACATTTTCTCTTGATAACATATGTATGTAATTATATCTTATATTTAATATCGACAGGTTAAGCAAACACGTGCCTCGATAATTTACAAAAGTTCGTAGAAAAACATTTATCTATTTACTTGAACAACTGGCACGTATGGCACGTAAGTTATGATTATCCCATACAAGAAAGCAGTGTTCCGTTTCTTATTTTGCCACAAGAAACACGTTCTCGTTTTAGCGTTTTACAAGACTATTGCGTTTTCGATGGATATATGGGATTACGATATAGAAGGAACTACTCGAGCGCGTACGAAAGATACGGGATTTTTATATTATACGGCTAACTCATAAACTCCCTATTCTTCGATATAGAACGTTTCACTCTGGCCATATCGGCAGAATTAAATCAAGCTGTACAGCAGTTGGAGAATCTCAATGGAGAGTTCGGACACGCTCGAATGCATTGGGAAATTGATAAAAAGTTGTCCGAGGGATATTTTGCAACGGAACGAAATCAAAGTTTATCCTTTTCTTTCAGTATGGTGGAAATCCAGTATCTTGTGCAGTGGCGAATGCAGTCATGGAGGTTATCGAGCGCGAAGGACTTCAGGAGCATGCCTTGAACGTTGGAAATCACTTAATATCCCAATTGGAGAAACTCGCCAAAAACCATCCCATCATTGGCGACGTACGTGGCGCTGGGCTATTCGTTGGGATCGAATTAGTACGGGATCGAACAAAGAGAATCCCGGCTACAGCCGAAGCAAAGCATGTTGTGTCGCGAATGAAGGAGGAGAAGATTCTCGTCAGCAGCGATGGGCCTGATAATAACATTTTGAAGCTGAAACCGCCTATGGTGTTTACTATTGAGAATGCTGATCATTTCGTTTCCGTACTGGACGACGTCCTGCAAGAAGTTGAGGTTGATGACAATGATGAGGTAATTACTTATTGTTCGGTGACATCTATTGAGTAGGAATGAAATGTAATTAAGGTTCTATCTTTTTTTTACAGATTCTTGATACCACAGCCATTCTTAAGGCTGTTATCACACCGGTGGATATTGAAGCTGCTACCTCTGTTGCCAATGACGTGGAACCGTTTCTCATTCGCGCTAGTTAATGTTTGACTGAGAATAGTCATCATGATACTTGAAGATTAGTGATAGAGAATTCACATTAGTTATTCATTATTATTATTATTATTATGTACTGTGAAAATTATAAGATAACGATAAGGTATAATTTTGTACTTGAAATTCGGTAGATCGTCGATATATAATATATTTTTGTAAATAATAAGATCTGTAAATATGTATTCTAGTTTCTTCTGTATCGTAATATTTGAATGAATATTATAATAATTATCTCGTGATGCTTATTGTTTTTACCTGAACACATATGTGGCATTGGGTTTGGATCAAGTAAAGCTCCTATATTTTTCATCAATCCACGTTCAACAGTGCAGTGTAGGTGTTGAGCTGCACTATTCCGAATGACTGAAAATCTGTTGCTCGTCTCTGGTTTAGTAACTTGTATTACTTCCTTGGTCTTGTTAGCTTTGGGTTAAAATTTCGGAAATCTTCCAATACGTGTAAGAAGCTTTGCACAGATTGAAAACATTTTTTAAACTTGATTCAGATTCATTAGAAACTTACAAGATAGACGTTTAGTCGTATTCTTTCCTTTTTATTCTGGGCATTGTCCACGATAGATGAATCAGCCTTAACCTATATCAAAATTCACAACGAGCCCCAGTACTGGGCCAGTACAGCTGCCAACGTTAACAACGCTGGAATAGAGTCAGCTCCCAAGATCGACAAAGGATTGATTGAATGTAGGAATTATAACAGCTGTCATCAGCCACTACTGGGACAGTACTGAGTTTAGGCATTTTTCAGCAATTGTTTTTCGACATCGGCCGAGTATCAAAGATTGAAGTTTGGCAAAAAACTGGTTATTAATTGCACTCAATACTTTTAACTCATACTTACACTTTATTTAATTGCAGTCAAGCTAGTATATGTGTATACAGAATGATCAGCTGTCAATGCTGCATTCACATGAACGCTTACGTTCAGAATTTACAAGAATTCTGCATACTGTATTTGGATTTTCAAATAAATAATTTTTTTACTGCATTTTGACTTTGATCCTCGATATCTACTTAGTCTCTGTTCCATCGATGAATTGTCCTATGAGGAATTTCTTAAATCTGATAATGGACTGAAGATCACAGCGATGATTGTGAAGTTTTTTGGGTTTTCATGAAATTGACATATGACATATTACGGGATGAAGGTGATCGCGAACCGGCACCGTGTCTTGTTTTTTTTTTATAATACAAGCAGCTGTGTTCACATTCACAATCCAACTTTGGGGGACGTTCGTATTCACCATTGGGCCAGTACCGGGCCCATAGTTTGCCAGCGCTGGGTCAACCACTGACAAACGACTATTGGCAAACGCTGTGCCGATTGCGAGCTGTTACAATAATTAAAGCAATTTTATATTCTTGTACGTTTTATTATACCTACTGAAGATATTTTATGGGATGGCTGATGCAATTTTCCAATACGATTCTCATCATTACGATCGTATATTGGAATTTATGTTGCGTCGTATGAATGTCACCAAGCGTATAGCACGTTAAAATTTTACAGTTCAAAATACCGATATTCCGATACCAATGTTCAATGAGAAGTAATGCTGGATATAGCAGATAGAGAAACGATGTAGGGGTGTATCATAGGTGAAAGTGATATCCTGTAGATAACGTACGGAGTATGTCAGTTATCAATGCACGTGCGATAAGCATATAATTAATATCAATTTTGTTATTAAAGACACCGGATGCATATGACACAATGTTGCAAAGTTCAATAAAAATGTGACACGTGTTGAAAGATCAGTCACTCTTACAAGCTTGCAAGGCCAACACGGCGAAGTCTGTAACTTGGGCCGGACGTTATCAGATCATAGGTCAGACCATTAAGCTGACATGGCAGATGCATTTTCATATAAAAGCCTTTCCAAACTAGAGAGCATTCACTCCACATTTGGATCTAACAGATATGATGTGGTCTCCTTTGGTGCTCTTGCTCCTTGGTAAGTAGAACTTGTGTTCAATAAAATTGTGAAAATTCAAATTAGTATAGAGTTTTGATTAGTATAGAAAATTGTGATAATTTTCGAAATATTATTAATTTGCTATAGAAAGTGCATGTACGGTATTTCATTTAACTTGTATTATTCATACAAACAGCTGGAGCTGTAACAGCCGACCAGCACTATGGCTGGAAAAGCGGAAGTGAATATCAATATAACATCCAAGGACGTACACTTGCTGCCCTGCATCAAGTGTCGGATCAGTATGCCGGAATTTTGATGAAAGCTCGATTGACCATTCAGCCTAAAGACGACAACACACTGAAGGCGAAAATTTCGAAGGCCCGCTATGCACAGATTCATACGCAACTTTCTGGAGGATGGGATTCCCACATTCCGGAGAAGAAACTGGATTATCAGGAGTTCCCGATATCCAGCAAGCCTTTCGAAATTAAAATGAAGAATGGTGTGGTCGACGATCTCATTGTCAACAAAGACGTACCCACTTGGGAACTGAACGTGCTTAAGAGTATCGTAAGCCAGCTTCAGGTAGATACTCAGGGCGAGAACTTGATCAAGTCCAGATACAATCAGGAACCTGAAGAGGATCAGCCTAATGCTGTATTCAAAACAATGGAGGATTCCGTTAGTGGCGAATGTGAAGTACTCTACGATATTTCCCGTCTGCCAGATTTCATTTTGCAAAGCAAACCTGAGTTGGTACCGCTTCCTAAACTTCGTGGTGACGGTGATATCATTGATATTGTCAAGACCAAGAACTTCAGCAACTGCGATCAGCGTATGGGATATCATTTTGGTATTTCTGGAATGACAGATTGGGAACCCGGCACTAACGATAACGGAAGATTCCTTGCTGTAAGTTTGTTTTTATATCTATTGTCTTGTAATATTAACCGATCACGGTAATTAATATGAATATTATTATTATGTTATTGACAGAAATCATCTGTGAGCCGTATTATCCTCTCTGGTAGCTTGAAACGTTTCACGATTCAATCTTCAGTTACGACCAACAAAGTCATCCTGAGCCCTCATTTGCATGACAGTCAAAATGGAATGGTCGTAAGTCGTGTGAACTTGACATTGGAAGATGTTAAGTCTGTATCCGATGCTCTACCATCACCATCAAATGCTGAGTCTACTGGAAATCTGGTCTACAGTTTCAACAGTGCTTTTTCGGGAAACGAGAAACGTCGTCCTAACTACAATAATGATGACAGCTCATCCAGTTCTTCAAGTTCCTCCAGCTCTAACTCTGATAGCAGTTCAAGTTCCAGTTCTAGCAGTTCCAGCGAGGAAGATCGCAAGCAGGGAAACAATAGGCGTTCACCTCGTGCTGCACCTTCTCATGCAAAGGATTCCAGCTCCAGCTCCAGCTCCAGCTCCAGCTCCAGCTCTAGCTCCAGTTCCATCTCCAGCAGCGAAGAAGAATACTTACAACCAAGACCAACGTTGAACGAAGCACCGGAAACTCCCCTTATGCCATTCTTCATTGGCTACAAAGGAAGCGCTGTACAACAGTCTAAAGAATTGGACCCCGTTAAACAAGTCAAGTCCCTCGCTTCTCAGATTGGCAAAGATTTGCAAAACCCAAGTTCAATCCCTAAACAGCAAACACTAGAAAAGTTCAATATCCTGACCAGCCTGATCCGTACCATGAACACGAGACAGATCGCTGACGCTCAGCAAGGATTATACAAATCTGCATCCGATGCTAACCCAGATAGTGAAAACGATAGCATTCGTCGCAATAGCTGGGTTGCATTGCGCGACGCTGTTGCTGAAGCAGGAACAGGACCTGCCCTCATGTCCATCAAGGCTTGGATTGAGACCGGAAAGATTCAGGGTGCTGAGGCAGCTGAAGTCGTTACTACAATCGCCAGGAGTGCTCGTACACCTACGCCAGAATATATGGATGCCCTATTCGTAAGTATAGTTGGACTATTATAAAAAAAAGATATTCAAAATGATACCTAATGAATTTTATTTTTAATTTTAGTCCTTGATAACGAAGTCTGAAGTTCAGAAACAACTGTACCTGAATTCGTCAGCCATCCTTGCTTTTACCGATCTCATCCGCGACGCTCAAGTGAGCAACCATTCTGCTCACAATCGCTACCCGGTACATGCATTTGGACGCTTCTCACCAAAGAGTAATCCAGCAGCACGCGACAAATATATTCCATACATGGCAGATCAGTTGAAGAATGCTATCAGAAACGGCGACAGCCCAAAGATACAGTTGTTCATCCGTGCACTGGGAAACATTGCTCACCCAAAAATCCTTTCAGTTTTCGAACCTTATCTTGAAGGCGAGAAGGAAGTTTCTACTTTCCAACGTCTTCAGATGGTCGTATCCATGGACAAATTAGCCAACCTTTATCCAAAATTGGCACGTTCCGTTTTGTACAAGATTTATCAGAACACTGGAGATGCGCACCAGGTCCGTTGCGCCGCTGTATGGCAATTGATGAAGACTAACCCCCCAGCTGCTATTCTTCAGAGAATGGCTGAATTTACTAACTTCGATCACAGCAAGTATGTCAATGGCGCCGTGAAGGCCGCCATTGAAAGTGCTGCCGAACTTGAGAATTACGACCAAAGGGAACTCGCACATAACGCACGCGCAGCTAAAGACTTACTGAACTCTGAGAATTACGGATTCCAGTATTTCCGAAATTACCTCAGGGACTACGCCGTTCAGGAAATGAACCTTGCCTACAAACTAGCTGCTAGTTATATCGCAAGTGAAGACAGTATCATTCCTAGGGCTGCTTTTGCTAGCTTCAAAGCTAACTATGGAGGATACAATGCACCAGCATCCCAGTTCAATGCCATGGTATCTAGTATCGACGATCTTGCTACGGTATTTAAAGATCAATTGGCTCAGGATAACGATGAGAGCTACGAAAGAGGAAATGCTCGTGCAGGAAATTGGAAGTCTGGACATGGAAAATCAGGAAGCCAATGGACAGCTAAAAACATCGCTAAAATGTTGAACATTGAAGCAGAAGATGCAGAACAACTAGAAGGAAACGTCTTCGTTAACTTGAACTCTGCCAGTCGCTTCTTCGCCTTTGATAATCACACCATTGAACAGATTCCACGTCGTAAGTACCACATTATGTCTAAATACACTTCAAATAACGAAAGTAACATATAACTTAATAAAAAATTTTATTTCAGTCCTGAAGAAGGCAGCTCAGGCCCTGAAACAAGGTCAAAGTTTCAATATAACAAAATTGCAAAGCACTGAAATTACCCTCGGCTTCCCCACGGCAATGGGTCTCCCATTCGTCTACAGCTTGAAAATGCCGTCTCTATTGAAGATCGGCGGTGAAGCTCAGATTCGATCCAAACCCGATCTCGCCAGTGGGTCATCCGATGAGATCAATCTCCCATCAACCATGAATGCAACAACTGATATTCATATCGTCTACTCGGCTCAACTTCAGGGTAGATTAGGATTCGTCGCTCCATTCGAGCATCATACTTACGTCGCTGGAGTTCAGAAGAACTTGCAAATGAACTTGCCAATTCGTGCACGTGTCGATTACGACGCTGAGAATCAGAACGTTCGCGTGAAAATTCAGCCTATCGAGCAAAACAAGAATTACAGGCTTTTGCATTACAGTACATTGCCTTACACTGCCAAGCACAATATTCTTGACTTGGTTCCAATCACTTCTGGCAACAATGCACATCTTGTGCAAAGACGCAAGCCGCAAACGCATGAAATCGTTGCTGGTGCAAAGACAACCGGTGTATCGTTCCGCCTTGAAGCTGAAGCTGATGAAAATCCTCTTCAGCAATTATACTCCTGGTCAGCTAATAAGGTCGCACAACACGACGCCATTTCTGCCCTTGCTTTCCCATGGTCTCAACAGAATATTCATTACAACAACTACAATCTCTATCTGGACCCCAGTGGAAGCACTGCCAACTCTGCTGTTATAACAACTTCCTGGGACACTCTATCGAAAGATTCTAAAGAGGGTTCATCCCACAAATCTTCTCCTAAGGCTCAGGCTCCACAACCTTCAAGTCGTAAACCATCCAGTGAAAGCAGACAGAACGAACTTCTCCAGAAGGCTGCTGAAGGTATCCATGATGCCGATGCTTCCGTTATCAATGTAGGAATTGAATTCCCAGGCCAGAATGATGCTCAGTTTGTGGTGACTGCCGCACGTGCTAGTAGCAATGTTGATGATCTGGAGAGGACCCTCTTGTACGCTTTTGCCAAACCTGCCGAACAAAAGAAGAGAGAATTGTGCATTGCTGCTGAAGCTAGTGCACCCAATGTACCGGAACTTAATTACAATGCAGCATTGAAGGCTAATCCAAATACCGAATTCGACGTGGACATTCGTTTTGGCGAAGACTGCAAATCTGGTGCATCTGTAAATATCCAAGGAAAATGGAAGCAAAGCAAGAACCGCAGGGAATACCTTGAAAACGAACCTCTGGCTAAGAAGTGCCAACAACAGATGGAACATGGCTTCCAAGCTTCCCCAGTTTGCCAGAACATGACCATTCGTGCTAACATTATGGATCAAGGTCGTCTTAGTCTTAAATTCAATGACGTCTCGAACGAATTGAAGAATTGGACTATGAAAGTTTTGAGACATGCTCAAGCTATGGCTTACCCATATGCTTATGAGAATATGGTTGATCCTCAGAGACAACAGGACAACCAAATCGACATTGCTTTGAACATCGAACCCGACTTTAGAAGTGCTAATTTGTCTATCAACGCACCTAACATGGATGCCAACTTTACGAATCTGGAACTTAATAACTGGGTTGTTCCCATTGTTGCTGCTCATCCAGTGATGTCTGTTGCTGAAAGATTAGGACATAAGGCTTTGGTGGGACAATATGCTCGTAAGTATAATTTTGTTATTTCTAAAAATAGATATTATAGCAACGAAGTTCTATAATTACGTAATTATTTATTTCAGCTACTTGCGCTCTTGATGACAATTACCTCAATACATTTGACAATACCACATACCCAGTGGAACTTGGAAATTGCTGGCACGTTGTCATGACCACTTACCCCAAGGAAGATCCTGATAATCATAATCGTCAACTCGATATTCCTGATGATATGAGAGTAAGCATCCTCAGTCGCGAAATTGGCAACAACAAGAAGGAGCTCAAGATTGTTCTCGGAGAAGATGAAGTTCATCTATTACCTTCTGGTTCTTCCAAATCTTCTCACTCTTCTGGTTCTTCCGGTTCCAGTCGTGGACAAGTGGAGGTTAACGGAAACAGCATCAAGTACTCCCAACATAACAGCTATCAGCAAAGAGATGAGAACGACGATGATAATGAAAACGCTTTCCAAATTTATGAACTTCCCGACGGTTCCGTCAAGCTTACTTCAGAAAAATATGATCTCGACGCAACTTACGATGGTGCTCGCATCTTGATCCAGGTACTTGGCACGAACTGCCATTAAGATAGAATAATAAGAAGTATTTTTATAATATTAATAATTTATTATTCCATATCCAACAGGCATCCAACAAATACCGCGATTCCATCCGTGGTCTTTGCGGTACCTTCGACGGTGAACCAGCAACGGACTTTACTACACCACAGAACTGCGTTCTGAAGAAGCCTGAAGAATTCACAGCAAGCTACGCTCTGGTTAATGGAGAACAATGCGAAGGACCAGCTCGTAAGAATGCTGAAAGTGCTCGTCAAGCTCATTGCTCCAGACAGGTAACCCTATACGGAAACGTAGTGAGCGACCAGGAAGCAGGCCGTCCCAGGAAGGAGAACAGCAATTGGGGCAATAGCCATTACTGGAATCGCAGCAACAAGGGTCAGAACAAGAAGGAACATGGCAAGTCCAGTCGTGGTTCTTCATCTTCTAAATCAAATGGCCATAATCAACACCATTCAGGCAAATCCTGCCAGAATCATCGTACTTTGGTGATCGAAGAGAATCATCAGACTTGCTTCTCTCTGAGACCAGTTCCCACTTGCGCTTCCGGTTGCCAAGCTATTCAGGAGAAGACAAAGAACATCTCTTTCCATTGCGTCCCTAATAGTGGTGCCGCTCAGAATATGGCCGAACGCATCCGCAAGGGAGCCAACCCTGACTTCAGTCAGAAGTCAGTATCTAAGACTATCGAAATGACTGTATCTGTTACCTGCCGTGCATAAACTGAAGTTATCATTCTAAATGATACCCGACGACTATCGCTGTGTCCCATGGATAAATGACTTCTTTTTAAAAAATTGTAAATTAATATCGTAGTACTGTAACACTACGCAATAAATTTCATAGCTTCAATGGAGTTGGAGAATTAATTTTTTAATACATTACCCATCATTCTGTTCCAAGAATCTCATTATCCTTGATAACTTTTTTCATGGTATTTGAGAACCCAAAGAATCTACTAGTTAATGGTATGATTTTATATCTTATTGTTACTAAAGTAACGACTCTGAAGAAACCAAGAAGGTATGATGTAATGTCCGGGGTAGTTTCCGCGGGGTTGGATTAGCTCGTTTTCTCTGTAAATCTTTCGGGCAAAGCTCGTAAAAATTTTATTCGAATAATTGACGCTGATGAGTACCGGTTCCGTGATTTTATGTATACGAGACCGATATTGCATTTTTAGATCATTTTACAGTTTGCAAGATTGATGACACGTTATTTATCGACGTGCGCGCGCATTCATTTATTGTCTTATCACTGGACAATTATTTCCATTGTGCACGGTAGATACAAGAAGAATATCCAGTGGAAAATCTTTACGATTAAATTATGTTAATCATGAACTCGCCGTATGCACTGATGGATATTACAAGCTAGTGTGCAGTTCCTACTGAAGATAATACACCTTTAAGGTGTATTCATAAAGTTTGAACTAGGTAGTATTATTAAACTGATTATACGGTACGAGCACCCCTGTACTACGATGCATGAAAATATCAACTCTTTGTAAAATTATGAAGTTTCATAGCTCGGCAAGGCTGTTACGTAACATTTTCAGTATTCTGAAAATGTCGGCGCTGGGAAGTTAAGCTTGGGATTATATTTATAACTATATAGTAATCTTCCTTATCTGGTAAAATATAATGACGAAAATCTGTATTAAATGTTTCAAATATTTTTAAAATTACTATATTTAAATAAATATTCGATTAGTCGAAGATATTAATGATAATTAAAAGGACTTCTTTTTAGAATAAAGTAAGGCACTGTCAATTAAGCTATAGGTGGCTGAAGTAGCACGCAAAATTTTTAACGATTAGTTAAAACGGTTAGTCTCATGACACGCGAGCCTGACTTGTTAATATTTCTTTTCCAAATGCAATACGATATTTCACTGTTGATAACGATATCACGGAAGTTAGAACATTTTTAAATATCTAAAGTCTCTAAAGTCTCGAACAAAATTTTTTATTCAGTTGAAGCGACATTGTGTAGATATGTATACCTCATAGTGACGTCACCTAGTGTCAACAATCTTGCTAAGAGTGTTGATGCAGTTGATTTGTGTACGTCATAAATCATAAGCGACTATGCGTTTACATATGCGTGAACAAACCAAAGGACAAAGACGTTACATAAATTTCTATTTATCCAATTTCCACTAGCAGTTTTATAGTAACGAATGGTCGATTAAATCCGCTCAAAGTTTGCAACTAAGAGCAAAGTCAGAAAGCGACTGATAAACTACAGAAAGTTCTGGCCTTAGTTAAATAACTTATTTCCTTGAACACGATTATTGGATAATCCAGGATAACTAATGGAAATTGTTTTATAATTCACTGAATCTAAGAAACAATCTCTAAATAACAAGTAGTCAATCCGTTATAAGATTAAAAAGTTCAAAGTTCTTAGGAATAACCATCTAAACAATTATTCATAATTCATTCGATTATTTCATCTAGGACCTACGTGACATAGAGGTTACGCAAAAATTTCATTTCTAAGAGAGTCAATTTCGCTCTCGTTGTTTACAAATGAGTGTCCCTCGCGCCTCCTGTCACTTTGGCATAGATGTCGCTGTTCTTGCTCGACCCTACGCTATTCTCCATGGACCTTTTCGTGGAGTAGATTCGAGCCCGTAGGCAGCAAACACCGTAATCAAGGGAGAAAACAGTGACGGGTTCTTCTGGGTCAGCAAAAACTGTCTAAGGTTGCAAGAAATCCGTACCGACTACCCTTCCTCTCTGAGGAGCACTTGGATGCGCGCAAAAGAGTGCACAAGTGGGTATATGGATGAGCTGGCGAGGATGGAAGAAGACAAGGGAGGATATGGGAAGGAGAAATATAGCAAGAACGATAGTGGCAAGGGATGAAGTAGAGAATTACGAAGAAGGGGGATAAGAGGGAACCAAGGAAATACTTAGGGGCGAGAAGACGTCAGAAATTCTTCTTTAGAATCCAAGACAATACTGATATATTGGCGCTGTTGCATTACGTAGGCTGCTCAGACGTCACCGGATAAAAAGGAAAGCGTCTATAGCCATTCGTATTCTTGCGCCATCGAATCGAATCAATATGTCGAAATGCTTTTTTTTTTATTACTTCCTGAGAAGGAAATGGAGAATAATAGAAAATTGTGTCTTCGCATTCTTCGCACCCCCTCCAAGTCTACGTGAGAGTACATGCATATATTTAAATAATCTGGATGAGTGAATATTTTTGTAGTGCGGCCGTAGCTGAAAGAAATGTCAGATTTTTAACTGTTAGGGATGTGTGTGTCGAGTAAGGAAAGTAATGAAAAAAAAGAAAGTAGAAAAACTTTCAATTCCCAGGAGAAAAATTCTTGGCCGACGTACGGATTCCTTGTCATACGTAAGACGTACGTCGTACTTACCCCGTATGTGATATCGTTATTCTTGAACTGGAAGCAAAGTCGATGGTAGGAAAAACGAAATAGGATCCAAAGACACGACTTATCTATGCTTTATTTGTGAGGTTCCATAGAGCACGTGAGATGCTTCTGCGTACACAGAGTAGTTCAGGAGTAGTTTGTTCATCTCTCGCAAGCTCAATAAGGGGGTGAGTCTATGTACTCTTTGCTGTACATGGATATACTATGTATGCATATATATATATATTTCAACATGTATACGACGTGGTCACGTGCTTTCTAAGTGGTATAAAGCCGAGCTGCTACAGCTGACCTAGCTGGAAGCTTCGGTCTACAGATTCTTCTCAATTCGGATCAACCAGGTCGACTACTGGAGCTTTAGCGAAATGAAGTGAAACTCCAAATTCATCTTGATCCAGTGATGCTACCCTTTACCTTTTGGCAGCTTATTTGATTTTGATGGTATTCTGTCTAGTACTGATGGCATGATACACTTAGGCAAACCCTTCTGATGTTGGAGTTTACTCTAGGACTCAGATATCGAGTGAATGTTTGATCTAACAGGTTTATTAATGGTCAGAGGATGCTGTTAATTTATTTCTCTCTAGCATGAAATTTCTTATCGTAATAGTAATTTTATTTACGTAGCTGTTAATAATAAATTGTAGTTTAATAATAGCGTTGCAATATACCCAGCGACATTTTAAGGATTTAGTAGTATAAAAGGTTCAAGATATTAGGGCCTTTTTTGACAAAATAAAAGAAGAGAAAGTGCTCTATTGTATAGTATTATATTAAAAAATTGTATGATAGGAGAACGGTTATTATCGTAGAATAAGCATGTTAAACGTATGGGTTGTCAAAGGATAGCGAAGGCTTGAAATTACGAAA
Organism: Calameuta pygmaea; assembly: GCA_031762395.1. NCBI lineage: Eukaryota > Metazoa > Arthropoda > Insecta > Hymenoptera > Cephidae > Calameuta > Calameuta pygmaea. Next base: position 451,410 of record JASANN010000525.1, on the reverse strand, counting down.
TTCCAACCACCCTGACAGTAATGAGAAAAGGATTGGAAGAACGCAATAAAAGTTACATATATGTTTGTCAAAGTGTATAGATAACAACGAGTATTTTGGTAAAAAATTCTTGTGAAATTGGTTTAATCTAGATGCCACCGTAGCTGCCACCGTAGCTGCCACCGATAAAATGTTATATTTATCAAAGAAAACAGTGTGTAACGAAAATTTGTAATTATCTCTTTGGATAGTTCATTTTATAATTTGTATATGGCGTATAGGGTGATTAAATTTTATTCTATTCTTTATGTATATATATATTATTTAACTTATAATGTAGCTTAAAAAATTTACAATTCCTTTCACGTTTTCCAATTTCTTTTTAAGCAACCAAATCTGCAACCGTACAGTGAGGGAAGGGGTGAAAGAGGCAATTTGGAAAACGCGGTTACTGGTAGACAGGTGCATGACCTTTGCGAACTCTTGAATAATTCAGATTGAAAATGGCCAAAGGGAAAACAAATGAAATACGAGAGAATCGAGCATGAAATTTGTATTTTGATAGGCTTCTCATGTGAACTGGAATTGCGTAAATTCAAAATCGGTCCACTGTATTAATTGTTAACATCGTCACTGTAATAATAGCATATCTAACTACTGGGTGAGACCGAAATAGCATTATATCAGAAGGAGATCAAACGTCACTAAAGTAAGAAATGATATTGTCAAGATGATATAATATTGTACAAAGGGGCACTTCTGAAAAAAATATTCATTTGTCAACGAAAGGGGATCGAAACATATTTCTCTGATAATCTATATTGGGATCGAATTCTTTTATTCATTAAATTATTTTATTTTACGAAATTTGCGTAAAAATTTCCGGTACGAGGATCGTAACGTTTCGTCAAAGGATTCGTAATGAAAGGCTCGTTTTAACGTAGATATTTGTTCCATCAAGTGCAGTGTGTAAATTGGAAAACGAATTACAATATCGATTGTTATGCAATCAATAGTCGTATAATAATTACGTTGATTAAATTATTTCATACCCGACCGAAGCGATATTTACTATAAATAATTTTCTAGGCTTTGAATTTTACTAAATTACCAATTCAACGAGAAAGAGACAAACAAGAACAGGTATTCTTTCTGTAGCATTAATTTGTAATAAACTGCAAGCAAGTAAACTGTGAAAAATAATTTTACAATAAGACTAAAATACTTGTAGCACATAAAAGTGCACTCAAATGATTCTAGGATGGATAAATAAAACTCTTACTTCCGGCAATCCTGAGTCATCAACTTTTGGAGAGTACAAAAAAATTGTTGAAAGATACAGGCGTCAGCAATATTATTTGCTATACCGGGGCAGCAGCCAAATGGACGCGAGACTTCCGTCGATTAACTTTAACCACTTTGGCAAGATCAAAAATTGCATCTGGTCAAAAAAAGGGGTTTTCAGACTTTTTATTTTCTTACAAAAGTGTAATGTGGTCTTTTGTTCTTGCTAAAATGTATTATAGTCATAGAGTCACACACACATATATATATATTAAAGAGAGAATCATTGAACAGTAGTAGTAATATTACTAAGATACCAAATTTACATAGAATTTACATTTTTATATATAATACAACTATGTGTTACGCATACTGTATATGGCTCATCATTTTCTTATGGAATTTAGTGATATCTGTGTTCTCTAGAATCCCATTAGATTCCTACTAAACATTTCAACCAATAACCGTACCAACCACTAATTCCCTGTCTGACCACTTTGTCCCTGTTTCGGATACACGTACGTGATGCCCGCGTGTAATGTACGTTCTATTACCTTGAATAGCTTCACACCGTGAACACGCTCGCAATACAATTGGTTTTACGTCTGACTGAATAAGCACAATGTTCTGTCGCTTAATCCTAAATTTGCTGGATATTCCGGACAAAAATAACAAAATTCTCCACGCAACGGTCCAGTAAAATTATATAGGAAGATAACAAATGAAAATTAAATAATTACGTGTAAATTGCACTTTTAAAAATTACATAGTACAGTCATTGATTATTTATAAATTTTGCCTTAAGCTTCGAGTGTTTTATCATTAATTATACAGTCCGATAGAAAACATGTCAACGTGGCCGTTAAAGGTACCTCGGTATTCATTGCCACCCTCTAGACAGACTGTCCTAACCACTAGGTGGTCTACGTGCTGTCAGTGACTGGTTTGCATTCCTTGCAGTATGCAAAAGGGAGAATGGCAGTCAGGCAGACTGTAGGGACTTCTATGGATTAAATCGGGGTTAGACCGAAGCCGACCGCATAGTTATTTGCGTATTGTAGTGATAATTTAAACAGAACGTGCTTGGCCGCACGCGGCGTTAAAAGGGTTATCGTGTAGGCGTGGTAGATTGAGGGTTTACTGTACTTGGATAACAGGCCAATTTTCATGTTGAACAGGATCCAAATTAGGGTCATTAAGGCGTATTTTTTTAATGATGAAATGATGCATCCGTGGTCCTAATACCATCAGGTTGAAATGACATTGGAAATGTAAGTTCTATGTAATCAGTTCGAGAAATCGCGTACGATCTGGCTATTCGTGGCTTATGGGTTAAAGCTTATGTCGTTATTGGCGCTGATGAGATCGTTAGAGCACCGATAGATGAGCAAGTGGGAGAACATCAGTCCAAGTGAGGGTGCACAGTGCGCCGTAGGATATCTATATTATTCAGATGATTGCATGCAATAGCATGCGCGGTTGGCAACAGGCAACTTAGTACCCCTATATGCGATGCATTGCAGTAGTATATATATATGCTACATATGTGCATCATGGTTGCAGTATGTATTGCAATTCGTGTGCACCTCTTCGTACTGACCATATCTGACGGTAATTGCTGGTAGTGAGGGAGGAATAAAAAAAAATTCAGGATTTTATCTTGTATTTTTGTTATACACGTGTGTTATCTCTCTTTGGAGTAGAATAGATTGGAATTGTTTTTTTTTTAATGAAAAAATTAGCACATAAATGAATCCCTTTGAATGGTGCGCTTTTTTTTTCATCGGTTACTCGATTGAACTCCGAGCAGAGCAATGACGAGGAAAAGAGCAAACGAGTAGGAAGCAATAGAATCGACAATTTCTAAAATCACGCGTGCCGCTACTGTCCATATTTAAAAAGGAAATTTGAGGTAATTGAAGTCGCTTGGGTATGCCGACATTTTCTTGCGAATTCTATATTGGAAAGTAAATTGCTAGTCGTTCAGCGGGAACGTGTGGTATATAGGTGGAGGTGCCCAATGCTCGACAATTTATTAGATGAAAGTGGACGAGTAAATGAGAGGTTAAAAGTTTAAACACAAGTGCCTTTGATCATTGGTCCTTTCATGGGAATTAATTAAAATTTATACCCTCAACGTAAGTTGACGTAGAATTTGCGCGTTATTCATGTATTTTCACATAAAATCGTTGACTCGTATATTTTTCTATTGAAATCAGAATTATTACAAACGGCCCTATCACTGTATCCAAGGTACAAATTTCTGTTCTTCGTTTTCTTTAATGACTTTCGTTTTCGTTGTTTCTCTTATTGAAGGCTGAACGTTGAATTTTCACTGAAGCTCATACATTCTGGCCGAGAAACTTTGAGTCTTTTGATAAGCTGATGTAAATAATTAAGAATTTCGACTCCCTTGGGGAATAACGGATGCAATTTGGTCGCCGTACAGAATCTCCAAGCAAAATCGCTGTCATACGAACGACGTGTTTGAACATTCATTGAAAAATTTAGAATTCAGTTTGTATAGTAAAAATTATCTTCCGTAAGTTTGGAGTCTCTATTGCACCTGTACAGTACAAGCTAGTACCTTGACAGGTCCCCGTTTTTTCAAAAAGAATTTTTCATTAAGGTGTCGAATGGATCTGATAATAAAAGCGGAATATTACGTGGATATACGTGTAATGTTAAAAGTTGAAATGTGATGACAAGCGCCATTGTTATTTAGGAGGATAAGGGTGAGGACCATATACCCGAGACAAAATGGGATATATCAGTTTTCAGTGGCTCGACCAGAGTGAAGGGACGTCCGGTAGAAGCACTGCTTAATTGCTTTTAGGGGATGTAATCATGGCCATTAGAATCATCCCGTTGTGAGTACGCTGGGGTTTTTGCTGCGAGCAAATGGAGATAATTAAATCTCGAACACTCGCCTGTCTAAGATAATAATTTTTAATAAAACGTGAAACTGTGTCATACCTAACACCATAGTAATAGATAATCACAAGACAAATAAATAACATCCATCCGCAACTCTCCCGTGTGATAAACATTAAGAAAACTCAATTTTACGAGACGCGATAAGTTAAAGAAAAATATATGAAGAATGCCGCAAAAAAAAATTTCTTCAAAATGAATTCCCAATTCGTTCCTCAATGTGAACGTTTATCTTACGTGATGATGCTACGTACTTCGAAAGTATCTCTAGACTTTATTATAATAATTTCAACTGCTCATTAAAAGTTCATATAAAATTTTAGCGTTGTTTCGTGACACGAACGATCACTTTCAGGAACGCTTCGTGAATTCATCGGCACCCTTTTTTAAAGGGGCCTACTCGATACCACTTAAAATGGACATCTTGTTATAACTTTGGGTGCTACACGTGTCCTAGCTTCCCGACGTCTTGGGCAATCAAGACTGCTGGCGATCACGGCAAGACAATAATAAAGCACAAAAGGACAAAAAAATAGAGTAAAATCAAAATGAGAAAAATACATTGACATAACTAACGGTAACTTCCAAATGGACAAAGTTTTAAGATAAAGTACTTGACTTTGGTACTAACCCCATTTATATCTGCTGTCCAATGTCTGGATTTCTTTCGGTTCGAAAAAATCAAATGTGTCTCGACCGGCGCAAGTTGTCTCGTCACGTAATATCGTGATATTTCATAAAATTTTTCATCCCTCATTCCCTCTCACCCTTTCTCGTCCCATGATCACCCAACTGATTTAATGCAAGCTTAATGCGCCGAGAGAGCTTCCGATCGCGCGGATAATGCTTCATCGAATCTGATTACTTTTTCTCTCTGACCCTTTTCTATGTCGCGCACGCTTGGCCGAAGCCGCGTTACATGACGCGAAGTTGTCGCGTTGACACGCTACGTGTCTCAGATTATTCTATACGGGGACGTAATCATGGCCAGTAGCTATATGATATATCATCGTCGCCATTGTGACTATAATTTATGATATTTCTTCTTATCCTTCCTCGCAGTATTTTGTGTTTATTGCACCTGTCTACAGAGCCGTTACTAATAATTTTATCAGCCAACCTAACCTAGCATAACTTTATCAAAGCGTCTTTCGCATCAGGATGGACGCTCCTTATTTCGCGTCTTATAGTGGAAATCTGATCAACCTCCCTCTTTCAACAGGAAACTTGACAGAGAAGAACTCACTTTCCAGGTTGGCTAAGATTGGTGAGGATCCACATCCTACAGGAAATGACGTTTCCGGTGTCCATAGTGTGCAGAGCAAAGTGGACAAGGGAGTTACGGTCTTCCTTTATAATTACGAGATATCCTATTTGTCTTCTAATAGAAAACGTCCCCGACGGTCTTTGCAGTCTAGTGAATAACTGACGAGGGAAGGATGATTTAAATTACGAGGAAGATGCTCCTGTATTCTATTTAATTTCCGAGTGCTTTCTCATTGACGTCAAGATTAGGATATAAGATTCACTTTATATTTGTCTCTCAGGATTTTAAAAATCAGTAATAAAACTATGATGATACATTTCTGTGGATAAATTGCTTAATTTGACATTGCCCAGGGTTAACGAGTGCACCAGACGTTAATAAAAGTCTTTAAAGAAATTCGTTATTAGACTTTTACATACGAAAATACGTTAATACGTTTCACGTCGAATTATTCCTTTTAGCGTCTACTTTCTGCCGACACTCGTTTGGATGAAGGGACACGTTTCGTATTAAGCTTCCATAATGTCAAATAACGAGAGGATTTAGCGAGGGGCTAATTAATTAGTAACGACGGTGTCATTGGCGGATACCGGCGGATCACGTCGGGATATAAACCAAGCTTGTGCAGATGATATCATATTCATAATATTAGAAAGATAATTATTGTGAAATGGAGTTCTCTTTAAAGTTATAGAGATATATCTATACGCTTTACGTATACATATATTACACTGTACATTTATTCAGCCGTTATCCCAAAAGTAAAGTAAAGCCCGTGAAGACGAAGGGTTGACTAACTTTACTCCTATCTCCCTCAACAATAGAGAGGATAATTTACAAGCCTAATCTGGCGACTTAGGAAACTACTACCTCGCCGGCAATGTAGGGACCTACAGTGCCATAAGGGTGAAACGTGTATTCCAATTTCCAATGTTTGCTAGTCCAGGCGTTGTGCCTGTATGGGAAATTAGGTAGTCCATGGGGAATTAAGGTCGACATTAAGGAGAATTTACGAATTCATCTATTCGCAAATCCTCTGGCGTGGCATGTCTTTTTTTTTCATTTGATTTAACAGTGACGTCATTCGGCATTCCATGACACGATCGAAAACCAATGAACGTCTCAGGAAGGGCTTCTGCGCGATTTCATTATTATTCGCCGGGATCTACGAAATAAGCAATAAATCTAGCGGAGCGAGGGCTTTGAGAATCCAGTCCGATAGGGGGAGATGGAGATAACTAATTTGGGAATAATTCAGATCGCATTAGCATCGGCCCTGTGGGGTAAAATGGGGGTCCTGTCTAGTTGGATGCAAGGGCTTTAATTTTTCACGGGCGGCAGAACTGATCGCCAACGGCATACATCACTGTGATATACCGACCCTATCTTATCCAACCGTCTCCCTTACACTCACTTTTCTATCCCTTTCACAACTTTGCTCCTTCTCCTTCTTCATCTATTCTCTCTAGACCTTGCGAGTCCAGAGATCCACTTTACACCAGCCCCTTCTTTTTTTTTTCTTTTTTTCCTCCTCTTCATTCCTTACCTCTTCCTTCCATTTGCCTCTCCTTTCCTCTTCATCTTTTTCTTTCTTGCCTCCCTCTCCACATCTCAGTCTCTTTTCTTCGGGAAATGGTGTTTCCTCATTCTGCCGCTCGTGGCGCTGATATTAATTTCGGTTCATAGCTTGGCTTTAACGTTATTCCGGCCCGCCGAAATCGTTATTAACGCGAAGATTACGCTCTTTCGGCAGTGCTTGGTGCTGGAGGTTGCATCTGTGTATGAGAACTTATCAGTGCTCTGTTTCTTCAGCTTTAATAAGAAGAAACATAGTCTGGATGCGAAGCGTCGCTCCGAAATTATTCTTCATGATTTTCATCGGTACTTTAATTTAGCTTTACGTTTAGTGCATATTTTTATATCAGCAGAATGTGGATTTTCAATTAACTCATAGGTCACGACGATAAACGTTCTAACGCAATCGTATAATCAGATGAATTGATATAATGATATTAGTGTCAAAGTCTTTAGCAGATTTATTTTACAAGTATTAAATTTTAGCGAATTTTTCATAAAAGAAAACCAACAAAGAAAATGGTAATTTTTATTATTCCCTTCGCACAATATCCTTTGATTTATTCTCTCCAGGGATGTTTACCCTCATATTCGCTTCGCTCAATTTAATATTTCTTTATTCACGGTCCGTGGTTTGATATTTCCTACGACCCACATAGAGAGGCTCTCTACTAGCTTCTGCTCCTCTTGTAAATATCAGTGGATCTGCTAGTAAGTATCCGAAGGGACATTGGTATCGATCAACTTATTAACCTGCGACTGAGCACACATGGTAAATGATCTTTTAATCTGTCCCTTGACCCATCGTAAATTCGAGTAATTAAATATCATTATCAGACCTTAAATATGTACAGCAAAGATATTCCTAGAACCAATCCAAACTCGTACGTATTAATACAGTAAATAAATAAGTATCCATCAGAATTTTCCAATTTCGTCATGCTGAAAGAAAACCTCATATCCGAAGATAGGGCAAAAATATTTGAATATCCGTTTGTAGAATGTTTTCGAAACTTTCCCCGTTTATACGGCACACTGGTCCCGTGCATTATTTCTCTATCTTAGGAGAGGTACACATTCTTCGAAAAAAGTAAAAAAAAGCTCGACAAAAACAACGACGGAAAGCATCCGGTCCGATAGTCTTTGAAGAAGAGGAGTAGCTGTGTATTCTCATGAGAGCGACTTGCTACGTGCTAAAGTAATGCATGTGCGAAAAAATATTGTCAACAATACGAATAGCTACGATACTATTATGTAATATTATAACGGTAACTGTAATGATATAAATGGAATTCTGGCAAAAAAGTGACAGCGTTTTGATTTCGATAAGATTCCGTTTTTTATATCTTAATACACTTACGATAAAGTCCCTCTCTGCTGTCGTTTGCAGGGAATTGCAATTGGTTTCTAAGAGAGCGGCAAGCACTTGGTATCTATGGTAGTAGAAGCACTTTGTCACTTGACCAGAAAAGCTTTTAAGCTTTTCGTACAAGCATCTCAGGCGTCTACGACGTGAAACCCAAAATCCTTAGGTGGTCTGGCGTCGCGTTGCTCGGTAGCGTTCGCGAACGCTATACCAGCCCGTGTATACGCTTACTTTTGCATTTGGCTTCGTGCAATCTTTAGTTTTACGCGTCGTCGGGCGTCGTTGTTACCGACGAGATGACGTCGTCTACGTCGAGGAAAGAAAATCACTCGCTGGAAGAGATTATTGTTATATATATACATATCTTCAAGGAAGAAGAGTACGATTCCACAGTGGAGAGACATATGTACATTTTTATGGAAGGCGTCGCGACGCTTTTTTTGCTTCATCAAAGTAAGGATAGGTATGTACGGAAAAATCTCGCGAGAGTCACGTACTCCTTGACTCCGACATTGGATACCTTGAAGTCGATATAATTTAAGGGCCTGATATTCTTCTGTGAAAATTGATACGAGTGAGGAAAGGCCGATAAGCAGCAAATTGATCTCAGATGGCTTCTCAATATCTCATGTGTAATTAATCTCTGTGAAAATATTAATTAGTTAGGAAGAGGAAATTGTTATCGGAAATTGGTAGATGTCTGTATGGCACATATATATATATATAATTAATAATATATTAATTTATGCATTCGGTATGTTGTACCGTACGATGACATTTCTCTCTTGCTGATTTATCTGCACATACATATGTACATATATGTATAGCAGCATAGCTAGTGGCAGGATAGGTTTATTGATTTAGTTTTTCTCACCGCTTTTTCCTTGCCACCAGTCTGCGGAAGCCCGTTAATGGAACTTCGTAAATTGAATATCGGTTTTTGTTTTTAGGACTGCCATGGATAACCGATTCGCGTAACGCTCTTCGGTATTTCATGTAATTTGAGAGCAAATAGATTCACGTATAGGCAGTCGTGTTTGAACTGTTGTGGTACCCGTTGGTTAGGTACATAATCAATGGTTAGGTAGCGTTCGAAATAAGGATAGAATTTTTGAAATTCGAGTTCTGGCACACGGAGAGATTTTTTCTTTAATTTTTCCTATGAAATTCACGATAAAAGTTATCGTAAAAACCAGTAATGACGGAACATCATTAACATTTCATTACTTATGAACACAAGGTATTGCTTATATTTTTACTGCGTTCCAACGTAAAATTGACCTGACTGAATCTAAAATTTTCTGTTTATTTTTTACAAAAAAAAAATCTGGTTGATATAACCAAAAACTGATTGAAACTTCCACATCATTGCAAACCATTGTGACGTATTTTCTTAAATCGACATCGATAGCGAAAAACCGAGAAATAACTTACGTCATATTCGGCAGTCCACCCTTCGTCCATCCCTCCGCATGCCTCGCGGGCGACAGCCAATTTTTTTTCAAAAGACCTATACGACCTGAGAGTTAAGGTGGAACAGTCTCGACTCCACCGAAATGCCAGCTCTGACGGAACCTGTCAGAATAGACGGTAGCTTAACGGATCCTGTCGATTTTTTGGGGACGCGTAAAATCAAGAAACGCTACCATAGGTGCTAATCTTTGAGGTCAAGTATAATCAGCAAACGCAACTAGATGCATCAGCGGGAGCAGACGGTTACGGAAATCCGCGGCCGCTCAGGCTGCTATGTTCCAGGTAGAGAGGGTCGAAGCAAGCGTCAGGCAAACAGTGCCGGAAACAGAGAGTAATCGATCGGAAACGTAGCAGAACGAATAAGAGCTGTGAAAGACAGACCGCTTTAAGCATTCAATTGACATTAGTCAAATTCGAGAACTAATAATTCTGATTGGTCCAGATCCTTATAGTCGATAACTCTTATCCTTACCCTCGAGCCGTCCCTTTAAACTAAATTGAGAACATTTCTTAGAGAATCGGTACGTATCGTATCGGGAGATCCTTCACGCCCGTTTCCCCAGGGCATCGGGCCACAGCTGGACACCACATCCTTAACTCTGGTCAGGGGGTTCCTCCTCTGCCCTTAACCTTAAAAAAACTATACCTCTATACTCCGTCGTTCTACAGCCATTTGCCACTCCCTAGCGGGGCGCCGGTATCTGATTAGAACCGCAGCACGAGACGCATTGAAATTTTAATTTAAAAAAATCACGAACATGTAGCTTAGATCAGTAATATTTGGAAATGTCGAAAATTTCAAGTCTAAAAGATCCGTATCTGTAAAATTAATACTTTTATTATTGGCGAATGTATAAAGTATTATCGAATAGTTCAATCGGTCGTACAGCGCAGCTAACCTGTTTGCCCTGATCATTTTTTTTTACTTCTTTTTTGACACTAACATTTCATGGATACTCCAAGGAAACTCCCTTCGACTGAATGCTTCGCGACACTTAAGACTTACGAGTGCTTTGACGCAGCTTTGAACGCTGGTTCTTTATGACGAAAACTTGAGCCAGTTACGTAAGCTTCAATGACGAATGATGATTGATGACGTCTCGTTACGTGAAAGAACTTCGTCAAGTATAAAATCTAAGACTGAAAATTATCGTTTAATATATTTATAAATAATCGATCCATACTATGTATTCAGGAAATCGCATAGCGTATATATAATTAATTAAATTTCACATGAATAACATTGTTTTCATTAAAAAGTTCGATTAGCAAGATTAATTATTTGAATTAAAAAAAAAAAGATGCGAAAATTTGTATTCGCATTCACTAGAACACTGTCAATTACAACGTTTATTTTTATGTTTTGTCATTCGAATTTACGATGGCCTAACTGTGTTTAATTTAACGGTGGATCGCTCACTCAAATTTAATTATATTGGAAGTCCAATTGATAGATAAAATCCAGCGCTATTTTGAAACTTCGTGAAATCTCATAGGACGCTTATCCATATACACGTACGTATGCAAAGGTGCATGTTGGATGTTGTATCTATTTTTAATTATCCCACTTCCATCAACGGTATTTCGTTCATGTCAATTTGCAGTATTAATTTATTTATTTTTTCTAAAGATAGATCAAATGCCATCAATCGAAAATAAATTTTTGCATTCCATCATTAATTTAGCAATGTTTGGTAATTTACATATGTAGGCTTCATTAACGGTTCCACTTACAGCAATATGCAGGAGGAAAATATACAGAATATAAGCGATGAATAACAAGCATGACATATACATACAATATCGTCGACTTGGTTGCAATAATGGCAGACACAGATAACAGAGAGAATGTTTTATTCTGGTAATTTTGCGGAAGAGCCTACGTATATGGAACAGGTTACGTCTACGTATGTATCTATGCGTTAGGCAAGTAGCTTCGATAAGGCATTACAATAATGGCTAGTACTAATCTTTATGGGTATCGTTATGGTTAAATGGACTGGGTTGTGGATCCTCGTTAACTGTGAATCTATCCGAGTATTCGAATTTCTGTCCTGATGTTTCACTGCGATGTTAACTCATTGGCATTTATTGAATACCAATTTTCGGGGAGTGTTCAGTGCTCACGAAAAATTATGTAATACGGTATAATCTTAATTAGCGTATTTTAAATTGATATATGTATGTGCTACTATAGATATACGTATAATATGAAATTCGAAATATATGTAGAGCATATTCTGATACTTTCGAAATAAGTGATTAACGTGACGGATTACTATCTAATATCCAGGGACTATAATTTTCTTTAAGTCGTATAAAAAGAACGAGATATAAAACGTAGGGACGTCATTAATTTAGCACAGAACTTAAAGTGATTAGGATAAATAGCCGACTGCGGTTCAATTTGTATCGTGACAGCGTATTTTGCGTATTTCGACGGAACGAAGAAATTTGGTGAAATTCAATTTTAATATTAAATATAGAGTAATTCAGATCTTTAATAAACGTATGGTTATGCAAAACGTGTGAAAAAAAAAATTTCAGAAGACCTTAATGCGATAAAAACGCAATTTTAGGTATTATTTAAAAAAATATTTGATGAACCCTTATCAATAATATCAAGACCGAAAGAGCTTTTCGCGGCTTCTCAAGGTACGTTCAAGAAGCTGGATACTCTACATAAATTTCTACTAGGATCACTTTCGCGCAGAAGGTTGATATCGTTATCCCTCTTTGGCCAGAGGGCACCTTAAGGCGTTATCGTGTGCACAATGCCCTCTTGGGAGTAGCGTGACATAAAGTTCACGATATGGGTGAGACAGGAGCATGCGGGTGTTATATCAAAGCGATCTATTACAATATAACGTTAATACTCGTAGGTACGAAGCAGATGCGTTAAAGTCACTACCGTGATTAACGAGGAGGCTTCTTGTTTGCATAATCCTCAGTGGCATTGTCGACGGATCAGCCGGCGATGTATCAGTGACGATATTCAAAAATTCACTGGATTCTTGCTGCAGAAAAGATCCAATCTAGCGTGAAAAACTCGGAGTTACGTTAAGAATTCAGAGAAATTTTCACCGACGTCAGAAGGTCGTGGGTTGACAATGGTTGAAGACTCGAGAAGGATTCGTATTTTTATATGCACGAATAACGTGGAGCACTGTGTCCTCCTCGTGTATACATTATATATGTATGTACATAGCTATACGGGAGTTGGCGTCGCTGGCGTTTTCAAGAGAAACGAGGTTTTGTACGGTGAAACGAATCGAGCACGTGGAAACATAAAAAGTATATATAGGGGCGGCGTAAGGGTTGAGAGAGATGGGTACGAGGATGGTTTCTGAATTTCAATGAAAAGATATCCAATTACATTTAGAAGGACCGGATGAAATGGGTAAAATGAGGTAAGCGTTGATCGGCACCCGGAGATGCGGCTATAATAATTAAACGATGTCGCGTAACTCGTAAACGAAACGAAGACGAGGTAGTTCCTTGCTCCGTGGGGTGAGACCTTAATTCTCTCGATGAATTAATGCAAAATGTTCTGAGCAGTAGGCGTGGCATGCCTTCTTGAATAGTGCTTGCTTTGAGTTTGGGTTTGGATCAAGGTTGGACCGAGGGCTTTTGTTAGAGTGGAGTCTCTTCTTTCGACGACCATATTTGCATAAGCTTTAAGCTTATAAGCTGATCTCGACCATGCTTTTCTGCTAATTCTAATGTAAGCTCTGTTCGGTCCAATTCGTATGTACTGGGTAACACGGATGGAATACGGATTCCAGTGTTCCTCTTCGCGATATCGTAACACCTTGCTTCGATAGTTTCACGTGATAAACTTGGTGTCTGAAGATATAACGAAATTTTGTTCTCCGAGCTCTATAAATATTTTCACAAAAAGAAACAGCGTTCCAGATGATTTAATAATACAAACTTTTTGAAAGGAGTAATAGGATTTTTTTAGAAATGGAGCTTTTTTATACTCACATATATCATAAAAAAGAAAGAGCAGTTACATCTGTCGTATGGGAAAACGTGGCATTTTTGCCGAGAGAAAGGAAACGATAGAATTACGAGACAAAGGTGAGGGTGAAAATGGGAATCGAGAATTCCATAGAAAAGTGGCAGGGTAGGGGCGTTATCGGTTATGGGTTGTGCAATGGTAGGTATAGCAGCGTAACGGTGTCTCAGCGCCTAAACAACCTACAAAATTCTCCTTACTTCCGACTCTACTGCTATGTGCTGTTTCTATTTCATTTTGATACGAACACCAGGAGTTTACTTGCAGTTCCGAGTTCTGCGTATAGCCGCTGTAATCCAACCAGACGTTCTTTCCAGCTGCAGACGGAGCTAAGAATTTTACCTCGTTCTCATAAAAAATAATTTCTTAGCGATATCCTACCAGCGGCGTATTGCCATTGCCATACGCGACGAGTGTTATGCTAATTCTTGCCAGGAAGTTTCCAGACTTTCCCTGCAATCACGTGGACTTGCGGCTCTCCGATACACTCTGTCCCGTGGACGCTTCGAAAACTCGATCCCCCGTAGCCGAGAAGCAGCATGAAGCATAAAAGCAAGTGCTGCGCTAACGAACGTAAATGAGATTCCCTTAGCGTATGTACACAGTAACAAAGTTTTGTGGAACGAATATAACGACGACGTCGCGGTGCAGCTTTTGCTCTGCTCAGATCCCATACTCGAACATCGAGAATATATACGTATATGGTATACAGATGTACGTATATAAGAGAAATATACAAGTACATTTATGCACATAATCTAGCATCTCCTGAAGATCAATCACTACCGATTATTGACAAGCAGGTTAATTTCGTCTACAGTATCCAAAAGTTATTCCCTCGCCAAAAGTTAACTTCGTGCCGAGTCGTTGCAGCTTTCTGGCGATAAGCCATCATCATTTGAAAGTTTCGCCAACTTCGTGACAGCTCTATTCACGAAGCGAAACGAGTTTTCGTGGCTGATACCAGACTTAATTATTTGCTGGTCTTTAATATAAGGAGTTTTGGAGGTGACTGCGAAGAGAGAAACGAAAGTGTTGTTGGTAACTGGGAACATTTTTTTTTTGTACTGTGTAATCAAGGCTTTCGTAAACCATCGCGTGCGCTCATTGCGATCGATTGTAATCCCTCTACGTCAGAAGGTACATAGCAATTAAATGCAGCAGGACGTAACCAAGCTTACTCTACTGGATAGTGGATAGCTAAACCTCGTATACGACTATATCTATATCTGTCTATACATATATATGTTAAATTACATTGGATAGGGGCTGCAATTTTGGGGACAATGCCATCGTTGGGCCTATCATTATAACAATTGTGACGTCCAGCGTTTAATGACAGTTGTGATCCGAACGGTAATAAAAGTTAGATCAGTCATTAAGAGTGTAACATTTCCCTTTATGACATACTAATCGACATTAATAAACATTGATCAATGTGATATAGCTATAATCAATTACTCATCATCGAGCATTAAATTTAATTATACTTGGACACTTGTCCACTAAATTTATAAATAATTTTACTGGTATAATCCACAAACGTCCAATCATTTCACTGACAATACTTCAATGATTTCTTTCCACTACGTTTACCTGGTCACCATCGTTCCTACATTACCAACATGAAATTTTCACTCCTGGCAATTGTCCATAGAACCAGCTTTAGCAAGGTGGCTCGATACAATCAATTATCTACAATGTTAAACTGTGTGGTTATATGAAATCATCGTATTAATGGCTGAAATATCTTTTGGGATCAGATATACATAGTGCAGCCAGCTTATAGATACAAGAGCATGGTCTTAACCCTTTGGATCACCTCGTCGATGATCCTATGGGATTTCGAAATTCCTACTGTACCTCTAGATATCCAAGGAAATTGTTCAGTGGGTATAGAAGATCGACTGCTGTTTGCTTGTCTTCGGAAACCTCAAGGTCGATATCCGTTAAGCAACGAATCGCGTCTCGTGCAATTCGGTTGTGTATAGGTATAGTTTAGTAAAGAAGTTAGGCATAGGTTGTAATGACTTAAGCGTGGGATCTCTAGCCTAAAATTGAGTCCTCAGGGTGGACAGCTGGAAATTATGGTCTCTAATAAATTAAAGGATTCGCTGTGATAGCGTGTACTGCACGTGGGCTATGAAATTTTGAAAGATTGTACCCTATAAGTTTCACAGCTGGAAACCTTTATTAATGCTGGATTTCGTTTGAGTTCTTATTAGTACTTTAAGAGTGAGAGCTTCGAAAAAGGTTAGAATAATTAAGTTTTTGCAAATTTGGTTTTTCTGTAAGGAGCAAAAAACAACTCTTCAGAAAACCCTTATTGGCTGTAGAAGTCAGTATAGCAAAAGTAATTTGAGTATACAATAAATTTAATAACGTATCCTCGTTCATGAAGGTAAATACAAAAGTTAAAAATAAAAATTGCTTTTATTTTGAGATACGTGCTTTGAAAAAACTTTCATGGTTTTAATGATTCACGTGTACATACATACATGCAAAAGATATCTGTATGTGAAAGCCATTTTATTTTTCATAGAAAATAAAAAAGCGATAAGGTGGTTAATTAATACGGTGTACCAAATTCTTGTTATGTAACTCGGTCGAGTGTTTGGTTTTATTCCGCATTTTTTCCGCTTGAGCACCATGCTAATTAAACTGTTTCCGTAACAGTTACCGTAGCCAAGTTCCGGAAGTTGCTTCCAATGTATGATCGTTCTCTGGGAAGATTAGATCCGAAGTATCTGAAGTATTTTCAGATGAATTTTAGAATGGAATGTCGAAGAACCCTTGAATTGTTCCAAAAGCATGAAATAGTAAGGGAATATGCAATTTAATTAACTCAGGCAAATTTCGCGAAACGAAAAAAATTACACGTGTTTATTTAATATTATTAATTTTATTTATATTATTTTTTTTTCAACGAGTTACGTAATATAGAAAACAAAAGGTTTCTTCACACGTGCTCTTATTTATTAATATGTATTATTACAACACGTGACAGTCAACAAATACCAATATACGATTTCAAAGACAAGTGGGAGAACGCATTCTCGCCGGATCTTCGTTGCATTAAACATCTTTGCTCTTCTAATTTCTCCAAAAGTTACCAGAAACTATTCCCATTAGGTAGTTTCGGCTTTTTGTTCTGGCCGCCTTGGTTGTATAGCGCGACGCGCCTCGCTGCCTTCGAGTTAAGGAACATTGTTTCTCTGTGTGATTGTGGCTTGGAAACTTTGTACATTTAGCTTGTCGGCGCGGAACAGTCAAGAAAATTAATTTCAAATAATAAGTAAGGGACACGCTCGTTCCGAGAGACGGTAATCCGAACTGCAAGTTTATGTAACGTTTCTGCATCATTTATTCTGCGGCAACGTAGCGGGAATAAATCCGCTGTGGACAGAAGGATATTAATTTATGTGGTCAACGAAAAGTTTTAAATGAAAATACGTAAATACCGTTTACGGTTGGAATTTGTAACTAACGAGTCACGTTTCGCGATAAAGGGCAAATTTCACATTGAGGTTGAATTTATGTCAGTTGAATTTTTGTTTAACTTATGAATGTATAATTAGTGGTCATTAGTTAAAAGAAGTACATATGTACGCTGCTACTAAGCATAAGTGTTCCGTTGCTTTTCACATATCTGGTATAAAAGTGCATTTAAATATCTTTATAACTGCGCTCTTACATTCAAAACCACTCTCGACGAATGTTTTTCTCTTCCATGTAAAAGCCAAGCTACTCGTTAAGCTGAGAAAAGGTGTTTCAAAAATAGGGACGAAAATGAATCGGCTTTTATGCATGGGTGTCAACCTAAAATGCACAGAGGCTCGTTGTAAGGTGAACATTTTCTACCGCAATGATAAGGAACAAAGGGAGAATACTAGAGGAGATAATAGCACAGCATTTAATCGCACGCCAACTAGAACAATTTTAAAGTAGTAGACAATGGGATTGTATTATTGTTATCCGTGTTAAATATATACCGCGTAGGCGTAGGCCCAGCGAACTTTGGCAAGAGATAAAAGGACCGCGGGGATGCTGGTAAAAACAAAGAAGGCTTGCTTACCATTGAAGAAAACGTCAAAGAAAATATAGCAGCCAAAGAAGAGGGGTTATGATATGAAATGACAACAGGAGGCTGAAAGGAATTTTGTCAGATAAAAGTTATGATATTGACGTTTAGCGATACACATAGCGAAGAATAGGGTGTCTTTTTGACATAGCGAATGATTCCGTTAGTTCTTTACATGAAAAAAAAAATGTTTGTCAGATTGGCAAATAAGGTTCAATTTTTGCCTGTAATCCAGTTATTATTAGTGACAAGAAGCTTCATGGCAAATATACCTAACGAATGCAAATAAATTGAATTTCCAAAGTTAAATTTAGAAAATTACAAGTTTTTATCGTCTCCTCTCAGGCACTCGGTTGACTCCTACCATCTACAGGACGATGATGAAAATTGATTGGTCTAAGTTCACGATCGATATAGACTTAAGTTTAACCCTGGACCAACCCCTAACTGTTACCCCGCCTCCGGTCTTATTGCAACCCGAGCAAAGTCCCCGTAACCGCGTCGAAGCTATAAAGTGTTTTACGTCGCATTATGTATATTGGATAATAAGGTCACAACCCCGCTCGGATGATATCTATATAGATATTATAACCGTATACGTGAAGCTGCCCAACCTAATGAAAAGTAATGGCCGTTCTCGAGAGCCAGTTCATTGGATCAAGCGTTTCAGTAGGACAAGCCAAGGAAATACAATTAAACTTAAGCCTCTTGAAATACAGATAGATTAGATTAAATGGATTGATAGAATATATTCAGGATGTACGAAAGACTATATCGATTTTATTTTATCTCAACCATGACGCCTGCAACGCGTTCTATGGTTCGTATGGTATTCTTGTAGAAATGTATGAAGAATGAAAGTGGCGGGAAATTCAAACATGCAATGGAGAATATTTTCGAACCTCGTAATTCGTACGTTCGACCTTATTCGCGCACGCTGGACTTTGCTGAATTTCCAGACGTGCCATATTGTATCTTCGATACAAAATGTCCTCCGTTCTGAACGTAACCATCTGCTCCTCTACGATGCCAAAACGTGATGCTCTGTATTTATAGCACGTATGCAGTAGACGAATAAATACAGCATTTCGAAATGTCTGCACGCAGGATGAAATTGTTTTCACTCGAAGTGTGTTATTTCAGTATAGACCCAAAGGCTGAAGATCGATAACATCCTCTACCATTGTTTATCTGAAAGTTGATATATAAATTTAGGTATAAGTCAAAATGGGGGAAAATCGAAGTTACAGTTAAATCAACTGGTACTTGAATGAATGAATGAAATTTCTTCTTTGAAATTTCTCCACGAGTTTCCCTCCATGTCAAGAGTTATACTTCATAAAATCACAAGTACGTACTGATCTCATTTCTATTTCATTATTGCTAATATCAATATAAATATCGAAAACTCCTCTGAGACTGTATTCAATTTATGAAAATTGCGTTCATAACGTCTTACGTCAATTATTCTAAGAAAAAATAAATAAAAACAGAAAAAAGTCATTCCGATTGGCAAAAATTCAACAATCCAGATGAGTGACGAAGGCAAACAAACTACGATGTGCACTTGTGTCAGAAAAAGTGCAATAGACGATAAAGATCGATATGCAGCGGCTGCAGTTTAGAAAGGTCAGAAGCATCGTTCAAATAACATGATCATTTATATGCCAACCGAGTTTATAGAAATAGAGAATCTACAGCAAAATCCATTGACAAGGGTGTACAGACATACCCCATTATTACGAGTGGGCGTATTTCTATGCACCTTCAAAACATGACCAATTCATACGTACCCGAATGGTCCACACAATTCACCATGCCGTATACCTATATAATAAAACTTGGATATATTTTTGTCTCTCGTTTATATATTCCATCTACGTAACCATATCCACAAATCGTGAGAGCTTTTCACTCTCACATAATAGCATATTGAAGTGGGAAAAAATGGCTACAATTTTTTATAAAATGGCCTTATCGCAAAGTTGCTTAAAATTCATGAAACTTACGATGCCAATTGAAAGCATCAATAATGATCACGAAAACGTCATATAGCAGCTACATAAGTCCAATGGCTAATGTAAGTCTCGTGTCGATAATACGAAACGAGAGTGCTTTTGTAAAAGTTTTCCGCCATTTACCAATAACTATATACACATTATATATATTGCATATGTATATAAAAAGATTCCAGCGTAACTCTCGAGCCGTAACGAATAACGGTAAGTACATCCTACCGAGAGTTTTCGATTCTTGTGAAAACTTTCGATAAATTGGTCTAACGGTCGGAAAGCAGGTGCATTCGTTCCTCGCTCTATTAGCTGAACAGTTTCCAAGAGAATCGGACCGACGGTAAAGAAGACTTTCAGTCATCCCAACAGTTTCATCTGGATACTCCAATATGGCAGACTAGTAGGAGGCACTGTGAACACAGCACAAAGACCTGGGCGCTAACGAAGTGAGAAAGCAGATAAAATATAATGTCTGTGAAATCCCACGAACGTCTGGCATTAAATTCAATAAAAATCAGACTCCTCATCTAGACGATGGTACCCCTTCGTCGAACGAGACATCGGAAGCATATTCCACGAATAATGAAACTTCTCGTTCACCCCCTCCCTACCACCAATTCTCAGAGCTCGTTTATTCCAACTCTCTCTTTCTCTCTATATATGTATATATATACTATGCATTCTACGGTATCTATTATGTACTACACGTATATATATATATGTATATATGTATACCTACGAAGCTAGGTACGATAGACTTCGAACGCTTATATATTCGCGCCGAACCCAATTTGCTACTACGGTCGGAAATAAACTCACTCACTTCGCGTTTTCGCGGTCGAAATTTTGTCTCGAGTACTTCCGCTCTGGTAAGATTTCGTGGTTCGTTTGGAAATTCACATAATACTAAGGACAATTCGCTTCTAGTTCACTACGAGAAATTTATTCGTATGTCTATTATGGTATAGATATATATATTCCTACGTACAGCCATGCAACTAAATGTGGCTAATAAGTGTCCCGAGGATGTCAATAATTTCTCGGTATATCACAGTTTAGTTTTCACAATATTATATTGTATTATTTATGTACTATTCGCAGTTATAGAGTCTTAGCGTTCCCATAAAAATTCAGTATAGCTATAACCAAGAAGCTTTCTAGAAACTGGTTCCATTTCCTATTAGCCTATAAGGGTGTTCACTGTACAGTAGAAGCATGCGGTTTTTTGAAGTTAAGAGAATCTTTCGTTTAGCACGTCATCCCATAATTTGAGCATGGTGCTCAGCTCGTTTCCCGCCTCTACGCTTATACCACCATGCTATTGTTATGGTGGTCGCTCGAGTCGTGCTAAGATAATTAACTGGGGATATATTGTTACGTGAAATCTTGACTACGAGGCGAGAGACCCTTACCGAGATTAATGTGCTAGACATCACGGGACACTTTAGAAAGCAGAATTCGATTGCTAGTAGATAATCACTGGATACCGTCAGACAATGAGTCTTCGCGTCAGGATTAGAGACAGCGTAATATATGTTTGTTAGACTACTTGCCTTAATCAGACTGATAAGAGAAGTCGTTAGTTATCATCGTTCCAATATGGAATATGATTTTTCACCTTTTCCATGGATATTTCTCAAGATATTACCAAGCCGTTCTGAAAAATGGCGTGGAAATGTATAAAGTCTGGACCACGTGCGTCGCAAGGGGATTCTCGTTCTTGAATAGACGTCGACTTAGGATGCGAATCTATACGCGACAAGGGCACATGTGGCTTGACATAAAATAACTTTTCTCGATATCGACTACGGTGATGGCAATGATCAAGACTCCTTATGGGGCCGTAAGTATTTCTCGTGATATACAATAAAAAGAAATAGGACGAATCAGTAATGTTTTCTGATTTCCATGTAAATTTATCGGTTTGGATTCTATTCTTTGAGATTATTGATCCTTTATAACGTTTTGTTTCCAACGGATGTGTATCGAGTAGTGTCGGGTATAAAGACGCGAGAATGACGCGTAGTTCAAAATTGTTGGTTTCAATTGGAATCGAGCGCGACAGGTGTTTATTGTTGAAGTTCGGAACATTCCGGGAAGTTCCCACGGCGTCCTATAGGGCTTTACGATCGCTTAATAAAATTGCTCTAGCCATCGACCAATCGCAACGAATCTCATGTCCTAGGTTTTTGCAATTTTCAATTTCTTCCTGGCGTTTATAGTGGAACGTTCGTATATTGACGATGGGACGCGTTGCATGTGAAAAATGAATAAGTGGACGTCACGAATGCTATTGTCCTCCGGCCAATATGCTGTGTGATATTATATACGTATAGCTGATGTTATATCTATATATTTCTATGTGCAGCTGGACGATAAAGACATAATAATGGTCACGGAGAAATTCCAGTGGGTATGACTGAATTCTTTGGAAAATATGAAATTCTGGTTAAATCGGTGTTATTGGAATCTTTGAATCGAGAGAAATTTAAGATAGGGCATGACGTTAAGGCTTATTTTCATTTTAATAAATTATAAGAATTCCGTTCTGGCGTAGTCAATATTTTTGAATTTTTCTCACGGCAATTTTCTGTCGCGGAAATTGGATGTGGTAGTTGTTTCATAAGGTTTCGCGTAAGAGAGATTTAATAAGTGGCAGACAGTGTTTCCTCGTGAAACAACCGTAGCTGAGATTCATTCTACCTACCTTGTATACTGTGTATGTACTGTTGGTACAAATAGGCAGAAATCCAGTGCAACTGGAATACCCGGTAATAAGGCACTTGTTTGTTGAACAGATACTTTGTTATCGTGCAATTTAAAATTTGTCAGCGTGGAAACTCCGATTTTTCTATTTTTCCCGTATTATCTCGCTATACAAGGAAGCTCATTTGGGAGTTTTAGTAAAAGCACAGAGAACTCGTTTCGCGTAGGAATACAATATAATATAGTATACAAAATTTGTATTATCATATACGCTTAATAATTAGGTAACTAAGTAAAACTGAGTAAATTTATCAATTTCATTATTTAAATTGGCATTTAATTAGCGAATTAATGTATCACGTACAGCGAAAGTATATTTCAGTTTTAATACAATTTTTTTACTTAAGTAAAATAATTATAATTGAAATAAAAATTATTGGATTTTTATACAAAATCCTTGTCCTGTTTTGGTCTTTTCATGTCTGGACGTTCGTCCGGGTCATGAAAGAATAAAAAAAATTACTGTCTACTATACGAGACAGGTATACTAAATGGCGACCTGTAAATAACGAAAAAATATGTGACAGAATACAAGAGTAAGGAAGTCTTAACCGCCACCTTAACGCAAGGAACACTCGCATGCAATACCAAGTCACGCGATCCTTTATTCCATGTAAAATACTGTCCTGTATTTATAAAGCAGCGATAATACCAGAAGCTCTTCACATCCACCTTAACGCGTGCTCACATACTTATTATCCAAGTTCTATCAGCAGTATTAACATCTAGAAGACGGGAAGCCGATTTTTCGGCTCTACGTCGGTCTGATATATTCCATAGAGTATTATTTTAGCACATGTATGAAATTTTGTTAATGAAAAACTATAGGTCGTAAGAAAAATATATTCATCTGTCGAAAGTTAGTCTAAGAACAAAAAAAAAAGGAAAAAAACTTAGCCCTAGAATAAAAAAACGTATAGTATATACTAACGGATGTCAGTAATGATCTTATTTTCCAAGATAAAAGTTCCATGAGATTAATCACAGGACCATCTGTCTTAATATGAAAAATGATCTAGATTCTCCATATCTAAAAAGATATCTAATAGACGTAATACGCAACCCTTACAGTAAGATATCGAGTGATTTTGGAACACGCAGATATAATCTAGAGGGTGACAATTTTCACAATACTTTCCTATTAAGTTTACGGTGGCTTAACGATCCCAGACATTAAAGGGCATCAATTTTTTTTCTCCGTCACCACTTTACGAGCAAAGTTATGGCTTAATTCGAGGGCGAGTTTCTCAGCGATAGACGAAGTTTCGCCTTAAACCGTGGAGCGATACATAAACTCGTGTAAGTAGATGGGCCCAGGTTGGTCGAACGGTAATTTAGCGTCGAGGTCAGCGAGTATGGACGCTTGTGGACGCTATGGAAGCTACAGACACGAGGTCGAGCGTTTTATGGCGTCGTTAAGGCGTCGGGTAGAACTATTTATGCTCGTGACTCGAAGCTAGGACGTCGTTACATTTTATCCAAACCCGTCACCGTGTCCACCATTGGCGAAATTGTTTATCGATAGAGAATTCGATGGACCACGTATCCCACTCTCTCTATATGAAAAATAACTCGTGGGAATCGAATGTTTACTCTATTTTATGAAAAAACTTCCATATAGCAGTATACGCGAAAAAAAAATTAATTCATGAAATTTCATGAAAAAAAAATAAATGTTACATTTTTTTTCGTGTAATATCATAAAATCTAGTAAAAATATTTAAAAAATACTCTCAGTTAAAATTTTTTGCGTAAATCCAACCTAATTACGAAAGCAATGCTCTCCTTAAGCTTTTCATCCATCTGAGAAAATATAAAGGCCGACAAACCCGTGCTTGCACACAATGCGTTTTAATTTAAGCTGCATCGTAAACTGCGGGATCGCATGTGCAAACGTTCCCGTACCTTCTCATGGGGTCTTTGTACCTATACGGTTGATGAAAACGGTCGTGCGCGATATTCCGCAGTTTGCCGTACGTGACCACTCTCGCTGCCGGTACCTCTCTTTACTCTCACTCTCTCCCCCCCCCCCTTTCTCTCTCTCTCTCTCTCTCTCTCTCTCTCGTTCGTTTATGTCATACAGTGAACAGAGTATGTACTCGTGCTCGCGTTCTCTTTTTCTCTTATTACTTCGACACTTTTGATATCGATGTTATATGCAGAAGGAAATACGACACACAAATGATTCCATATAAGAAGATGCAATTTAATTCCATTGAATACTTATAAACATTAAATTTATTTAATCAAATACAATATAAGCCAGTGAACGATTTTACAATAAATTATTATTATTCAATGGACTTGACCCACTCTGAGTTTAATGATGTTAGATTTGTCGAATGCATTTTTTTAAAATGCCTTTTTGTGATGGGTACTTTTTCTATAGAAATATGCATATGCACGCATGTATATGCATATTTACTTGCTCGACGTACATATAGGTCGACTATAATTTGCTTGCAATTTCAGTAAGCGAGACACAATCCCAGTACAATCTCGTGTTCGATAAGATTCTGAATTTTTGTGGGGTACAAGTATGTGAGGATAAAAAGCTCCACCCTCGAATATTTTAACATACTTGTGAATTCAGGCATGCACGTTATTGGTCCATTCTCTTTCCTCTACGAGTGCAAGTTCTTGTAATACCTGATATTTTAGTATGGGATACTAGTTCTTATTTTCATTTTACCCTTTGTGATTTTTATCGAGATATGGTTATCTGTCTTATAGGTATAGGTATTTTAAATCAAATTAAAAATGCATTGAACGATTACTTCGCTATATCCATGGGGAAGGTATTATAGTATAGAAATACTACAGATACGTAACGGGTATAATTGGTACTGGGTCCGGTAACGAGAAAGGGGAATTCTGAAATCTCCACTGGTTGCGCTTATGCAATAATTGATAAAATTATTCAATGACTAGAACGTGCACGGATTGTGTATTCGCGATTAAAGGTTGGGACGCGACGTGCTACGGCGCGATATATCGCGAAATTTATTTAATTTACATGACGGCCGCACGTGAGGAACCGTGCGAGTTTATAATAAGATCACAAGACCATAAAGGCGTTGGATTCACGTGAGAAATATTGATGAAAATCTCATTACATAATCAAAAGACGAACAATGAACTTTGTATTGTTATTTAATAAACAAAGTACAATCGGTCAAATTTTTTTTCAAACTTTTTCTAAAATTTCCTCATAGAAATGCTAATCTCAAGACTGATGCAATATTTTATAGGAATTAGGCTACCTCGTAGTGATTATTCATTAATGTGACATACTAAATTATTAGAATTAAACCAAATAGCAATTTTTAATAGATTTTCTTCAATCTTTGCGCTCTTCGAAACATCGGTATACGTCATGTCCGTTTGATATGTACAATCGGTCACTCTTGAATGATTCGAACGGTGAAACGAGTGCCAGTAGAAGGCGGGGAATTGTTTAACAAACACGTGGTAGTTTCTTGGACCTGCGATAATAACTAGCCATTATTTTAACAAACAAGTTACAGTTGCGCAGCGTTTTCAACGAGACGAGACTTGATCTGCGGGGACGGATTTAAAGGAAGGCATAACTTTAACGTGAGTAAATACGAGTGAGTAGAGATATGCATCTCGGATCACATTCTATTATTTTTTAAATCTAAAAGCATTTTTTGTTAACATGACATTGTTCGGACGGAGCACAAGTTTTTCTATGCAATGCTGATAAAAAATATTGCATTTCACTTTTTTTGTGGCTGTCGTATCTTTTACTGCAGGTTTAGTCGTCGAATCACTTTGCGATAAAAAATTGTCGAGACTTCTAGGTCGCCGTAGCTCCGACGCAGCATCACTGTAGATATTTAAACTCTTGTGCTTTTTATGCATTATTTTGAAACGAAGATGCATCCTTGACTTTTCAGCTGAGTGGTGCCTCTAGGAGTAATGACAGAACTTCATTCGTAGAGTATGCTATGATGGTTTAGCGAAAAAATTCCGGAACACCCTGTATATCGTTGTGATGGGGATACCCGATATTATTAATTTTTTTTCAAATGTAACTTGTTTATGATTTTACAAAAATTTTCAGATGCACATTTTGGGAACGATTCTTCTTTTCAATGTTCTTCTTCTTGCGAAAGGATTTAAAATTCTTGCTCTCGTACCATACAGCGGAAAGAGTCACTGGTATGTCTTTCGACCAATTCTTGAGGAACTTGTGAAACGCGGAAATGACGTCACAGTCGTTAGTAATTTTCCTAGAGAAACACCTCTTAAGAACTATCACGATATCAGTATCGCTGGACCACTGACTGTCTCTAGTCATACCAAGAGTATGAATGTTATTGGCTTACGAAGGCCAGTGGAGGAAATGAAGGGTATGTATATATAAAAAGATAGTGAATTCGTGATTTATTGTTGACAACTGAGAATCTATTTATAAAAATGACTAATCACTTGCCGTATTATTAATACGATCGCTAATTGACCATTCAAGTAAAGTATTAAATATATTGATGTATAACGTTGGATTATGTATTGTTATCGTCTTTATTCGTGTCAGAAAGCATAACATTGCTTTATCAGCTATAATTGGAGACGAAAGATAAAATAAAAAGACCTGCATGAAATACTGAAAAAAAACATCATTAAATTAGATAGCAATAGTAATATTGTATTAAATATTTTAAAAAATTTTACTCTAAAATTTCATTAGTCGTGACATTAGATTTCATGCATTTGTAACAAAATATCTATTCATATGTTACAGTGATTTTGAATAAAGGAGTAGAGGAAGTATGTCGTAAGGCTTTAGCGCATCCAAAAGTTCAAGCCGTTATTGAGTCAAACGTGACATATGACATAATTATCAATGAAGTATTTAATACCGATTGTTTTCTTGGTTTCGTATATAAATTCAAAGCTCCCTTAGTGGGGGTAAGAACGGCCTCCTTAAACCCCTGGAGTAACGACCGTATTTGGAATCCAGATAACCCATCCTACATACCAAATTCGTTACTGGGAAAACCATCACGAATGAATTATTTCGAAAGACTCGAAAATTTCGTATGGCTCTGGTACTACAAGATTCTCTATAGACAGTACGACCTTATTTCTACGAACATAGCAAGGGAACATTTTGGCAAAGATATGCCAGAACTAAGTGAAATCGCAAAAAACACCAGCTTGATCCTGGTGAATTCCCATTTGGCATATCAGTATGCCAAACCGCAGGTTCCTGCCGTCAAGGACATAGCTGGCGTTCACCTCGAACCTAATAAAACCGTACCAAAGGTACTCAAAGAGTCTTTTTCTAAGATAATGAAGAAAAGAGCTTCTTCGTCTCCTCTCTACCTATCCAAAGACAAACATTCAAGTAGAAGGTGGTACGTAGTTCGCACGAGCTTGCTCGTTGACGTCGTTGGCCTGATTTCCTCGATGTCTTTTAGTTCCGTTTCCACCTTCTCGTTCAAAAAAAAATTAACTTCATCGACTGACATAACGAGAGGACTAGATTCAAACTGTAAATTCAGCTCTTCGTTTTCCAGGAGTTCGAGGACTGGATTGCTGGTTCTACCAATGGAACAGTCTTCCTCAGTTTTGGTTCCATGATTAGATCTTCGTCAATATCAGATTCCAAGAGGAAGGCCTTCTTCGATGCTTTTTCCGAATTACCATTTCGTTTCCTTATGAAGTGGGAGGCTGATAATTTGACGGATGTACCGGAGAATGTTAAGATCTTTCAATGGGCGCCACAGTATGATATTCTTTGTGAGTATTACGAGTGTACACGTGCATATTAACCTGTATGCACTTTGTTCATATTCAACTTGAACGTCTAGGTCATCCTAAGATCAAACTTTTCATATCCCATGGTGGTATGTTGAGCACAATAGAAGCACTGTATGCTGGCAAACCAATGATCGTTGTTCCTGCTTTTGGCGATCAGCATACCAATGCTGCTCTTTTGCAAGAAAAAGGATTAGCCGTTGTTTTACAGTATTCTGCAATTACAAAGGATGTTGTTATCGAGGCATTGATAAAGGTTTTGTACGATTCCAGGTAAGATTAAAAAAATTTCTTTTAAATTTCTATATTCGTGAATGAATTGTATTATTCAAAATTATTTTCTCATTCTCTTATGCCATATTTTAGTTATCAAAAAGTGGCTGAAGAAATGTCGGAGGTCATACGTGACCGTATTGTTCCACCTGTAGAAGAGGCTGCTTACTGGATAGAATATATTGGCAGACACAAAGGAGCACCATTTATGCAAATTTCAGCTCACGGAATGCCATTGTATCAGTACCTTCTTTTGGACGTGATTGGTACGCTTTTAATTCTGGCGATAAGCGTTATACTGATACTTTTTATGTTTTTGAGACAAATATATCGTTTGCTTTTCGAAACATGGCGAAAGGTCAATGATAAGAATGGTAATGAGAAGAAGAAAAATTGATTGTAAATTTTTAATTGTTTTAAGTACGTAAAAATAATTCTTTGTTATACAAGTAAATTGTATACGGGAGTAGCGACCAAAGCGTGAAGTACACTCGTTCCTACATAACAGTTGTTTGTAGTACCGCAAAATGGTGGTATACTCTACCACCAAGCCACAATAGTACTAGGGCAACTAGCAGAAACGCGTTGTAACATAGTTTTACGTTTCATTAAATTTAAAGTATTTCAACGAGCTTGTTATAACCAAAGATACATAAATTACCATGGAATAGACTATTTGCATATTTGCAAATTTCAAATTCGTAAATAAGCTACAATAACCAAACCAATGCATTTTGCTGTCATCATACAAATAAAGCTATACATATATGTATATTTTATTACTCAGCGTATCTTCAAGTAAATATTATTTAGTATGCAGTGAACCTGTGGTTTATCGTTAAAAATAAAATATATAACATAGTATAGCCAATGAGACTATCTCGTGCTACAGGAATAGCACATGTATAGCTTAGATCAATGCTATACCAACGATAGGTGCTATACTTATTGTATAAATTTATATACAAAAACCATATATATAATCTAGGTTACATAATCTAGGTTACATAACCTAGATTATATATTCTATATAGAATCATGTGTCCAGGATTCGAAGGTTGCACAAATACCTAGTGTTATATTTGTATCGTAAGACAAACGGCAGATATGGTAGGCAAGAAAACTATACAACGGAAGATTTAGAGTAGTACAGGCAGCGTCAATGTTACTCTGGAGCGAAGACCGTTGCCAAGCGCCGATTGTCCTGCCTTCGCATTCCAAGACGTCGTTGACGCACTCTGTGCCAATGTAATTGAAAAATTGGTCGCAAGAGGGCAGCGCTTGCCGTTCAGTACTCGAGTAGGAGGAGATATTCACTGATGTGCGAAAGAATGTATTGGCGCGGGGCTTCATTCTTCCATGAGACGATCTTCTATATCGACCTCTTGCAGACCGCGCGTCTCCGTTCTTCCTTCCCCTTCCTGCCCCTCTCACCATGTTGTGATTCATTTGTAGCTTCTTCATCTCCTTCTTACCTGTATTTCGAGGTTAATTTTTTCGCTTATTCATCTTCTTTTTCTTTTCTCTCGCTCTAACTCTCAATTGTTCCGCGCTGGGGTCGGCATCCCTTATTGCTCTCTCCAGGGCAGCGGTCACTTCAGACTGCGTTCGCTTCTGTTATTACACTTGGCGTATATGGGTGCACCTGCAGTTACCAGAAAACTTTTAATCACCCCCTGGTGGAAAAACTTTGCAGCGAGCATCGAAGGATACCGGTGTTTACTTTGTTAATTGCAAAGTTCGTAACGTAATGTACTGTAATAATATAACCATAATCATCTTTTCAAACGCCTAACACAGGGAACGATTCTATTTAATCACCGCGTCGCAGTCATTCCGTATTGTGCATGAAAATACGCGTGTGATCTAGTGACAATAATAACAATTAGTCCGTATCCGTAAAGACGCGTAGTGCAATAATGACCGTCAAGTTCGAATACTTGCGTAAACAAATCTCGAGTGTCGAAAGACTCAGCGAACCTGTCAAGGTTACCCAAGGAATAATGAGAAAAAAAACGAGAAACCTGTGGCGAGTGATCTCTTTTTATCTCTTTCTTTTCAATTCACGCTAAACGTTTGTGTAATTGCGTAAAGTATAACTTAAGCTTTAGTTTTGCTATGCTTATATTAAAAAATAGGGTAAATCCACGAGCAAATGACCACCTCAAGTAATGCTGCCAGTGAATAAACGGTCGTGATAAAATCACTATATACAGATATAATTTACGTGAACTTCGTTTACTGAGACCTGTCCATTCACCAGTGGAGTTACCCTGCTTTTACTATACCTGTATTACATTTTGGTAATGCATTTTGAAAGTATGTCCGTAGTATCATTAATCTTCCGAATGATCTACCGAAGATCTACTGCATACTAAACAATTATTATCAAGTCATTAGTCCACTATACACGAGATATCGTGCGTAGATATGAAATAAATAGTAAGATTAGTTGACGAACAGAACATTAGTAGCGGCTTCCGATGGTAATCATTTTTCCGAAGGAGAATTACGATGGATTTATATATCAGTAGTAATACAGAAAATATAATTATACCGTCCAGGCATTACAGGTTAGATAGTACAAACAAGTCTGGCTCGATTTGTCACAGGTACAGCAAATGATTTCGCGTACGTATGACTATATACATATCGTCAGTGGAAGGGTAAAAAAAGAACGAAAGAATACAAAAGCGACAACAGCAATAGGAAAAAACACTCGTATTGTTTCGAAGCATAGAACGTAACGATCGCTGCTGGGAGAGAGAGGGAGTAGCCGTTTTCAAGCTGTTACATGATGAACGGACTGCGCCAGCCGATAGTGACATTCGAACCATATAATTGCATTGTAGTCACATCCATGCAGTGCACTCCTGCATACGAGTTGCATCCTGGAAATGACCTCCAATTTGTATATCGCTCCGATTGCGTTTCGGTCAGCGAAAATCGTAATTCCGCGGATATAGCCTCGCGAGTGGAGTAACCATTATAGAGAGATGCAGCATTGAGCTGACTGCGAATTTCAACGTTGAATGTCATGCATCGTGACAATATCACAAAAGGCATTTTAACCAGGTAAAAAGGATATACAGGACGGGAGAAAAGTGTTCGCGTTTTCTAATTCAATTCCTTTGTCGGGGACAAGTTCATTCGCAACTGAACGACCCTATTGTTCGCTGAAACATTTTCGTGGGAATGTAGAACCGATTTTATTACCAGTGTACGCTGTAGCGTGGATAACAATTGTTAATGTCAATTATACTTGAAACTACACTGAAAATCGAAGTTTACTATTTCCTATATTTTCTACCGTAGTCACTTTTTACACACTCGCAAGTTTGTTGTCATGACCGCAAAGTCCAACGTAAAAATGAAAAGTAACTACCACAGAAAGGATAGGGAATAATACACTTGGATTTTCAGTGTTTAGTATGATACTGAATAACCGTACTCTATGTGTATCGTGTGATGTAAAGAAAAGGTCAATACTAAATAACTCTCAGGATTATAATTTTTTTTTACCAAACTGTTGTATGCATATGAATCACGTGTTTGATATATCCTGTACGAAATACGTTGTTTGCGTTATTTGGGGAACCATTAGCGAATTGGAACAGAGAGACGATTACGTTTCTGTTTGCATGCAGTCAATCGTGTAAGCGATGTTGGACAGGATTGTTTTTGACTTGTCAAAAATTGTTATGTAATTCGTCAATCTCGCAAAACAAATGGTGGCGATTACGAAAATTGAGCACTCTTGCGTATTTTTCTGTGACGTGAAACTTATTTTTTTTTTCAACCTCAAAAGTAATTGGTATATAGGTATATGGTGGAGTTCAATGTTGTCTGCATGAACTAATCTAAAACTAATCTAAGTAGACTAACTCATCTAAATATTCATCAGGGACTTTTAATAATTGTATCTTGTCACTTCAGTGTATGTTTATATTTTTTTTTATGTAGCAATGACTTCTCTCGGATGCTTTTCGAATTACCAACTGGGTTGGATGACAAGTTGCAGAAAATCAGACTCTCGACGTTCGTCGAGAGCCACTATATTATCGTGGCGTCGTTCTATTAGTGAGTACGTCCTCGATTTTTTACGCATACTCCTACGCTGCTTTGGAAATGTCAGTCATCGAAAGATTCGATTTATCACGGCGTTCAACTAATACGATAGCACAGTAGAGCACAAAGTTCGTTACATTAGTCGTATATTTGTTAGTGAACGTCGCAATGGATACGTACGGAGAAAATTCTAGAATTTCATTGTAATGAACTTTGATGATTAATTAATTACGTAAATTCGTATAAATATCTGTATAAATGACATATTCTGTCTAACGGTGTAAATTTTAGAATCAATTTTCCAGAATAATAATACGAGCATTTTTCGTTCTCGGTTCAAAAGACTACGTTGAGATTTGCAGTGTCGTATATTCCGATAGACAATTTTGTACAATACTATATGTATATGCATAGTATAATATTATTATACAGTGCATTGCATAAGTATAATAAATCTATTTATTTAACTCTCCGTATCCCGATACAGTATCAATAAAATAATGATATCTGACATCTTTGTATGCCTGTAACAATTTTTAAATTACACACCGTACTGCATAACACGATCCTCGGCAACCTAATTCCCAGTAGATTCAAACGGCAGTCGACCTTGCCAGTTAATTGGGGCAGTAATTAACTCCTTTCCATACTACTAATCTCTCGATAAGCTCCACCGACCCAGTATCATTCCCTCGTAACTGTCACAGCAGTACATATTTCATCCCGTAATACCTGATAATATATAAATGAATTTACATTGCTCATCTCGTTGAAAAATTTATTCTTCCGTATAAAAGACAAGGTATAAAAACGAATGGGTGTGTGTTCAAAAAGCACGAAACACAAAAAGCACCGAAAGAAAGAGAAAGAGAGAGGGGGGGGGGGAGTAAGAAAGTCCCAGTAAAGGGTCTCTCTCTCTTTCATTCATTCTGAACAACGGAAACCAGTGCTTACCGCAACTCTTAGGCAGCTTATAAATTCAGTTGTCAACCCTAGTAACCCAGAGAGTTGGAGAAGCGAGCTTTTACGAGTGCTACCCGAGCTTCGAGTGAGCTTCCCGAAGATGACCGAAGCGGCCTGGCGATGTCTCCTGCCGCGCAAACTCTCCAGTCGGCAAGCTCACTGCGTGGGCTTTCGAGGTTCAGCCGTGGCCTCGGACCGACAGGTTACCACCGGCCGCGCAACTGACAACCTCGATTCCTTATCGCTTCACCTGTCCCCATGTGCGCACTAGATGTACGGACTATTTGGACAGAAGCAGCGTTATGTGCGTGAATGAAAAAACGTTTTGATCCTTTCACGTGAAGTTCATGATCGCGTGAATCGTGTGCAGAGGATGCAGACCGAAAGAAGGGGAAAAAATGAGAATCGAAACGGGTTTCTAGAAGATATCTCTGAAGCAGCTAGAGTGTGAAAGCTCAAGTGCCACTTTTCACTTTAATTGATTAAGGATTATACGTCGCGATAAGGTTGCGTTCAGATTACGTGATTGGTCGTTGTGACACGAAACGCCTGCGATATGGAAATTTTTTGCTCTAATTGGGCGTTTGGAGTCATTTGTGACTTTGTGCTGGTTCTTCGTTGCTCTTGTGACTCTCTGAGTATGTCTGGTAGTTGTTTACGATGATATTACCTATGGGAATATCATTGATGAAGATGGATTTTTGCAATGTAAATTATAGATTGTGCCATGAGCATTAAGATATTGCAGTGGGAAATTACGTGGGTTTTGCCGTTATGATTTTGTGGTGAATCCAAAAGAGGAGTGTATGGATAATTTACGAGACGGTTGAGAATTGAAACACGGTAACTTGTCTCTTTTTATATAGGAAAATTGTATTGGCGAGTGTCAAAGGGTCAATCGGTGGAAATGGAAATAAACAGTGTAGACTGGTATTTCGTTTCCAGCGGATGTGGGCTGAGTGCAGTAATATATCAGATGAATGATAATTGTCGGTAATAACGTAGAGCATGGTTCAACGTTAATAAGAGTTTTGATCATCGTTATTAAAAGTTCAATGGATACTTGAATTTAATCAGGTGTTACTGTGCTTAATTAAAATAAATCTTTGAATTGGTACACAAGGGTGTACGGCATTGATGTTACATATGCGATCGAATAAAATCGGCGAACGAGTAATTATTTAATATATTAAAAAGTACCCGTGACAACGTGAAATCTAATAATTTTATAAATATAATGTGATAAAGTCTAATATTCATCAGAGTCTTGTAACAGTGTAAATCGAAATTTGTATTCTCTTTTTTGATTTTTCTATCATCTTTTTATAATTTCTCAATGTGAATTACCGTAAACGCTTATCAGTCTCGAGATAACCAAGACTCTGTTATGCTGGTGTGATTTGATATGGCAGGAGTTAAAATCGTGAGTCATCTCAATGTAGATACAGTTACACCTAATGCGTTAGTTTGAATTACCTAACTTTAACTTAATACTGACATTCAATACTCGTAAACGTTACGTTCCATATAATATATATGTATAGAATGACAACAGGTTTCCTCATTATTTCCCACGCTGTGAACACGTGCAATTAGTTCTCAGTGCAATACGTACAAGGAGTTGCAAGTGATCGCATGTTTTGTTTCGTCAAACGAAAAAAAAAAAAAGGATACGCTACCCCTTGGGATCCATTTTACAAAGACGATTCCACACCATGCAGAGAAACCTGAAGTTCAAAGGTCGTCTGGCTGATTTGACATCACGTGTTACAGAGTCAACGTAGGAAGCGTTAATCAAGGTTAGTTTAAATGCCTGAGCCACGTGTCTAGAGAAGAAAATTCATTGCGCAATAAAATTTCGTCGTTAAAGCGAAAAAGCACGAATCGTTATACACCTTGTTGACTATTAAAGTGCGTGTATGATATTGAGATTTAAAAAAATTTGCTCAATCGGTACGTGCCGTTTTACTGGCAATTATAAAAAGAACGAGGCGAGGAAAAGCAAATCGCGAGCATCACAAGGCTGAAGCACTACGAATGTGACTTTATACGTATGTGTTGACCCAAAAATATGTATTGCGCATTTCTCATACCGCGAGTCGAACGTTAATTGGATTGAATGAATTTTCAGGTATATTTCAAATATTCGCTATTTATTCTGTAATCGAGGATTTTCTAATGGAGCTTAAGAACGTGAATTTTTGAGAACTGTAGAATTAAAAATGTTTATTATCGATTATATGAAAGTCAATATTTTTTTCAATCTTTGGAGTATTGTGCAAATAACACAGAGTGCAGTAACTGGCTAGCATGTGCAAAAATACTACGTGACTAAAATTAATAAATCGAGCATTGTTATTGTGAATTAGAAAAATTTATACGAAGCTCGTTAATTCACATGAAATCGAAGATTCTAATATTGACCCAAATGATGTCAAAAAGTCGCTAGTGAGTTAGACGATATCCAGATGGTACAACGAAAGTTCAATAACTTCATTAACACGGTGAAATATCGCTGGGGTTAATTGGCACAGTTTCCGAAACAAGTCGCGTAGGTTGAATCCGAGGACACATTGGCGAAGCTAAGTAGATACAGAGGTGGATACACACATAATCCAATGGCATCTAGGAGAATGGAAGAAAGAAGTAAAGAAATAAAAAAAAGGGAGTGAATTATCCAGCAAAAGAAAGTGGAAGCCGTGCAATTCGTCGATGGGGAAATCCACTGACTTTCGTTGCTCGGCAAACGAAAAGAAGACGAAGAAGAAGGCAGTCGTTGAAGGAAAGCAGCAATGTCGAATAGAAAGGATCCCGTCTGGCCTGACTAACTTTTCTATACGAAGTTTTGCTCGCGAGCGGAACTTTTAACAATGCCGCTTCCAATGCATTAGAGCCAGGGAGTCTGTTTTGTGCCTTCGAGTGTGAAGATAGCGTTAACGGAAAGGGCGAAGGCGGAAAAGTGCACGGCAAGCAGAATGGCAAAGCGATCCCTTGTCTCGAGCGTAGTAGCCCCTTAACCGCCCCTATCAAGGGGGCTGTCATCAGTTTTAATATTACACAAGAGAGACGGTCGGACGACACCAGTGGCTGGGATAAGGGTGAGGCTTCCCTTAATAATGAGACGATATTACCCCGGTGTCGGAGCTCGGAAAAGTCGAAAATAATACAAAAGAGCATTTCAATTTCTTATCGGTCGAGACGAAGGGTTTCAAAATAAATGAAATCTCACTCAAGATATCGTAGATTCGTTGTGTCTAATTCACCGAGAGAACTTTAAGCTCGACATTTTCAACTAATCAGTTGTACTCTCTCTCTCTCTCTCTCTTTCTCTCTCTCTCTTTACAGCCTCGATTCGTCTTTTATTGTGCTGCTCTCGAAAGATTTAATAAGAATTCTTGGCGCGAGGGGTTGACGTGACTGAACTACCATACAGTATACATATATATACACGATGTCAACGGATTCTGACCGATTTTCTTTATTTTTTCTCTCTCCCTCTCACTCTCACCATCGTTTTTTCTTTTTAATCGTTAATTCGCGTGCACGCGCTCTCCTTATCACTTCCCCCCTCCCTATCAAAGGTGTCATAAATGTTCAAGCGCCTTTCCACCGCGTTCAAGCCCATGCGTCTTCCATGTAGATGCATGCGTTACCTTGCGCTATATCAGTATGCACGTCGGATGCAGTTGAGGTAGGACGGTGACTCCGTTACACGATTCGTTACGACATAAGGGGAAGCAAAAGTATATGCAGGACCGTCTCGTGTATGGATATGTACTTGACGTAAAGTGTTTTTTTGCTGTATATACATATTGCATATAAATATTGTTCAATTTTGTTGAACGAGGATGCACATAAATTTAAAATATCAATGTCCACATGTAACAGCGAACGTTTATACCTTCTTGGTAAACATGTATCTTTGCTTTGTAAAATCATGACGTAAGAGGTCTTGGCAAACTGTCGTATCAAAGCTACAGCTGGATGATACGCTTCTTTATGTTTTTTTTTATATTCTTTTATTGCACATTGCTCGCTATCGCGATGCGATGGAAGATTTTGCGATGAACTGTTTACGTCACGGTATACAATCATTGAGCGAAGATCGTTGAACAGCACTTCCAGTCACTGGTTAATGTCAACCTTGATATAACACGAACTGGATATACTTCTGTTGTCGATAAGCGTTGTCAAGTGGCGATTATATTTGCACAGATTCCCGATAGATATTGCGGCATCGCGAAGAATATTTGACTATCAGGTGCGAGAGATAAAAAATGTGGCAGTTTAAATGGCTGTAGGTTGAAAATTTTGTCGTATTTCTCTAGCCGTCGAGATAACAATAAAGCTCTCTACGATTCTCGTAAATCTCGTTTCCCGTTTTCCGATTAGCACTCTGGTAATGCCGATAGATTAATTATCCGTTCACTAATTAATCGAAACTGCTTTAACGGCGCTGCCTTTTTTTTTCAAAGGGCAATATCACCCGTTACGTTTAACAACACGGCAAGCGCACGGACAATAAACTCGAAAAAGCACGAAAACTCACTAGCGTCTCTCTCGATTGCACGTGGGAAGGAAAGATGAGAGAGAAAGAGAACGAAAAAGAGAGAGAGAGAGAAATGTTGGCATTAGCTCTTGAATTTTTATTCAATCGATAGAAAAGTCCGATTTTCCCGTATTCGATACTCTGAAAATTCTTACGTACAGTAAGTACTCTTGTACGTACATATACATATACATAATAAAGTATATGTATCAGTGTTCAGATTAGGTCAAGCAAATGACATAATCGGAGCATGAAACTTTATACTGCGACAGTACGTTACTACGAGGACAAGGCTTCTCTTTCATGAGATTCAATGACGCAAAGCATAATGCCGCACACGTAACGCGATCTTCGTATTCAGTGATAATCATTGTAGGGAACCGTTATATACGTCAGATACGTTATGTATCTAAGAGGAAGTGTATCGAAGTCATTTACCCATAGCATAACTTGAATAACTTGATACAGTCGCAGGATAGCCCATGATCAATTGTTCATGCCAATTCAAATCCATTTTGATTTGACTGGCGATAATGACTCCAATGCGTAACACCCGTGGCGCATATAACGCTAATGCAGTTGCATTAGCCGATGCGTTTCGCTATTTGTGGTCGTTCAAACGCACTTATGAACTGGGTATACGCGCTTATCGTACATATGTAGATATATTATACTATATACCTGGATAACAAGTTTGGCAGATCTCTACAGACAGATACGAAGGTTATACGAGGAACTAATGAGCCAGGAAACCTTGATTAAAGGAAAATTAACAAGCAAAAATGAAATCTTTAATAAAAATCTGGAAATGAGATTCTTCAGAACATTCAAGGAGTTTCATTACGTTCGCGTACCGTTTTATATGTATACGTGAACTTTATATACATATACATATGTAATGATGTATTACCTCAATAAATAAATAAGTATATATATATTAAGGAGGCTTGACTACTTGGAAGTAAGATTCCCTCAGGAGTGGATAATCTTTTCGAACTAAAGTAGGTACTGTTTATAAATCCTATTCAGATAAGATATCCACGGGTTGCTCGCGGAATCGCTAGTAAAGTTTCAAATTACTGGCATTCTTGAGCCAATTAAATGATCAAACGAACAGCTCAAAGGAACTACTTAAACGAAGTGGAATGAAAAATAAGGCAATTCAGTAGGAGAGGTTGAATAAGGGATACTGTATGAATTAATGTCAGAGAGAGCGAGAGAGAGAGAGAGAGAGTACGAATTCGAATTGCCCTTGCGAACGACGAGATAAAAGTAAAGCGTACGAACCAAGTGGGCGGTGACTAATTATATCGCATCTAATTGCACTGTTGAATTATATTAGAATTAAATCGACGCATTTACCGTGAGGATCTTTTATACTGCTAACGAATCCGGTCGCTCTGCAAATGTCTATTGCTTTGTTTGAATTTATGACATTACTTTTACGGGAATGCCGCTCCAATGCATTCCTTATATTTGTATTCACTTCCAAGCGGGTATTCGAGATTTTCTTCATTATTCTTATAAGAAGGAGTCCTTGGCATCGTACCGAATTCGTTAGAGGTATGATGGCTCTTTAGATTTGTTTTCCTGCAGTAACAGATGCCGCCACTGTCTCCTATGTCTTATTGCAACATATGCACCTCGAGAGAGAGAGAGAGAGAGAGAGAGAAAGAGAGAAAGAAAGAGTAAAGCTATACTTTTTTTCATACTCCATACGTTTCACAATATCCACCGAGTGTTGGCAAAGACTTTTTGCGAAGTTCGCGCGAGTTTTATACCGTTAATCTGATGCGCACCTGAAACAGTGACTTTACCCTTAATCCAGTGATGGTTTATAGTTGTAAGCATAGCAATGTACATTGCACTTAAGATTTATGATATTTTCAAAATTGCACAAGTTTTAAACACCCTTGTTCGCGCATGTTCGTGACTATTTTGGCTGTAGCTATTGCGGATTCGCAGCTTCTTCATTTTCTTGGCTTAGAACTTTAGCAAGTAGTCTAATCATAAGGAACCAAATGTATGCTACACTTGGCTCCATGTTCGTAGTTATGCTATGTATATGTTTATGTATGTATATAATAATGTACACATTTGCGAATCGGGCTTTGAGAGTTTATTGCTCGGAAAGAACGACTCTGGCTTGGAAGACCTTCCTGAAGGCGTAAAGGATCCTGATATTGATTTACGTTTTGTTCGTGTGTAGTCAACAAGTTGCCAGTTGTTACGTGACTGTACGTAGAATTTCAATTTCTATCGAGACTCGTTAGAACATTACGTCGTATCACGAGTGACATCAAAGAAAAGGCATTTTTCGATATGGCAAAGTAAAAACTTTTTGAACCGGTTGTACGGACAAATAATGATAAGACTTTAGCATGATACCTCTAAAAAGATCCAATCTCAGTTGTAACTTTCGACAGTATTACGTAATTGCGAGAATTTCAGTTCAGATCATCTTTCTCAGACAGATCGTTGATAACAGGCTGATTAGTGATGCGATGCTGCCGTT
Organism: Calameuta pygmaea; assembly: GCA_031762395.1. Classification (NCBI taxonomy): domain Eukaryota; kingdom Metazoa; phylum Arthropoda; class Insecta; order Hymenoptera; family Cephidae; genus Calameuta; species Calameuta pygmaea. The sequence continues at coordinate 410,497 of JASANN010000525.1, read as the reverse complement.
CTTTCTGCCGTCGTAGAGCAGGGTCCTTTGACTCGCCGAAAACATAATTTCTATTGATACTCGAATTATTCGACTTGAGGGCATAGGAAAACAGTAGCTGCACGTATCTACCGCTATACCGATAGTGATAAGAAATGGTAACGATGAGCTAAACTTATACTGCGCCGGGAAACAGGAGAGAATACGAGATAGTGGAGCAATCTCTTTGCTACCGTGCTCGATGCGTTTTAAATTCTCCCGCCATATAGATTCCTCTACCGATAGTCCTCGTTTCTTTTCCAATGCGAGTAGGTCAGTGCATCTATAGGTATACGTACAAGTATTACACGTAGACATAGATACTCGTTCGAAGCATCCGGGTAGAGAAGTTGATACCAATGAGTACTCGGATTTGAGTACAAGGACGATTGTCGGTATCCAAAAGCTTTTCTCTCTTCTTTTAAAAGAGAAAAAGTTTCTCCATCCCTTAAAAGGGTACCTAGACACCTCGAAGTGCTTTGGTATAAATTCACGAGCTTCGTGTTACTCCCGTTTATAAGCAGGAAAATGTTATTGACAATTAACCACTGAAATTACAACTCGAGTCAAACTGTAACACTCAATCGAATAATTTATTTGTACTTGGATTTTGCGTACGGCGGTACAATCAGTTTAATGAACAGAGAATCGATCAGTTTATTAAGGGTTGTCTTTAGAACTTAATACAGAGAGCTACGCGTACGACCCCTTGTCATTAATCTTTAATGAACCTAATTATCAAGGAGAAGCGGCGTGGAACAAAGACTTTAAAATGTTGAGCGGTAGGTAACGTGGAAGAATGGACTAAGTCCCAATAGGGTCACACGGTGGGATTAAGAGAAGATCGACTCGTAAGTTAATATCGTCGGAGAGCAATCAATCTTCCTCAAGGCGATTTCGCAACGAGCGAAATTTTTTAGCCAAATTTTAAACGACATAATTGTGCGTTCTAACGTCACGATATTGTTTATACGACCCCTAGGAATAAAACAGTCAAACCAGCAACCCCCCATAAGATATGCGGGTATGGTACGATATGGATATAATTGAAAAAATGTCTGGGAACGACAATAATAATTGGCTGCGATTGTAAATGGTTTGTTAGCAGCTATTATTACGTCATGAAATTAATGACCGCCACTGTACATCCCATAGATACTCGCACACTGTTACGGGCATCAAGCTGTATAATTTTGTAGCGACCTAGCGTCTCGAGTAACGAGGGAATTCAGTGTCGTGAAATCGATCTGATCCTACTACCTACTCTGTGCCATTTGTCCGTTGGCGAGGATGAATTCAGTCGGGAACTCTTGGTCGAGCGTCGAATGGTTCTTCGGCAATTAATCAAGATTGGCCGGCATTGCAATCTACACTCTGTCCCCTAGCATTCCTCTGTTGCCTGTGTATAACGTTTGGGTACATGCCTATGTGTTAGGTGTATCTGCCTGCGTTAAATCTATAACCCTGAACTCTAGGCTAGTTAGAGGGAGCGTTAAAGCGAGTTGTATCGAGTGGATCTAATTGCTAATACAGTGCATATACATATACAGTATCCTCTTACTGCAGCACCTCCTCCTTGATCTCTAGCATCACTTCCCTTCGCCGAATTCTCCTCCGGTAAGCAGCCCTGTGACTTCGCCCTGGACTGTGATGCATCGATAATCCGATCACGTGTATATACAGCAGACTATATGTGTTGTCATGTACCGTTGGAGTTCACGAGAAGTGCAAGTGAAGAAAAAATCTAAGAGAACATTTTTTAGTTATTGGTGAAATGGTGTTTGGTAATATTTTTATTTTTTCCGTTCCTATCCGATATGAAGATCACTGAGGAAAATCTGTGCTCTGCCTGCGACCCCTTTTTTCTTTCTCGTTAAAAATTGAAATCCTAAGAAATTACTGGGCTTGCTAATTTACTAACGAACCGATGCCTGCATCTCGACTTGCTTGCACGACACACCTAACGTAACCAGCAGTCTGATGGTACACGTTGAGTTAATCCAGAAACCACACTTTAATGAACCGAAACGAACCACTGGTAACATGGGCTGAGCAGAACAACCTAACTTGGTAAACCTGAGCGAGTGCGTGATTTGCAACTGCCGAGGTGATTCCTGGATACCAATTGTGGGTTAGCTGTAACTATTTTGCGAGATACGCGAATAGATTGTGAAGCTTGTGAATCCCTAAGCTAACTTTGCTCCTGTGGGAATATTCTTTGATAATTCATTGACCTCAGTGGTATCTGATTCGATCCTAGGCAGGTTTCAGACATGTTTCTTTAAACAAGTAAATTATTTCCAGCTGTCTGTAGGATACGGGTTATATGTATTTTGTATAGTCAATGCTGTCTTGTAGTTTCCCTAGGGATCCCTAAGGGACACCCATGAATTTCCTTAAGGAGCATACTTGATTTGCTCATCTGAAATCCAAGTCTCAGTTTCTACTGAAATGCTTGACGCGTAATGCTTTGAAAGCATAAGTGAGATCAGGTTGCTGATTTTGAATACGTTTTATGTTACTTCAGGACTGCCAAGTCAAAATGGACGATGACAACTATTTTGTAAAGTTTCACAGGACGTCGATTCCAGCGATCGACATCCCATAGTCTGTCCATGAGTAATTTGTATGTATTTTTTTTAACGACAAATCAAAATATATCTTAGTGCAAAATTATCGAGGTGCACGCTTTTTACGAAAAACTGTATGCAAAGCCACTTGTGGGTCGCTTGAGACTTCATTGATTTTGGTCCGTCGAAAGAACATATTTTACACGCGGACGTACTATAGGTAGTACCAAAGTTTCCCTGGGTGAGCAAAAGTTATCTTGCAGAATATCCAATAAAACGACATATACACGACTCATCCAAAGTTATTGTATTTATAGCTGACGATCAAATATTTGTCAAATCCTTTTAGCGATTAATCTCGATTGGATTTTTATGTTCGTCTCCGTATCATTCATTACTGAACGCCACTTCGCAAAATGCATAGACTCTCAAGGGGTAACCTTTTTGTTCTATACGTTTGTGGGACTAAGGGAGGAAATAGGAGAGTTTATTTCCGATCGAACAAGCGGAGCAATAACCTCCGAATAACCCTTAACCTTTCGGGGGTGGTTCTCGAGAGGAGAGAAGTGGAGTTTGCACTGGGCGTATATAGGCGATGGCGATCGATGCTGTTTCTCCAGGAAGAAGGGTGATTAAGTTTGGGGGATACATCTTTTTCCATCGAGGTCAACCCTGAAACGTTAATCGAACCTTAGAGCCCTTTAACGCCCATAACCGGTTACCCTGCCTTCCGCGAAACGACCATCCCGTCAACCTTATCGGATCGGTTCGAGTCGATTCGCCGAATCGTGGGAAGAATGAACAATTGAATAAAGCGGATAAAGTTTTTTCGAGGAAACCATTTTCACATTGGCAACATTGAAAAAAAAGCTAAGAGAAGCGAATGAAAGCTGTTTTTATATACGTTGTCATTTTTAAGAAATTACGTTATCATTATTATCATCGTCTAAGCTGCCTATTTATTACGGCTTCAGATATACAAGATAAAGGATATATTCAATTTTGAAAGTCTCTTTCCCATCTTACTTAATGTTGTAACGTAATTTCACACTTCTTTTATTCGTTTTCTCCCAACTGTACGAGTATCTGTTATCCGTTTCTACTTACTGCTTCGTTAGTCCCTACTCGATATCCCATTTATATTCCATTAAATGACATATACAGTTCCATCTCCTCACTCAATGACCGTTTGTTAAACTTTCTAGATACATTGTAAGGGTTAGTCGATCTGGGTATATATTGGATGCACTCATGATTACATATACATATATATGTATATATAACGTCTCTAACGGGCAGACAGGTTACCCGCAGAGTTAGGAATAATCCCGGCGGGCTTAGCACGCGTTTCAAGCTTATGGAGAGTTTGCGGCTCTTACCTCTAAGACCAGTTAGATACGGGTTTTCAATAAAAATTAGATCTTACGACTGTCCATTTTCATATCATGCATCTATGCACTTTATTTGTTAAGCTCGGAATTTTACGATCACAATTTTCACATTATCCTACAGCACACGTATTATATCTATAATACATGTGTATATTATACCTATCCCATATACTTATACTAATCATGTACCACATGCATCCCATGACTGCATTCGTCCAGCGGTTAGCTCGTGCATTTTACAAGTGGATGCGTATCAGATCGAAGGATTTCTCAATGGGATAGGGAACGACCCTTGAAAAGGATTCTAACAATTCTACTCCCGAAGCAGCGAGCATGTAAAGATCTCATTCGTGGGTAAATATATGGGAGGATGGAGCCCAACAGAATTTCGTCCCAAAGAGATCTATCGTTGGTCCAGAATGAGAGCGAGTGAGAGAGTGGGGGGCAGGGAGGGTGAAGGGGATAAAAAATGCTGCAATGTCATTTCTTTCGTTACTATAGATATCCGCACGAAATGGAATTTCAAATTGCGATGGTAATTTTAGCTAGGAAATTATTTATCTAATATTATCACTGTCGTTAATACACGGATCGATAACGTCTGTGGCAATTAATTAATATTGCCAATGTGGACGGGCTATAAACACTCTTCTGGACTCATTCGATAATGAAAATAGAATCGATACCCATCTCGCCACCCTGTGTACTCAATGCATAATTAGAATGACGCATAGTCTCATCTGTGGCTTAATCGAGGTTCTTCGGTTCGACTTTCGAGATAGTTCCTTTGCCATAAAAATTATTCAAAATAAAGTTTAGGTACATGACTATCGCATGCTATCTGGCAATTTGGAATGTTTTAGTGGCGGTTGTTTTATTCGAATTATCTCATGCCACACGGCTATAAAGCACACTCCGGTGCCATCTCAGTGTGTCCTGACGGTATGCCAGTTATCTATACATACATACATAGTACACGTGTAAATAGTTATATAGGCATTTATGTATATATTATATACATATATGTATGCACTGCCGGTAAGCAAGTTCGCCAGAACGTTTTTAGAATAGAAAGTTCTTCAGGAATGTGTGGTAATAAATATGGGGGTTGGCCGACCGAAATTCGGCCTGCTATAAATCCACGTGCCACGGGGTGAACGAACGCGAGCATTTAAATCGTGTGTATACGCAATCGGCAGATTGCTTTATTATTGGCGAGATAGAGAGAAATGTGATTCGTTCGTGCAGAAGTGGTTTTTTTTTTAATGGGAAGATGAAAGATATGCATGGAAGAAAAATATAATTGAAATACATGAAATTGAGGGGATGAAGGGTACTATATACGTATATATGTAGATACCATTTCTTAGACTCGTAAAGTCAACCGACCTGCGTTTTCAGACTGAGAACTTACGAACTCCCAATTTGCATAATATCCCGCAACGGGAGAAATTGGGCAACTTTGCACTGTGCGTGTAAAGTTAGAAGATCAAGTTCCAGCATATCGCAAATAAATGAGAGTTCTTTTCGCATGCTACTTTACGGGATGCAAAAGGAAGTCGAGGTTTTGTTTACGACTTCAGCACATGAGATGCTGGTTCTCATAGTCACCGTTCGACGCGAAGTTAGCATTTTTTTTTTTTTCGATGCCGTATTTCTTTTGGTAAATAACCAGAGCTACTGCTAAAACCCATTTGGATCTATAAAACTATGCTGGATGCAAAGAGTTTCACGAACCTACGCAGGGTTAGGGAGGGAGGGAATCGTCGTAGCTTCCTGTTGGTTCTTCGGGGATTAGGAGCAAGCATAACGTCCTGCGAGAGGACGGCTGATTCTGGGACCTATCCTGCGCAATTTAGCACGGACACGAACCGTGGAAGGAAATAAAAAGGTTGTCGATCGTGTGGGATTCCTGGAATCGGACGTAAAATTTCTAGAATCAGCCTTCGGTTCGTCGAATTGGCGATTCTCGTGCCGTCACTCCTTGATATCAGAGGAGTTTACGTCGGCAATTTAGCATGAATGCAAACCTTCGAATAGACTTTCGAAGCGTCGGTAAATGTCGATGTAGGAATCTGTATCCAGTCTCCCCTTGTTATACTACTCCAGTGTTGTTTTTCGTTGGTTTCCAAACAGTTCCGGCATAGTTCTCACTAGAACTGACTGTTCTAACCATAGTTCCCCTCGGAAACCTAGCTTGGAGCATTGTCTAAAAAGTAGGAACTATAGTTCCAACATTGAGCACTAGTGAGGACTATCCCGAAACTGTTCGGAACTCAACGGAATGCAACATTGGAAGCCAGCACCTCGTATCTGCCTGCACTGAAGCATATGGTATCGCTACGGGAAGTTAAAAGATCATTTTCTCAATCTTGGTTTTTTTTTGGATAAAATCGTGATAACGATTACTAAAATTTATCAGGCACTATATCAGTTGCGTGCGAAAAGAATTTCCTTTTATTTGTGATCTGTTGGAAGTTAATCTGTTAACTTCACACGCATCTTTGCACTTTCTTACCAAGGACGAACAGCACGCTCTTCGCGGATGCTGCGAAAGTTCGCAACCTGACTTTCAGAGAAATTCATTTGATGCCACTGTCAGGTATGCGATTAACTGTTTGAGCGTAATTATTCCAAATGAAATATTTCGCACAGGATAATGCACCTCGAGTAATGAAAATCGTTATTAGGTTAAAATTTTCACTTCAGCATTGCATCTGTATAATGTTCGTCACATCTGTTTGCTTTTAAATACTGCATCCTTCATGCTAAATTTCATGGGTTCACTCATAATTCAAAAAAAGGGATGCGAAAAAATTATTTATTTTTATATTTCGTAAATTGAATCTTTAGAGAACCCTTATATATGTATCTATATATCTCATATCAATATATTATATAATATTTATATACATATACGACCACGATTTCTAGGGAGCTGTATAGCGGCTTTATTAATATCAGATACACAAGGCTGTTACCATTGTTTTTTAGTTCAATGGCTTTTTATACGTTTCACGACCGCCGGAACATTCGCTCAAAGGCATTATTCGTTTTCGACTGGTCGAATATATCGAGAGTGTTACGGGTCCGAATTCGTGAAATATTCGTGTATATTTTATATCCCTTTTTTTGCACTGCCTCGCGTTAGTCCCTCCGGCATAGAGTTTGGTCCTCTTCTAGCGTAGCCAGATATATGTAGGTATATGCGCAAACTAGAAATTTTTTTGCCAATACGTTTTGCGCTCTTATGGCTGCTAAATCCATCTCTTTATTCTCTTGTTTCCGTCTTTCTCTGTATCAATTTTCATCCCCTCTCGTGCTCTCTCTCCCTCTCTCTCTCTCTCCTTTGACATATTCCACTCTCAGCAGAGTATTCGAGAGTCGGGTTTAGGGAGGAATGGAATAATAATTAAGGAAATTGAGGGTGCGGAGCGATTTACTCGTTGATCCGTGGCTACATAATAATCTTGAAATTTCCATTGTCGGGGTTGTGGCATATATATATACATATATGTGTGTGTATATATATATACCGCCGCAACATTTTAATCAATCGCACTAATGGCTCCAAGCTGCTACGTAAGGCGGACGATTAAACGGCTAATTAATTATACGCCACTATGTAGGAGCGCACTTCCATAACGTCGAGATTAGCGGCAAATCGATCGGTCAGAAAATTACAACGTGTACTTTGACTTGTTGGGTGCGAGATACAGTTGGTACTTTGCAAGATAAAGGGATGCTGCGTGCAAGAGAATATTTCTTTGTTTCCACGTACACACGTTTTTTGTCTGTCAACCACGATTTGTCCCTGTTCATCGGGATTCCTTTGACATGCATACTTTATTTTAGATACACGAAACTCGATCCGTATACGTAACAATCATCTTTTCGATGTCGGAAAATGAAGAGAAGTAAAAAATTATTTACGGTGATGCAGATATTTGCGTAAAGGGATATTCGGTACAAGCAAAAGGTCTGAAAATAATGAAAAATAAAAAACTGCGGTTATTATAAAGTATATGTATAGCCGGGATACCGGGTGTTTCAAAGGAAACGTCCTGGTGGATGACACGACAGAAATTGGGCTTCTACGAGTATTACTCTGTAGGCCATTATACTATATCTGTGTATTATATATACATATATAACGGGTGTTATAAGGGGTGTCCCCTCACAGGGGACTGTTAAGAGCAGGAAGTAGAGGAACGAAGGGGGGTAAAAGTTAGAGAAGCCATAAGAGATAGCCAGCGAGAAGGTCTGCATTCATGGCAAAGGGGTTTTAAAGGTCGAGAGCGCTTGGCCGCGCCGTTACTTGCACGCTGATGATTAATCATACTTTTTAATATAGCAGATAATTTGTCATAAATGACAAAAAATATCGATAAGGTTACGTCCGCAGCATCCATACTGCTATACGTTGTCGCTTCTTCTTGTCCGGTTTTCAAGTAATTGGATGCATATAATACGTAGGCTTACAATCTCCTAATGTAACCAATCTCCTGGATTGGACATGTTTGCATGAATGTTAAAGATAACATTGATAATAGGCTTGTGTGATAGAATTTAGAAAATTTTTTTCGAAAATTTATTAGAAGCTTCAAATTTTCACCGGATACCTACTAGGTGTAGCTATTAGGTTGTGACGACATTATGCGCACGTACTATACTACTTAGCGAAGTAATCCAGAGACATTCTCAAACTTAACGAGATTTAGTTCCTTCTGACTTCCTTTACGGTATCGTGCTCTTGGTTAATATTGCGCTATCCAACTTTCCTATGATAATAGTAGCCAAGTTGGCGACACAGGATGCGTGCCGAGTAGATTTTAGATAGCAAGAGAACAATAAGACTACACCTAGTAGACATTACATGGGAGGACAGCATATAACCAGGGCTGGTATAACCACACTGATAAGATATGTAAGTACAAAATATTACAACACCCGTTATATAGATATAACGGCAACAGACAGTGTTGTATTGTATCTGTGATATAAGAGTTCAAACTATTTTAAGCTCCTGTGTTTTCTGCACGTCTTTCGTTATCTGCATTTAATGAATTCTCTGATAGGGAAAAGTAATCTTCGATTATTATCTGCTGACCAGGGGTGGAAACGTCATGTTTTTGGCACTCGAGCTAACCATCGGTTCTTTTATCATGTGGCATTGGTCTTTGAGATAAGGATCAACTCAAATTCTCCCTGGAGTCGCAGTAGTTCTGGCAGCGAACCATCTGGAGCTCAAGAGTATGACTTCTATTGGTTATTCCTTTCATCAGAGTCTGGTATTCTTCATCGAACGCCCGCTCAATTTTGAACGCTGCGCTTTGCTCGTGCTTTCGCAGGGCAACTTGGGATTTTATGCTCCCGGCTACATTCACTCCAGTATCGCGCGATGTTCTACAAAAAAAAATGGAATTGTAATGGTAAACAGAACGGTTCGTGCCTCCGGCGAAATTCCACGTTCTTTTTATATACTATTGTGACACTGACATTTGTACCCTGCGGCTTGAAAAATATGTCTGATTGCGCGGTAAACAGGGACGGAGATAAAGTCGATCGGACGACAACAATCGGTTGTTTGATGCTGTGTGTTTGCTGATCTTGTAAATTTTTGAAAACTTTTTTATTCGCTCGTAATGAATTTTTTGATTTTCATTTCAGCAATAGTGAACTTGCAGCATATCGCAAGGTTCACTTTTAGATTGCTCTCTCATTGCATTACCTCTCAGTCTCTGAGGGCGAATAATTTTTCCGAGTCTTTCAGAAAATCTTCCAAATCCTTATTCCACAAGTTCACTATTGTTCCAGTCCTTATTTTTGATTTGAATATGTGTTCGGAACCCCCCTGGTTATAGCGCTTGTACGTAATTAAACAATAAATAATTTTGTATAATTTCATTGGCTTTACTGTATTTATTCTGGCCAGTCAACAAATTACCGATTGCATAAAATCATAGGTCATCAGATTTTATGTATGTATGCATCTTATTCAAAGTGCAATCACAGGCTAAACACCCAGGGCACAAGACTGGCAAATTCCGGTGGCGGTCGGTTAGCATGTTCAACAATACCCTGCGAATGGCTCACTGTTTTGTCAGCCCTTTATTTTACTGGTCAAAGGCACATCCATTGCACTGGAGTGACTCTCTATTTTTATGACTTTGGCCTGAGAAGCTTGGACTGCATTGAGCATCCTGTTTCAATTCTGACACTATAGAAACGTCGTTTCCTTCGATACACTCGCAATATTCTTAAAATAAGATACATTTTTGTTCCGTATACGTTACTTAAAGTACTAATCAATGAAAGTATCTGTAATGACTGAAAATTATTTTTCATGTTTTTTAATGTCCACATCCATGTACTACATGTAGCTAAAATAGCCTGAGATTCCTTAAGAATTAATTTTTGTATCTTGATAATTCAAATATGGAAAATATACACGTGAAAATTCGAAGAAGCGCAGAAATTCAGTCCGACGACTCTTTTAATTCCTCAGCAGTTCCATTTGTCGTCTAGCAGACGAAGACATCCTTCCCGGTTCCCTGGTTGCTGGTATGAAAGAGCAATGTTCTCTCGAATCGTCATGTATTCATCACCTGGCCTGAATGAGCGAGTCTCTTTCATGGCGTTTTGATGAAACATCGTGTGGAAAAGAAAAGAAAATCAGAGTCCGCTGAGGGTTCAAGTCTCTCGTTCTTCCCCCCGCTAGCCCCTGGTTTTTTTCTTTCTTTCTTTCCTTTTTTAAAGATTATGCGTACACCATTTGACCTTTTTCATGCTGGACCACAGGGCGTACCACGTACTTCCTAGTGCACGGTGGCTCCCTCGTCCACTTAATTGCCTTTGCCATTTTCTCCATTTCGCGGCCTTAGAGGCTCGTCCGCTCTACGTGAACCGTTCCGGAACATCCTTCCAACTTCCTACCTTCCCACGGGAATGCATATTCATTTCATTCCTTAAACATTTTATTCCTTCCTCACCGCAGGAAAAACCTGGCCCAAGTTTTTCACGAGTGGCTACGTTCACCCGGTCTACCTACTGCGGCTTTTTTTTTTATTACTCGTCCTCATCATCCCTTGAGACAATTTTTCATGTCACTCACGAGTTTTCTCATTAGGATCTTCAGTCTCGCTTCAATAACTCAACATAGATTAGTTAGATTACACACTCAGAATTAGATATATGCAAAAATATAATACACGGTTATCACTACTGGCGGATTGGCTTTAGTGTGAATTTCTTTAAAAAAACAAAAGTTTTTTTTTGTATTTATGTTCAGATGTATCGGAATTAATCAATGTAAATATTTCATTTTTATGCTGAGACTAACGATCCTCAATGATCCTTAGGGTCTCCTTTGATTGAATTATCATATCAATTTTTACTCCAGGACCAACCCATTATAAGTATTTATTACTGTATCACATTTTTTCCCTTCAAATTGAAATTTCTTCGAGGTGATAGATTTCCCTGAATGTATTCACTGGTACAAGCATCTACGAAAGTACTTCGAGGCGAAATACGAGACGATATGGTATCTAGAATCATTTTGCTGTTTTACGGGTCGTAGGCGAGATACGGCCTCCTACGTATCGCATGCAATCTATATACTATATGTGTATATATATTATATTACGGATATCACACTCTCATGCACGCGAACCGTTTGAAAACGAAGAAGTCCCGACGGAATCTATCTCTGACCTAGTGCGAATCCTGGTCATAAATCTGAGAATATACTGAATGTAAGATCCAAGGCAAACATAAACTCGACTCGTGGAAGTCTGAATGTAAACACGAATCTGCACTTACGGAATGGAACGTGGGGTAGTAGAATGGCGGACGATCCTAGAAACGGAAGGAGGAAATGTCAGAGGGTCGCTGAAATGAATGCTCCGATAGATTCAAGTATAGTGACTTCTACCTACATGAATTCAATTTAAGGTCCGCTTCATCCAGCATAGGAATATCTGTACTGTTTTTATCGATAGATCCAAATTTTGAGGTTTGATAATATATATGTATCTATGTATGCTTATATGACGTGGATCGATTACGCACAATTGGTATGATATACTATCGATATACTTTGTAACAACTTAGTCGTGGAGAAACAACAGAGGTTAAATTTTATTGAAACCATTAAATTCTAGTGTGACTGTATTTAATCCTAGTCTGGCAAATTTTGAATTTCATTATAAGTAGTTCAAAGATTAACGAGCCAATCGGAATCTAAGAATGAGAAGAGGGTACTTTAAAGGGGGGAAAAAAGAAAATATCTTAAAAGTAATCTTTTTCATTATAAGTTATCTCGAATTGAATTTACGAATTTTCACCTTCATTTCCCAACGTTTACGTTATTTACTGTACGGCTGTAAAAGAGACGCAGAGTATTATCTTTATATGTATAGTACTCAAACAGAGAATAGCTGTAGGACTAAAACCGTCCCTTAAACAATTACTTTTCCTGAAAACATTCGTACCTTCCATTTTCTCTTTCTTTTGTTTTCTCGATTCGTTCTCTAAATTGATTCCTTTTTCTTTGTTTTATTTCGCTAACAATAGAGTTCTCATTGTAGAGTTTTAAGGTTCTTCGTTTATTCAGCGCGAGACAGTCAGATTAATCATTGTTAAAGATCGTTAATCATATTCCGTAATATCCATTAAGGTTGCTTAGGAATGCAGAATTTGGTAATACTCCGCATTGTGCGTTTGAGTACATTCCCATTCTCTCGTACTTCAGTACCTTAATCGCATCGTACTCGTAGCCGGCGCGGTTGCTAATTCTGCTCCTCGTTATTAAGCAACTGAGTCCGTAAAACAACTTGAACTTTGGCAAAGTCTCTCGTACACTATTAGTCGAATACTTCAGAAGGTTTTGCGATGATGAATCCACAACTCGAACAGTTCGAAACTGACAGTACCTGTCTGGCTTTTCATTGTGGAATTACTCGGGGATTTATTTAAGGATCGTCGACAGAATTCGCTCGCTCTCTCGTTCGGCAGCGCCCCCGGATGCGGTAGGATAGAAATGCGGATGAAAGGTTTAACGTCAAACGAAAAGTTTTCCTGTAATTGGAACTTTTAACGAAGGAAGTAACGCTGGTCTTTGAAATCTTAAGCAGCAAGTCTATATTCGAAAGGGATTATTGTTCGAGAAGTTGCGGACTATTTTTTACAAAGAAATCTGGACATTCTTTCCAATCAAAAGTTTCGTCGTATTAAAACGAAGTACACAGTATGCTAGGAATACATCTATTTTTTTTTTTCAAAACGTTTTAATCTATCTTTACGACTACTGTCTTATTAGTCAGAGCTGTTGCTAATTGTGCACTTTTTCCCACGAGGCGAGTGCGATGGATTCTCTCGAGTACAGATGGCGACACCTTCGTGCCGAATAATAATTTTTACATCCGATGCGCTCATAGCGAGAAGAACGTATACGCTATGAGGAACTATTATTTAACGTCGAGGCGGCGAGACGTAGAACTGGCGGTACGGAAGGCGCTTTCATTTGTCGCTGCATTTTCCGCCCACTAGTTCCTTGGAAGTTTGCTGTTGTTGCAGTTAATACGTTTCCATTGTGCGCACTCGACTCACTCTTTCTCCGCCTTTCATCGTCCTTGCAATTCTCTTTCCTCCTTTCCCAGTCTGGCAATGTTGTTTTATTTAAGCTTCCGGTAGTTGCCGACGACACTACTGCCACTGCTGTCGCTGCCGTTGTTGTCGATGTCGCTATCGGTGCTTTTTTTTATCGCACCACCTTTTATCGCTTCTCTACCAAAGCCATAGATCCGTAGGGAACGCTCGTTTGAAAGATTGCGTGACGGAATTAAAAAAAAAAGAAGAGTAAGCTACATTTTTACTCGCTCGTTGTCACTCGCAAATTGGACTAAATTTATTAACCTCATTTTTAGGTTGGCGAATCGCGAAAATCCCTCGAGTGTAAACGGGACATGCGATTGGCAGTAGTATTTAGAAAATCGTTCTGAATTTGCGACCCTTTGTGATGATAATGAGCTCCTCGTTGAATCGAGTGAATATGCAGATGTTATTCGTTCTTGAATATTTATCAACTGAAAGCTATCGTCTTTGAGTATCTGTTGACGAAACTCATGTTTCAATCTGTACAATAACAATTTCACTATTAACTAGGCTATTTTTCTGTTACAAATATTATTGTTACCCAATCGACTGTATTTATAAGAAAGACATCCGATACTCAGGCGTATTTACAAAATTTTACATTACTGGAATATCTATTTCACTTGAGCTTGTAAATATTTTCAGTACTCGTATCTCGAATACATTTTATTCTAATTGTAGCTGCAAAAATAAAATGAAAAATATAATACGTCGATCGGACACGAACGTGAATGCTTCACGCGGACTCGTACTATCTATATTTTCATAAGTGTAAAAATTACACAAGAAATATCAAAGCTCGTAAAAGTCGTGTATATAAAAATGTATAAGCAATTTTTACACCTAAAGTTCGAACAGAAGTTATAAGTGCTTCGCTGATACCTTAATGAATAGAAATATCAAGTACGAAAGCTCGTAACGAAAGAGCATTTCGTTCTATGGAAATAGCTGGGTGCCCTATGACCTACCTGTACCAACATACGAATTGGCGGATAAAAGAAAGTCGAAACTGCGACTGGCGAATCGTATTTATACGTGCGGCGGGCTATCTGCGCTGTAATTAGTCGAAATGCGCCATGTAAAACTGCAAGGCGGTCCAGAAGCCCAGCAGATTGTACCAATTAAACCCTGTAATCCTGGCTTGATGTAACTTTCAGGGTCCCGGGTTGTTTCAGTTGGCTGCATTGCATTAATGTAAATACCAAATGCCTTCCGCCTTGTGTGCTTTACATACAAATACGTGAAAATGTATGTATAGCATGCACATACATATATATGTATCACTCTATACTACATGGTACCAACTTAGACAAAGGTTCGGAGATAGGTTGACCAGGGTCGAGAGGTGGCTAAGCCAGGCTGTTACGCCGATATCCCACCCCTTTACAGATCTTTGTCCCATTTCAAGCTCGAGAACTGAGATCTCCATTATAGAATGTATGTGTCGGATTTCACTAGTAAATTCGACTGTTTCATAAATGACAATTGTTTAGATACAAGTCCGTCCTGGTGCCCAGGTAAAAACAGTAGCGACTATCATGAGGGAACAGTGTTCGCTTTGAAATATTCGTTATTTTTCAATCGACTTTTTATGGCACTTGTGTCACTAATTGCGGAAGTACCCAAGAGTGTTCTGAAATTGTAGCTACGTTAAAAAAGAAAAATTATGCGTTAATTATATGGTACGCTATAGTACATGAGTGAATTGTCGTGCTTCGTTAGACGTTAAAAGTTGGAACGTTGCGAGACTATCTGACTCTATGAGTGTATAGTGCATGTCTATAAGTATATTGTATATATGGAGAGTATTATTAAGGATCAAAAGAGCGAATGGAGGTCAGAAGGGAGAGAATGGAGAATTGAAAAAAGGCTGGGAAGGCGTTAGATTTCTTATTAAAGGAGATGTGAACCGAGTATAGTTGCTTTGGTTGCTCTCTGAGATCGTACAGAGATGTTCGGCTTTAATTTGGTACGCCGAGCTCCGGTAGGTTGCATCGTATACTATAAAGGGATATTACGTGTTTCATATAAAAAGCACCGAACACCGTAACAAGCCATTAACGGACAGTGGAGGCTTTCTCTGACTATACTAAGCGACCAACAAGGCAGCCAGCCCCTCGCTAGCCAACTGTAAATGATTTTGCGGTCTCGACCGTTGCACTACTCTTTGAAATATGAAACTGCGGCAATATGTAGTAAAAAGCATCGCGTATTCCTACAACCTTATGCTTCAAGCAGTACCTGTAGTTGTTTGTACTTCAATGAACTATGGGAATTTGGATAATAATCCTCAATTTTAGGAACATTCTTTAGCGTTATCTTTATGATATTCTTGTTGCAATAGTATAATTTTTATACTGTTTTATTTCTTCTTCTTTGTTATTTGGAATGCAATACTTGTCCTAACTATAGAGTACGGAATCAATTAATTGATAACCTTAACATTGAGTCATGGAATGAGTTGGGGTTGGCTGTGCTTTTTAAATGTGAATTGTTTGATTTTTGTTTTAGGAAGAGGCGCTCGGAAAGATTTGGCGAAAGATGCAATCTATGAATACCTTTTGTTCTAGGAGATAAGGGTGAGTAAAGGGGATGAACGATGGAGGAACTTAGTTGTAAAACCTTTATCAATTTAAAGTTCACAAATCTGGTGGCTTAACCCTATTATAAGGAGTAAGCAGTCTTAGAATTTTCGTGAAAACTTTATAATGATACCGAAGTTTGTTGTTTGGGTAAATTATAGTAATTGCTAAGGTTAGAAAGCGGAATGTCGTTTTCTTAAAGGATCTGTGGGTACAACAAAAGAGTAAGTCTTTAGGATCGTAATAATGAGGTTCGATGTTAGTGTTGTTCAGGAAGTTCGTGAGAAATAATATATAGGAATCTCGAACTAAAGGATTCAACATCAAAGTCTTATAGAGCAAAAAAAAATTGAAAGTTTTAAGATTAGGGTTGATATGTTTATATTAAGCTATTTGAACTTTAAAAAAATGTGCTGATATTCAGTTGGCACGGCCTGTGTGGACAATCGATTGAAGAAAAGAAAAATGCAAAAGAATAAAGACAAGAATGACATTGGGCGGATCTTGCAAGTGTCTAGCTATTTTTTTCTTCGTAAAAAAGGGGCAGGGAAGAAAATGATTACTGTATGGTAGCAGGTTCGTTGACACGTTTTATGGGTTCAGGAGACTTCAAAGAGCTCGCTTTGACGGGAAAGGTAACGCGTTTGCCACTGGTTTATTTTGAGAGGTGCAGCATTCTCGTAATTCGGTATTCAGAGCGCAAAGAGACCGAGACATCCTTTCGGCCGTGAAATTCCTTTTCGTTCGCGAGCGATTTCGCTCCTTGGCTGAATTGCTCGTTATAGCGAGCTATAGCAAGCTTAATTCGCTTACTCGACTTAGGAGCCAAGTTGAGCTTCACTCAAGCGAATTTACAGGTCAACGAGGTGTGTGACCATAAGACAAGAGTGCAGAATGTGTCTCTTCCTTATTGGTCAATGGAAACTTGTGAGGGTTACTCCGCGCTGATACTTGATCCTTTATTAGAAGATTGGTCATATTGAAAATTTCTAAAAACACCTTTTAGTCGTTATTTAGAAATATGTAATTAGATTTTTTTTATATACTTGAATATTTGACGTTCTTTCTCATATCTTAAGAAGCTAGTAATAACGTTACCTTAGTTTACAAAGGATAGGAATTTAACAAATGATTTTACATTATTGAAATGCCTATAGAACATCTGGAGTCTGGTTACTAGAATCGGCAAGAGTATTTGCTGCTAGATTGGTAACATGAGAAATCGAATTGTCCATGGCGGAAGTTAATTTACGCAAGTCGAGTCGTCCCTCGATTCTCTCCGTTTCAATTACACCAGGCAGGGTGGGATGATTTATCGTGGGCTTCTCATAAATAGGTATATTTATATACAAACATAGGACTTATGTATTGTTATATACGTCTATATAGGTGTATATACGTAATCGGGAACGTGCATCGACAAGCTCACTTTTTTTTTCTTTTTTCTGGTGTGTTTTTTTCTGGCCATTTGCCTTTGAATTCACGCGCGAAAACGTCGTGTCCAATGAGGAGAGAGATACTTGCTGAAGCGCAATCGTAATGGAAACTTTACGATAAAAATGAAAGGAAACGGAAAAAACTCACGTATATCTAGAATCAAACGAGCGAAATTGGCAACATTCATTTATCATAGAGTGTTTCTCGATTGATAAATTAAGCACATATATTTCACAATTTCGTTTCCAAATCGAGCTGTTTTAAGTGATTTTGTATGTCTTTTAGTAGGTCTCTTCTTCCATAGACTGGCTAACTTTGAATTACAGTTTCATTATTGGAGATAAGGAATGCGACGCGCATGCGCATTATGGTAGGATGCTCGTTGCCTCTGCTGTCCCAGATCGGAAAATTTACAGGAATTTTTTTTCTTTCTCCCATCGGCAGCCAGAACAGCCAGAAGCATCAGCCAACTTCCTTGCGAGGAGACTTTTGCACGGCAGCTGCGGGTTTCTCAAACTGTCCGCGACAGCGTGCCAGTCCGTCTAGGCTTACGAGCCTTTTTGCGTCTAAAAAGTTTTTCCTAACGACATTAAAATTCGTTCGTAACTTTTGACCTCTCGAGTATTTACTTTCGAAGAGAAATGCACGTACCGACAGTACGAAAATTAAAAAGGAAAATAGGCGTGAAAAAAGTAAAAGATAAACACCGTGTATATAACCATTGCAGCGTCTGACATGTCATTAGTAACGGTTAAAAAAATGCATAAAAATTATTTAGTGCACCTTAAAAAACATTTGCAAACTTTTCTATCGCCAGTTTTCCCTTCAACATCTCCCTAAGCCGATATTATCCTCCAGTGTTTCTATTTTGCTTTACTTTCTTTTATTTGCCAATGGAATCTCGCCAATTCCTGCTTATGGATTTTTCTTGGAAGCTACGTGTACCTTTTTTTTCTTTTTTTTTTCTTTCTACTCGATCCCGTACGGCCAGGAATGCACCGATGGTAAATTAACGTCAGTAAGGGTGAAACGCAAAAATTGTAGAAATATGTGCGAATTTCGTCGACGCAGAGAACAAAACGAGTCGCAGAACAGTGGTCGAGAAGTGGGTTGACTACGGCGCGAGGATTCCGGTTTTCTACCTATGACTTTACAAACTTCGTGAAAATACTCGAAGAAAACTTGGTTATTTCTCCCCTGCGTACCACTCGTATAAATTTCCTGGCTTACTGTATGTATTTTCGAAAAGAAAGGATACACACCATTCAAAAGCCATTTTCAGCTTCTGCAGCCATGGCCAGTTTTTACAGACTGCATATACGAATGTATCTGGTAGCTCGATAAGTAGTGTTCATGGTTATTTCACGAATGATACGCGAAAATGGAAAAACCTTGATATACCTTCATCCATTTATACAGAGTGGTGCAAAAGTTTTTCTCGTCTAACTGATATTTATAAACACGCGTTTTGCATGTTTGATAAAACGTGTCTACGACTGTAATCATATTTCACGTTGACGCCT
Source organism: Calameuta pygmaea (assembly GCA_031762395.1). Lineage (NCBI taxonomy): Eukaryota > Metazoa > Arthropoda > Insecta > Hymenoptera > Cephidae > Calameuta > Calameuta pygmaea. The sequence continues at coordinate 391,319 of JASANN010000525.1, read as the reverse complement.
TATGTCAAATCGTTAAAGGAATGAGTTTTTCTTGCGAGACACTTGACACATTTTTAGTTTCTATGAACTCGTAGAAAATATTACGATGCGACTCTAACCAAGATGGCGGACGTGATCGATGCAGTATGAAATAAAATATGATCGCACGTGTCACCGTAAACGAAAACGCCCTCGTGTCGGGATTTACTTGACGTTCCATTAGTTTCAGTCTTTCGGCAACCATGGAGGAATGTGTCGTAATGGCCGCTGCGAGTATGAGGCTTGGAAAGCTCCATAAAAAAAATTTTATTTTTGTCAGCGACGAAAGTATACGTCATAGTCAAGACTTTCAGCTTTACTTTTTGTCTGTTGCGATGTCTTTTTCTTCGTTTACCAACAGAATCCCCCGCATGATTCTTATTTATATTTTATTATTGTACGTTATTAAATTCTCAAGTGAACTTTTTTATGAATATGCATATAAGCGAAGGCAGATTAACTTCGTAAATTTAAAGTGGTTATGTATACCCTTATTTCTGATGTGTATACGTAGGCATACCTATATCGTGAATTACGTATATTGGGTAACGTAGCGTATTTGTGAGAAAGTTTCTTTCGAGTTGAATATACATGTAGGTAAAATTTACCAGTGGGCACCCATATACGATCCAGCGAATTATGCTTTAAACGAAGTTTCATGAACCCTATGAATAATTCAGGATCTTGGTGCGCCCCCGGGAAACAAATGAAAAATAATGGAAGTCAAGCGGAAACTCCACGATACATTCGTTATTACTTCCTTCGGTGTCTCAAGAAGCACACCCGTCCCACGTTTTCTCCGACTTCTCTCTATATATACTTTATTTTCCGGTTACCCCCTCCAGGCTATCTGCCCCGTATAGTCATTCTCGGAAAATCACTTTGCTCAAGAGAAAAGGGACTATGAGAAGAAATGGAAAAGTAATACTATGTGCCCTAACACGAAAAATAAAGACGGGAATTGATATTTGACTTTGCTCAGCCCTCCTCAATTTTTTAGTTATTGAAATTGTATAGCTACCCTTGGTTTGTGCTGCCTCGGGAGAGAAAAAAAGAGGAAAAAAATATTTTATCCTCGGATTACAAAATGCGTTATCTTCGTAAATTTAATCGGAAATATAATATACGTATATCGTCATGCGTATATAAATATATATACATATAGAGATTATATATATATATATATATCGCTTTCAAAAGCAAACAAAAATTGTCATTACCCTTAGTACGTGGGGGATGTAGCTACGAAGTTCGCTTTCGTTTCAGCATTCTTCTCATTTCGGGATTCTGATTATATCCGGATTTTATCCCTTGAACACGTGGACATTCTCGAGATAAGAATTATTATTGGAGACGCGACAAGGCTGCGCGTGGTAAACCAAGAAGGAACTAGACTTGTACCTTGGGTATGAAAGGAACGCAATAACTGGAGATTCCTTTAAGTGGCAGAAAAGTGAGAAGGGTCCTTGGACCGTAATGGGGGTCGCTAGGAGGTATAGGGAGAGTGTCGGATGCTGCTACGGACATAATTTTAATCGACGCTTTCCGTTCTCATTTGTTAAGAACAGATGATCGATATCAGCTCTTATCTATATATTAACCCCTCTCGCCATACCGTTCTGAGAAATTCACGAGGGATGTATACATATATTATATTCAAGGACCGTATATTATTAAGGGATGCTGCGTACGTATAATGTTTACGACAGGAGCGTCTGAAAATTCTCCGAAATAAAATGCACGTGATGGATGTTTTATTTTTTCTCTGTTGAAATTCATTAATTAACAACAAAGAATTCATGGTTCATAACAGTTCACCATGTGGTACTCCTGCTATGGGTACTCTTATATAATAGTCATATTTCCACGTATGAAATTCATACTATGACTACAGCCATCTACCGGTACTATGTTCATTTGTCGTTTAGGTATACCACATATATGGTCCAGTAATGCACACGTACGTGTCTCGCAGGATGTGCATCCCTCAGTGCAGCAACGTGAAACGTGGTCCTTTATCATATCAGCAGGATTCTGGTCACAGAGTTATTACGTTATTAACTTAACGCGTGCTATTCCTCTGACGCAGCTCTTTGCCAGAAAATGCATAAAGATAGTGAAACCTAGCTGCGCTGTCGTCTGGTTAGTTTAGGGCGCATCCAAATGGACGCACCCACTGCCGCAGACACTCGGTGTCCACTCGGAACGAACCGACGAAATTTAACGTTGCTTCGGAACGAAGCTGCAGGCGAATTACTATTAACCGAGTTGTGCAAAAGTAGCTACCCGGGAGTTACATCGAGATGTACGTATCTACCTATGTGGTTATGCGCGCTTGGCATTTCACAGGGTCAAAGTTCACCGAGAGAGCAAAGGTTCGCGAGAATTTGCGCTACGTTGGAAATTACTAAATCGTCGGCTAATCGTTTCTCCTTCGTGACACACGCGGGGAAAACTTTTGGAATCCACTGTTGGAGGTATATGGTAACTATTTTTTTTACCTTAGTTCTCTTTTTTTCTTCAATCCAATAAACTCGGGATTTGGAATGGCGCACTAAGCTGGGATAAGAGTCTATCCGATTAGCGTTTCCCATAGAACTTCATGATCTCAATATGAGTTCATATCTTATCAGCAATATGCTTGCGTGGCTATGATTGTTTATTGTTGTTTGTTTTATTCCGGATTAATTATTATCGTGCTTCACCTAATGGAGTATTGATATTGATATTTCAAGTCTTATGGGATACTTATTATTTAATGGACAACTGGGCGTTGTTATGCAGGTAGTATAGATGGTTCTACATATATGTACATTTATGTATATGTCGATGAGGTCCCCTGGATATTTCTGAAAATCGAGAGTTGTAATTAAACGTTGTACGTTCAAGTAGGACTAAACCGTAACGGGTAGCTTAATATTATGCCCTGGGATTCACCCTCTAATTCACGAATTCTCTTGAAAATCACTTCTCGATGCTATACGATAATCCTACTGTGGAAATCCGGTCTCAATGGGTAAATGGTATTGGTTCTCTAGAGGATTTCGAGTATCAATTAACCAAATACCCATTTCCTGGTACACCTTTTTTTTCCAAGGGCTTATACTTATCCCCCTTTTCCAATCTCGTGAGAAAGTTCAAAGGTCGAATATTGCGTATTGAATCATCGAGATAAGTATATATTGCGTTAAGGCGTATCCTTCGGGCATTAAGGCGCATCTTCCGACTGATCGCAACTATCGATTCGATTGCCATATACTTATCAGATGCAAGTGGCTTGTAATTAGACTTTTACCATTTATTAGACGTATCTAACCGTACTTGGTGATTTATCAATTTCTTAATGACCATTAGAGCAGAAATTAAGGGGTTATTGTTATTACGCAAGGTGCAACTTTCGTCACAATTTTCATACTTGATATCCACTTGTCAAAATAACACAATGACTATCCTATGGAATTCTATATGTTATATACATATATGTGTACAGTCGTATAATTCTCGTACCTTCATGCTAATAATCCTTCCTTTGTAATTCCCGGAAGATAGTTAAAGCCACGAAACAATGAACACGGAATAGACCACGAAACGAGCAGTCTCGGCACTGGCTCCATCCCTCTAGCTCAGAAAGATTATACATACCGTTTTCTAAGGAGAGTTTAGGAAAAGTTGCATCCCTTAGGAAAGCTATTTACATATAATTCGTGATAGTCGTAAACAATTTCACGCCAATAAAAATTTCCATATGTCCTTATAATTGAACAGTGTTTCAGACCTTTAACTCTCAGTATACAACAGTAATCAGCCCCTATGGGTGGTGGGACTAATATTAAATGTTTATCGACATTGTTCCACAATATAAATTGTGAACGTATCAGTAACAGAAGGGTCGTACTCCGTATAAGAAGAGACACCGGTGTCGTAATCAAATTCTATTTTATTATCTGTCCATCAAAGAAATGTAATTACATATCAGATATACGATCCTGTATATGACGCAAGTTTATATGTGACATTGCGGTAAGCCGCAGGTACGTTACGCTTGTCTGTGACGTTTCATTTTATCAGAGACCACACAGTCGATGTACCGTATAACCGATAACCATACAGTGTATATCTATAGCCATTAGACACTGATAAAACTTGTGCATGACTGTTCATATTTTTTTAACCCGTACTTGGAATTGTTTTTTGTCCCTTTACTTTTTTTTTTTGATATTCTTTCATTTTCTGTACGACACTTTGTACTGCTTGCCAACTCGTGCATGTGCTACAGGGCAAGTAACGATATTGCCAAAGCTTTTGTGGTGACACAGGCTCTCCTGCTTTACGTGGCGAGAGCCTCAAAGGAATTGAACGTTATTTTAAATCTCATCCACTTGCACAAGAGAAAGGGTAGGAGAGACCAAAGCCATCCGTATAGCCTTTGCCTGGAATATCTTCACGAGGAAGTTCAAAAGGATATACTTGCCGTAAGTTTCTCAATAGGTGGTTAAGACATTTTGATATTGACATTTTCTGGAGTAGAATTTCAAAATCAAGACCAATTTCGATGGACGTAGGCATACATCTGAGGTCTTTCATTTTAGATTTCTCCCGTGGTATCATAATTGATTGAAGTCAAACCGGATCTGATTCTGGATTTTCGCAGACGGATAAGTAACAGAAGAGAGGCGAAAACTTTTTAATTTGAAATAATTTGCCAACCGTGAAATTGACAATGTCACGAGAAATCACCCTTCGCAGATTGGAAATGTGCGGAGTAAACACAACGCCGAACGAGTTATATATAATCCTCCGCCCCCCGTTGCTGCTGAAAAATTGAAATAATTTTTCACAAGAAATCCGGCATTTCAACTTTTAAAAATATTCCAAGAAGAGTTTAGCGGGTGAAGGAGCTCTCGTGGTACCGGCTAAAAGTGGAAAATTGAAGGGTGGGGTCCAAAAGTGAGAGAATTTAATTTTACATCCGGAACAGAATTTCACGCGAGTCCTTTGCAACGTCTTCTTTTCTCGCCGTGGGGGGGGGGGGGGGGGGGGGGGGGGGGGGGGGGGGGGGGGGGGGGGGGG
>JASANN010000525.1:108609-386221 GCA_031762395.1 Calameuta pygmaea | reverse complement strand
GAGTCCTTTGCAACGTCTTATTTTCTCGACGTCCCCCCCCCCCCCCCCCCGATTATTCATTCTACGAGTGAACCACCCTTGAAGTAGGATGAATGGCAACTCCTTCATTCTGAAAAATACCATCGTCCAAACAAGATCCACGTTGCAATGTTGAAATTGAAACGCCAGGATGTAAAGAAGAACGATCATCCCTTCGTGTCGAATGGCTCCTATACCTCAAGGGTAGGAAAACATTAGAGGTTATTTTCTTTTGGCTTCGATCTACTTCTCGGATTCTTTCCGGGACCTGTCCCTACTTTATTATACTCTTTACGCATCTACCCCTAAAGGGTACGAAAGATTGCGTAGAGGGTCCTGCCTTTTTTTTATTACCCTTCGAATCTCATGTAAGAATTCACGTTTAGGGCCTTAAGTGTTATAACGTCGAATGTAAGTCCGTTGCCAAGATGATTTTTAGATCTTGGCTCCAGACTGAATTACACGTTCCGCATGGCAGCTACTTGAATAAAGGCACTTTTGTAGAGAGAAATGGTACAGAGTTTATATATCAAACGTGCACGGTCCTCTGGTGGGTTGTACGCACGCACTGTATTGATCCACAGTGAAACAGCATTGAAATATTCTGCCAACCCTCACGCCCGACCGTAAACCGTGGTTTTACATACAAAGCTGATTTTTCCTTTTGTCGGTATTCTAACGTATTGTCGAATTATACTTCACATTATTATCGTCCCTCTGTGATCAAGCTGATCTTTTTTTTTAAAAAAATGAGAAACAAGAAACTTAAAAGAGAAATATTGAGCTAGAGACTTTTCTTTCATCTCTCGATATTAAGAGGTTACAAATGAAAATGTAAAAAATTACTGACGTACGTTCGCAAAATTTTTTGTATTTCAAAGTCGCTGTCCTTTTTTTTTCTCCCGATGCCTCATCTCGACATCCCCTTATATTCATGGGAGACGAATACATTTGCGATTGACGGCGCGTAAAATCGACAAAGTATAAATATAAATCTCCTAAGGAACGAAAAGGTAGATTGTTCTTTATGGGTTCGCGTTATATATTTGCAAACCGCTATACGCACGTCTTTGTTGGGACGTGTAAATGACATTTAGATAAAGCTGGGTAGACATTTCAATTTTCTTTTTATAAACATTCTGTGCGTTCACGTAAGATAAAACATAATAATACGAATGGCGGTGACTGTATATGTGCGAAAGTGAACAAGAAGAAGACAACATTTTTTTGCACAAAGCTGAATCGTACCTATCTAGGCGAAGTATGAAGGAATTGCCATTCAGTAAGAGCGAGTGTTCTTTCGCGAAAAAAGTATTCGCAAAACCCATTGTCTATCTCGTAGGAGTATAATTCTCTGCAGGGACGCGAAAGGGTTTTACCTTATCTATTTGAAAAAAGTAAAGTCTCGGTGTGGCTGATGCGCAATGCTGGATGCGCAAGGTTCAGAGAATGCCAGGTTAAAGGGGAATAATAAAAAGTAATGGACTTTGGAAAATAATGGACTCCTCGTAAATCATTCGCGAAGTAACAAGCAGACGAAACTACTTATCTGTGCTAGGAAAAATGTTCCATAACGTTCTTTTTCGCGGATTCCCTTTTTATTTTATAATTCTTACCTAAATCTTTATTCTTTTCCTTCGCGCAACATACCGAGCTTTTCAAAAGCTCATAGCCTTTTAAATCTTACGTTCAGACCTGAGCTTTTCTCGAAACTTCATTACCGTTGAAAATTACTTTGCTTTTCTTTTTTTTAAATTCATTCCACATTCAATTTCGCGATGAAACACATACTTATTATTTTAAATGACCATAGTCAACATCAGAGACGAGCGAACCAATGTATACAGTTGATGTAATGAATATTCGTACTTTTCAAAAAGCTCTAGATTCCGAATGAAGTCAGGCATTTTTGTGGGATATATATATATATGACAAAATACACCTGAACGGAGCTCGGAAATTTTTTATGGACCAACATTGGATGCTGGGATATTTTTTAACATTTCTATCCCACCCTGTATGAACGAAGATCAAACGCAATCAATTCCAAAGGCGGCTTAAATATTACCTACGCATACCCTAAAAAAAAGTTTCGTCTGATTTTCGCCCTTACTTCTCTTTCACTTTCCTTCTCCCTTTTAGCCCGCTTTTCAATGCTAGGAGGCTTTTTACTCTGGGGTGGATCGCCACAGGATTTTTGGAAGCTCTAGCTAAATTCAAATAATGGCTGTTGCTCTTCTCTTTTAACACTTTCGATCGTCACTTATGAGCACTCCACTACTGAGAGGCAAGGGAGACTTTTCGCTTTACTTTTTACTTATTTACTTTGTTCTTTTATTCTTAATTGAAGTACTCTTTTCTGATATGCAGACACAGAAGCTGCAACCACCCTCTCATGGATATTATAAAAAATGATACAACGGCGAATGAATGTCTATGAACAGACTGGAATAGGATGATGAGGCGATTTACGTTTTGATGATGAAAAAATAAAGAGAGAACTTACGCCAGGTCGAAATAAGAAGGCTGAGAATATGGAAGCATAATGCGAACTGGAACTTGTTACGTTCTCGTTTCGAATTCACCACAAAGGCTGGCAAAGCTTGGAAAAGAATTTGGCAGGTCATATGAAATATTACTACACCAGGGATGCCTCAAGGAGGTAGCTCGCGAAACTGGGTGGATTCAAAGATTTACTGCGTGTGTGCTTGTGAGAAACGTACAGAGCCTGAGAGTCGCTATAACCCATGGAGAATAGATTCGTGAAATTTTCGACCTATAAATGTCGTATTCACTCGCCCTTATTCTTTGGGATATAGTTTTTCTTTCCGACTCTTGACATCTGCCGTTTCGGGATTGGATTTCGTGGAAATCGTATTTCGATTACCTTTGGAATGTGAGGTTATCGAGTAGGCATTGAGACTGGAAAAAAATTCGGACTGTCATCGCCGGCCAAAGTGTATCGTGATTGATACCGCAGTAAAAGAATGGCATTTATCATTGTTGTTTGCCTTGAATTTTTCCTTCATCTTGACATTCACGTCATGTACCATCAGCCTGTGTTTTCGCAAAAGTTTATCTTCATAAACTTTCATATTGTAATATTTCATAGTACCTTTTGTAATCGACTAATTGAAAAGGTAATTGTTGCAATGATTCATTTCTTTAAGAATTTAATATTTTTTGGAAAATTACTTGAAGAAATATTGAACTTAACATTTTTGATGTTACTCAATCAATATCAGCTTCCTACAAGCAGGAAAGAGTATATCGCTGATGTGATGGATTCTGAAATTACACCCCTTATAAAATTTATCAGTTTCAGCTAGGGCACTCTCCTACCCTATGTATCTTATTTAATAGGCACCTGTACCCGTGTATCATATACCTGTAAAAATACGCGTATATCTAACGTCTCCTGCTTTATCCTGGTCAAAGAAAACTTCTTCTTTTTCATGCTCACTGCCCCGGGCCACTTTTCCAATTAAGCCCACTCTGAAGTTTCGCTTTGTGAAGGGTTCATCAAAAGAGGATTTGATATCAGTTCAACCTCCGTCGAGGAACTCTTTTGATAAATCAAAGATATTCGACCGAATCAAAATCGCGACTGGCTCCACTCCGTTGCTGTTGGTGACTTTAATATAAATTTAGCTCCAGGTTTTTTTTTCTGTTCTTTATATTCAACTTGTTTGTATAGTTTTCCTTTCATCGGCATCTTAAGAGACGTGCAGGTTATTAACGTATCCGAAAATAAAATATATATTCATACTTAATGTAGTCTACATTATAAGCTTTGATGTTCTCCAGGGAGATAATCGAATTACAGATACGATTCTTTGTCAATTTGCAATATATAATATTTTTCTTGAGAAAATCTCAAACTTTTTCGCATATAAATTTTTCCAATATGAATATTATTTTTTATCTATATTTAATTATACTCATCGTAAATTCTATTTTCAATCTTAAAGTTTATTATCAGAGTTTATCATGAACTTTATATTATCTGATATCACAACACGCTTAGCTTGTTTCAATTTTCAATACTCTAGCCATAAGTAATTCTCTCGAGGGAATTCCAATCAATTTCCGAAAATTAATTCTCCCAACCCTGAAACTCTAATCCACGTGTATATATAGCTTACGAGTCGAATCAAAATACGCGACCAATCCACGATTCGCGTTCTACATCAGTAATATCAATAAATCGATATTTACCTAAACTATGTAATAATTAATGCTTTGAGGAGTTATGTGCTTATAATGATCAGATTATATACCCTCTATAGACTCAGCCTTAGGTACACCTTATAATCAATAAGACATTAATTTTCTCGATACTCAATCTTCTGTAAAAACACTTAAAAATATGAACGTAATCTAGCAAAAACAAATTTAATCTAATCAACAACAAATAAATCCCAAAATTGATTTTAACAATTATTTTTCATTACGCTGAAGGTTTTAGCTTTTAAAAATCCTATAAGTCATGTTTATGGCTCCATTAGATTGCCTCCTATAACTACTCTCGAATATATGGGAAAAATCCTATAGTTTCTACTGAAATATCTACCAAAGGCTTTTCACCGAAATGGGATAAATTTTCAATTTTAATCGCGTATTTCCCCTTGGAGCAATATTTTTTATTACATTATTTCATCCTTTCCTCTCTGACACGCAAGCTGACCACAGTAAAGCAATGAAGAACGAAGGGACATTTATTTTCCTTCCCCACATTGTAATGCATTTCACCGGATATTATTAGATCTTACGTATACTATATATTTATGCGTACCACCTACCCCATACTCCGCTTTGCTCTGTCATATTCCCACAACCATATTTTATCCTGTTTCCCTTCTGGCAACACAAAAGAAGCAGAAGCTTTTAACGCCGATACAATTGCTGTAGATTTATTTTCTTGAAAAAAAAAGAAGAAAATTAATAAAAATATGTACCACACCATAATCGTAACGATAGCCCAGTTGGCATTTTCGAACTCTCTTACTTTGTTAACTTCTTGATTAAATTTTATTACAGGAACTTATTATTATTGCTTTTTAATTGGAAATATAAGGGTGTGATTCTCGATCGCTTTAATTCATTGCTAATCATGACGTCAATTACGGAGGTGTGTGAGTTTACGAGCGAAACCGTAAATGAGAGAAAAATAGACAGACCCTAAATTCCACGAAAGAAAAAGGGATGAATGACTTTCGTAAGACTTTTCGGTGTAAAAACTTCTTCGATTAATGAGATATGCTAACGAGCAATTAATTACTACTTTATAATCAATGACATTCACGGTCGATTGCTTAAAACTTCCAGCTCTAACCCTCGTTACCCTTCGGCAACTACCAAGTGTTTTTAATAGCGACGAACAGCGTTTTCGGAGGTTTACCCCAATTTTAAGTCCTACGATGAATATTCAGCAAGCAAATTTAAAAGCAAATGATGGTAACCTCGAAGTACGTGGTCATACAAAAGATTGTGGTATTAACGGTTACGTATCCTAATCTCATTAAAAAAGGTATAAGAGTTGATTGTTGTAAAGAGTCTCGGAGATCCGCGCCCTGCACAGCCGGTTTCCTGCACTTGGCGCAAGACTAGACCGAGTCTCTTGATGCATGTATATATGAAGTAATATAATTTAAACTTCGAAGTTTTCCGGTAATTTATTCCCCTGAAAATCTCAACGGTCTAACAATAAGTTAAACTCCCAGCCAAGAAATAGCACGCTAGCTTTCTCTTATTTCAATTGATTAAAAATACCTAAGAAATTTAATATCACTTTATTATAAATTCATTTATTATAATTTCACGTCATCGGTATAAAACGGGCAGTCAGTTGTTTTCATTAATTACAATATATGCACCCGAAGCACTATAAATTATACTGTACATATTTAGCGTGGCAAAATTACGTATAGTTACTAGACGTAGTCATATTATCATATACAACATTCGCGTAAGGATCCCTTCCCCCGATTCGGTCTCTCTGATCCACGCATTCATCCCCATCGCGTTTCAGAATTATCTTTGTCGAATGCCCACTCGCTTACTATCGGTTCAACGAATTTTCGAGAATTTTCGCTTAAATTCATTTTAGCAGCGACGAGGTAGACGGGCGAGTATTTAAAGATACGAAACGGTGAGCAGAATGTATGTACGGCGAGGGTGGCAAGGGATTGAAAAAGAAGCGTATCGGAGCGTTAAGGGATGATGATGGTAAAGAAGAATGAAGAAGGAGAAGAAAAATGACGAAAAAAAAGAAGAAAAGTTAAACGAGAGCCAATAGCACCAAGAGAGCGAGAGAGAGAGAGAGAGAGAGTGAGAAGGAAGTGAAAAGGGGGGTTAGTTGTATAGGGTGGGTCGCCCATCTTGATTTATATTACGGGCCAATTTCCTCGATGGTTTTTCCTTTTTCCGACATCCTTGCCTAACCTCCCCCCATACCGATCTGCACACTTTACCAAACAGCACTGAGTGCTGTTCTAATCCTATGTTATATATAGATATACTCCGAACGTACACACACGAAACTCACCCTTACCTAACTTCCTCTCCCCATTCACTGTACGCGATGCAATGTCGCATATCGCGCGTTTATCGTCTATAGCAGAATTTTCACTCACCTAAACCACTTGCTTATACACTTTATCCTTTGAATGCATGCGTTGGAGATAGTCACTTAATGTATATGTAGTATATGTATATAAAATATACTTTAGAGTTTAAAGCCTTGTGAGATTATCACCGCGATCAAATTTGCATCTTGTTTCCGACGTCAGGGAAAGCCGGAAATAATTTTTCCGGCTCTCTACTTAATATCGCGCATACAGAAACGTTATACAATGATATTCTCAATGTATGGATGTTCGAGAACGTACTAGAATAAATCAAGTATCTCTATATTCTTAATGTAGCGTACACAGTGTTATTTCGGATAATTTTATTTCTCGCCTCACCGAATTCATACAATATGATTTTGGATATGTATGGACCGGCAATTCCGAACGATAATTTCCAGTTTTCTTTCCTAGCGCAAGTATATATATTGTATGCGTACAATGTGCGGTACCCTTTTAGGCCTAGTTTATTATTCCAGCTTGATTGAGTGGAATAAGTCGAACCTGGAACAATATTAGGATTATGCGAAGCATACCGTAGGCGTTACTGTACAGCGTACAGCTTTGCCGAATATGGAATTTACATCTGAGCGTGCTCAGATTTTGGAAGGTTCTTGTTGTTCCAGTAGCTGTTGTATTCTGTTTTAACTTAACTATACAATGCACATACAAAAGATCAGTACTGGGATTTAAACCGCTAGATATTACTATTAGGCTGAAGGAAATGTATAGGGAAGGTATATGAATGGGTTTGACATTTTTCCATTCCACTCATAGTGAAAATTCCCTACATCTTCCTACGTATCTGGTGTGAATGATAAAATTTATTGTTGCCCTGCATTACCTTCTGTTCTGTTTGAAACTTTTTTTTTTTAACGAAGACCCATGAAATTCCCAAAAATATATTTATCTAGTCCCATAGGCCTTATCTAGAATCCTTTCATAAATCTATGGACATTGCAGCCACATGCGCTCACACTCTCTAGCCAAATGCGGTAACAAGCCCAGGTCCTGACAAACATGGCTGATTGCGTGTACCTAACCTCGGCTACGGAAATAACCAACCAATGCCAACATTCGAACGTCGTTGTCTGTGTTTACTTGCCGAGTACAATCCTATATGTGTACATACAAATAATGTATAGATATATCGTACTGCGTCTCAAGAAAATAAAGCATCGATCACCATTTCCGAAGATTCGAACGACTTCGAAACGAAAACGTTGTGAAACTTCATAACGTCCCCAAGATAAAAAATTTTTCGCACGGAAAAACGAAATTGTTGGACATAATATAAATTCGTGAGCAGCATTTAAAAAAGAAGATCTGACTGATTGTCATGCTGGATAGTCATTTGACCATGCACAGTCGTACCGACCGTGTATATATTATTTGTATGTGAATATTATAGCAGTTAAGATATCGTGTCTTCGAATAGCTCCGTTAGTTACCGATGGCGCCACTGTCATTGAATTCATCGATACTCGTAACTCATTGAGCACCAAAGGTCCTTAATTAGTTGTTAGGCTAGTGCGATTCAGGTTGTCAGGTACGTAGCTAGTAAGGTAAGGTCAGAGGTACTGGACTTGGATTAGGTTAGTATTCTAATAGGGTGCAGCGGGCGAGCAACCAAACACATTATTCATCACGAGAATTGGATTAGTTTAGCGAAATTACCCCGGAGATTCCGCGAAAGATAGGTACGCCATTGCGCTAGGTCAGCCTCGGCGTACGATAAACCGCGACGCAAAATACATACGAAGTTAATCTTACTTAGCTGTTGCAAGGAGCCTTGCGGAATTTCAAATGCGAGACCCTACCGTTATAACTCTGAGAAGAGAGCGTAAGCGCGGTATGCCCGTATATTAGTTTGAATAATGGTTCGGCACTATTCTACAAATAAAGCTTGGTCCGGGCTCGAACATTGTACCGTAATTACAGGAGGTTAAAAATAATGCACATACCGGGCGGATCGTTTGGTGATAATATATTAACAAGGGTTCTGACGTTATTAAATGTCCCGCTGGATGGCATATGTCATCTGCCATAAAGTGATATATATGAAAAAAAGGATATAGATATATAAAAGTATATCGTATGGCATTTGAATGGAGGAAACGTCACGACGTGACTGGGAATCGGACAAGAGGTTCAGTGTGCGGCCGGACTGGTCAGGATTGAGTCGGTTTGGGTCCGGGGTACGGAGAAGGTATCTGGGGACCCGGTACGGGGTTGAAGGATGCTCGATAAGATGGCGTGTTCAACCTGGCGTTACAAACGACTGAATATTGCATCACGTCGGGCCCGTGAGTGAATCGGGGCAATATAATTCGAAATTCTTGACGGCATGCCGGCCGTTTCCCAATACCGATTTACGAACGAACTCCTTTCACGCTCTGAACTCATCGGTTCTCCTTCGGGATGCCTTGACCTCTGAGATAACCCATCGACAACCATCTCGCAAAATCTATGCTATTCGTATCAGCCGATAGAGCGCCCTGGGTTTACGTTTACTCGCGGGAAATTCAGTATTCGTGACTGCCGGTAAACGCTGGCAAATCCCACCGAGAGAAGTATACGTAACGCATCTGCATTTTCTACATTTGAACTGTGTAAAGACGAAGAGATTACTGATCTTCCTAGATAACGGATTTATCTCCCTGAAGATTTCCCTAGGATTTCTTGAACTTAGAGCTAGCTCAATTCATAAAAAAAAAAAATTCCAAAAATATTATTTACGAAATACAGTTCGATATCAGTATTGAAGATTTTTCATTGGAGTCGAAAGCTTTACTGATTACATTTATAACATAACTGGAAGTAATTGAGTGGCTATGTTGATTCGCTATTAAGTCACTGACCCAGATAGAAAGGCGTTCTCGTGTAAAATATTCCGACTGGAATAAAGACGTCTTGGCTTCCTGTAACGTAGTTGCGTCGTTACGAAGAAGATAGGGTGTGGTAAGAGTGCAAAACGAGGTGTGAATGAGGGTGCAAGAACAATGCACCCCACAAAGTTTATAACGAGAGGGTATAAGAAATGCAATTAAAGCAGTAGTCGTGGTGGAGTAAGGGGTGAGTACTGTGTTCGGTCTACGGTATCCGAAGACGCGGTATGACTTATCGCGCGGTATTAAAAATTCACGGCTGCTAATGCATCTGATTTAATAAATATTTTTCACAAAACCAAGACGATTTTATAAGGCGAAATTTCATACGACTTCAAACGCATTTCGGTTATTTAGACAATACTTTATATGTATATGCACGCGGAGGGGAAACAAGTTAGGACACCCGTGGGAATACTGTAGCCGCAGGATATACTAGAGTAAGCCCTGCTACAGACAATGCGAATCGTAAAATCAGTTCCTTGAACGCTGATACTCGAAAGGGTTGAATAATACATGGTGTATGATTTATAGGGTACGATTTTAAATGGTATCACTGTCTTTATTTCAGGTCCGGAGTAACCTCATGACCACGTCTCCAAATACACAGTGTCGTTCGAAGTGAGTTTGTTTTTTTAATAATGATAATAATAATTATATAAATAAAATAACAAATAGACGTTATCATTGCATGACAAGGTAAATAATGGGTAATGGAAAAGTATCAATTCCTGCAAGCTATTATCTAGGGTGAGACAACCTGGATTCAGACATACTGGCTACTAGAATATCAATATTTGCTTACGGAAAGTGTACCCACACGATACGGCGACTATTGGGTTCTGTAAACACTAACTATAGCTTGAAGTCTTGCTAATTGCCGTTCAGTAAATACAAATAAGCTTGCGTTATAATTCGACCCGTGAAAAATAATAAACAACATCTACATACGGACAACAATATTGCTAGTGGATCACGAAGAAATCATTGAGTGTCATCGATACACCAAAAAATTGAGTATACGCAGGCTTTAGTGTGGGAACGATGTACTTTTTATAATTGTCAATTTTATTAAAAATTGATACCAATTTTCCAATAACGGATTGGGACACGCTTCGGTACTCTCAGCAGGATGCTTCCATTCGTAGAAGTGGGAAGAAAGTTAAAGTAGATTAGGAGTATAATCATTCCCTCTGTCACCTCTCCAACTCCAGAAAACATCTAACTCGGGGACTTGTCTCGGGACTCGGTTGGTGTGCTGATTGCTCGCTATATAAAGCGTCCAGCGCATTAGGTTCGTTCGAGGGAGGAAATGAGAACCAAGAGCGACATGGTGAGTTTGATATTGTCGTGAGCAGTAGCATCAGATTGGCTTAAAGAGGGTGACCCTCAAACCCCAGGAGTTCACCCTTTACCCTTTCACCCTTTGTCTGAGCTCGCGTAGGTACTAGCTGCCTATCTGTCTATCTATCTGTCTATCTATCTATATATATGTGTGTGTGTGTGTGTGTGTGTGCGTGCGTGCGTGCGTGCGTGCGTGTGTGTGTGTGTGTACACACTTCTTTCCTCTCTAGCGTTCTGTCCCTTCCTCTTATCCTCGATCCGCCTCTCTTCTAAGGGGTTGACCCCCAACAAGGCACGACGGCTCTTTAACAACCCTTCTCTCGGTTTTACCCTTCCGGGTGAGTTGTTGACCGCAATCTCACGTACAGACTGAGTGAATTCAACTTGATCCTGGAAAGTCGGCGCTGCATTACGTTATACATTACATTACGTCACATCTAAGTTGCCAACGTTATCCAAACTGGTACTGCTTTCCTTGCTTGTAGCTGGTACGACTTCAACTATAAGAGAATTCTGAATAGCGCTGGTATCATAGCTCGGGAACAATGTTCCGTGTTTAGTGAAACTTTGTACAGTAAATTTTGTAATGAATGAAGCGGATCAAATAAAACATGTTTATTAGCCTTTGAGTATCCTAGTGTCTTCGTTATGAGAGAGGGTAAGATTTTAGGTAGTTTTTTTACGAAGTCATATTTCTCGAATTTATCGCACTGATTAGAGAAAAAATAATAAAGATAAATTTGAAGGGTCGAAGGGTTATCAATTTTTTAGCCCGACTACAGACACCAAAATCCAAGTATTAGAAACTCGTTTCAAACCCTTACCCCTTTCGGAGACCTTGCTAAAGGAGGGTCGAAAAGCCCGTCATCCAAGAACAAAAGCATCCGACCTACCCAGTTACTTTAGGTATACCCCTGGAAATAAAAAAAAAACTAAGAAGGGTGTTATTCGCGAGAGGTTTGAAAAAACCTCGTTTCCGAAAACTCAAGAGGTTCAAAGAAAGCCTCTAGGCTGGCAACCTTATACGGTCTTATCAAAGGGGGACGAATATTTTTTTCCGGATTCAAATTTGATCTTGCCCTTCAATAACAACCTGAGTAACAACAGGGGTAGGCCCTTGCTCTAAAGTCCAAACGTTAGGTTGGGTTGGTAACAATGAAATTTTGTTTATTGAACCAACAATTCCTCAAACGTCTCGCAATATAAATATGGAGTACTGGTATGAATGGCGGGTTTATGCGTAAGTCGTGTACCTTAAGGAGCTCATTTGCCAGAGGAAGCTACGAAGTAAGGAAACGGCGGTTGTGTAGAATAGAGACTGTGAAAGCTCGAGAAGTACAAGGGCGTGACACGACTCGGTCCAAGGGATGAAAAGGGGTCGGACTGCCTGACTCTATACTCCACATATACATTTGCGACACGTCTTACAGTCACCATATTTCATAAGAAGAAAATCATCTTAAAATAGAACCTTAATACTTCACCACTTTCCCACTCTCTTACCACTTGATACACCTATTAATTTTACCACCCTCTATAGACCATGATATTACCTAGCTGAACGTTATACCGGCATCGGCGTTAAAGTACCTCTGATTTCCGTGCTGTACCTATATCAGTATATCATAAATGTACTTTTACTAAATGCATTATGCATCTTTACATGCAGTCACTGCTATATTTAATGAGTCGCACTGTTGTATTTTTGGCCCTTAATACAGGCATACGTGACAGTGAATTTACGACTTGGGCTTTACGTGCCCTCAGCCCTATCCCATTGTGCTGTTTTACGACTGCGTGCAAGTTACTCTAGGTTCTACTACGTAATGTCTTCTTAATGAAGAACGAACGTGTGTCAGAAACGTAACTCTTGTGACATATGATGAGTCTCCAGTGGGCGCATTTCCAGCGGGAGCATTGCCGGCAAGGTTGTTGCAACCTTTATTAATCTCGCGAGTGCAGTACCTACGGTTTACTAGCGATCCATTGTACGTATCAGTTAGTACGTAATCGTAAAATTAAATTTACGAATACAACCAGCGCCAAGATTCATCTCTCGAGTGCTTTAACGGTTGGAAAATTACGCCCTTCCTACATTGACGACGGATATTGACTAACTTACGTATATCAATAAGAACGATTTACGTAAAGTGGTAAGATGCATATATCCACCCTGTGTACCATCTACCCGAAACCATTTTAGACTTCCAGTACTGTAGCTCCAACCGCATATTTACGTGTCTGACAGAATTTCGACTGCGTGCCGTGATTTAATGTCTAGGAAATAGGACGTACGGCACTCCGCACCAGGATTCCTGTAATATCCAAGTGACGTAGAAGCCCAGATAAGTTTCTCAACCCCCTTTGGCGTAGGGTAGATGTGTAAAGAAAGCGAAAAGAATTGGAATGTATCCCTTGCGTGATTTTGTGTCTTAGAGTAGGGTTGGCAGTTGGCAGTGAGATTCTGGCTATATGGAGAACGATCTCAGATTTTCTGGAGACTGACGTATATAGGGGTAACCATGTGGAAGGGGTAGGCGGGAAGCAATCGATGAGAGGGGATAGGCGCTCGATGTCTCGTGTGGTTTATAACGTATGCGGATCGTGCCACCCTTATATCTTATGGGAACACACACATATTGAGGTTCTGGGAGTCGGCTGGTCCTGCTGCCGCTTTAAAATGTGTCATGGCGTTTTCTACGTGAGACGACTACAAGATGAGGCAGTTCTGAGTTTCACCCGTGGAATAGTATTTTTGATCTTCAACTGGCAGGTCGCAAAGAGGTTCTCTAGAAATGGACAGACTATCTGAGGATGTAGATTATTCTTTAATTTTCGATTGAATGATAACAATATCCATTTAAGGGTATATCGAACTTTCACTTTCTCGATAATCGATTGTTCGATAGATCGATCGATAATGCCATTACATTATATCTTTATCCTTATCAGACGTAGAAGTTTGCTCTGGCTTGAAAATTCGATTAAGGATACTTTTTTATTTTGCATAACGACATCCAAGGAGAGATATAGCCACTTCGTATCCTTTGATAAGGTTACGTCATTCGGCGAGCCCTCTAAGAAGCTGTAGATAATACCTATATGTATATCGCTATATGCATATACATAGTATATGTATAATGTGTTATGTATAACTATTGAAGTCCCGAAGGACTTCAAGTACAATAATATGTGAAATGGATCTGAAATTCGATGCCAGGCATGTTATAGGTGCACCTATGAGAATTCTCAGTTACTGAAGGAATACCAATTTTAACACTGATGTATTTGAAAAGGACCAACCCCGGGAAATGCATCTTAATATCGTTATACGCCACGAAACAGAACGATTTCTTATGTATTTCTCATAAATTGTTTTTATGGACGACGCGTGCTTCTGAAGAAAGAAGCCTCGCGGGAAAAGCTTCTTTTAATTTTTACACCGAGTGGAACCGAGCTCTTGGGAACTAGGTCGTAGAAATGGATGCCAAGTCGCGACTCTAGTTGGCACATAAATCCTTATTCGCATGAAACGTCTCCATTTCTGACCTCGGTTAACGTGGCTACCTGCTGTAACGTCATTATTACGGAAACTCGTAACACAAACTAAAGCGAATTCAGAATCCAGAGACGAATTACTTTGTAGTTACTGACTAAACCTATAGTAACTTATATGCTGATACATGTATATGTATATATATAGAGAAACTGCAGATTCTCTAACGTCTTTAATGTATACCCTTTGAATAATGTATATAGAATATTGCAACGTAATTTATTCGCGAATAAACAGAGGCATATTTTATAATACATCTATGGCATGTATTGCATATACATATTTATTAGCTATATTTATATATATGGGCAGTAAATTTTATTTTGTCACAAAGATTTTTTTTTTCACATTAGGAATCGATATAGTATTATTGAGACGATCTAGCAATAGGAGCGAATTGATTCTATTGGCAGCTAGGGTGACATTCAAATACGAAGGGATGCAATAAGCCTACTCTAAGTTAACGCGATTCCTAACCCAATTCGTGGGGTCACGTAGAGTCTCTCAGGAGACTTCCTTCTTGAATTAATTCAGATCCTTGTCCGTAGTCCTACTGCCAGGAACGAAAGGCATTTTATCGTCTCCCGTTTCATTATGTCTCCGCAAACTTTTAACATAATAACTTGCCAGGCCAATCCAAACTCTCCGTGGATGGTGATCGTATAAAGTTGAAAGTTCACCAAGAGGTGCGACTAGATACCCCAGACAATCTGAATAGTATATCTACTTTGCTTCGCAGCAAGCACCTTTGTATGTGTATATTAAGTATTTTTAAACTTTTAAGCTTTCTCGTGTCATAAATGTTCAGTTATACTTATAGATGATCCACAAGATGCTGGAACTTCTCTTTATTTGATTTTAGTCTTCCTTCATTTTTTAGAGTGACAGTTACCTAGGTGGCGACACCTATCGGTCCCTTAATGTTGAGTTTATATCCAACGTGGTACGTTGGCGATAGGCCGAAAACGTGCTTTTTCGGTGTTATGCTTTACATGTATAAAATCCCATCCTTCGCCATTCCACAGATATACAGACATTTTGCACTATGTTCTTTCGCTTGTGCTTCTACCATTATTTGTTCCGGTTTCCCAACGCTTCGTTAGTACCACTTTGGGAGGTTGCATGAAATAACACGAGACTTCTTCATTCACGTAATTAGCTAGAAATTGTCGCTTAGCAGAAGAACAATCTCAAAAGTCCATTTTGGATATTGCCTGGGTGTAACGTGCCGTTAGATTCTTTTGCATTTATTTCATTAGAAATTGTACTCGTGAAAGTTTCAAGTGATAACGGAACTGATAATTCTTCTAAAAATAAATGCATAAGGATGGTTTTAGGCAGAGGGGGTGGCATCGAGTTAATTACTTGTACCGGTAATTATCGACGTCGATGTAATATAATATGCTCGAGTGTTTATCAATTGATTACGAAAGAGGTATAAGATTACTTTTGTTACTTCAATTTTTTTTACTAGAGTGGGAATTTTCGTGAGGTCCTTTCCACGTTTGAATATATATTTATTATGTGGGTCAAGCGGATTGCGGGTATAAAGGCAATTTTTATCAATGTTGGACGTTATCAATCTCTCGCACAACCGTACCAAAGAGGATTTCCCAAGGGTGTTCGCCTAAAACCTCCCTTAGCTACCCGAATCCACCATTTTTCCTTGACTATTCTTACCTCATCCGTACGGGGCTTCTGTTACTTCGTCCTCAGTCTATCGTTCCCATCTCAGGTCTGAGCACGTTCCACCATCCAGAAACATAAATCTCCCATTTGCCGGCATTTCTTGTGGCACGTGTCTTTATTTCGCTGGTCTATCCACTTCTATCATAAATCGAATCGCCATGGAATAGAACCATAGACACATTCTCGTTTCCCAATATCAATGAAGCACCCGAATAGAAACAAACAATGATGATGAATCTGACGATATATACCGTCGACTTGGTATTTACCAGAGTTCCCCCTCCCCACCAGAACATTCTTCGAGCCTCCAATACCATTGGGAAATGCTAATCAGACCTCTTGATCAATATGCCAGAAGCAAGTTCGATCAGCTGGTTCGAGAAATGAACTCCATCCTGAACAGAGCACTCTGTTTTCGAAAGAGACCATTCAACTGGGTGAAATTCAGCCAAAGTTATATTTGACGTAGGTACATAGTATATATATATATCAAGCAACTATGGAACCTCCTAAAGTTCCATAGAAACGAATGGGACTTTCCATCCTTAAAGTTAGAGCTATGAAAAAAACAGGTCTGAGAAGAGTCAAAGAGTCATGACATAAGAACGAAAACTCAAGAAATGTTATGTCAGGCTGATAAATAATAACGCCTGTCTAACCGATGTCAGTGAAGCGTGCACTAGATACCTCACTAGGTACGTACCGTATTGGTACGGTCAATAAACGGAAAGATAGAAAGAGTATTTTAAAAGTCAAGATGACAGACGGAATTCATTAGGAGCTTTTTAGGGATCTAAGGGTTCGTCTTATCTGTTGGAATTGCTTGCTGGCTCTGCCGGGGAGCACGAGGAGAGGTAGGGGTATGTACCCGATCCTGCAATCTGACAATATGGATGGGAAGCAATGATTGATTTAGATAGGGGAGATCTGGCATTCGGCCAGAGCTTTACTTGGCCGTAGCTTACATATATAATATAGGTATACCGGGTCCAATCATCCTTTCTCGCCAAACAGAACGAAATAGAGCTTTAGGAATGAAGACCCCATATTTTATTCTTCAGAGGGTTCACAGGTCTGCGTAATATAATCTGAAACTGAATGGCCCAACGCACGAGCTTTATCGAACTCCAATCAATAGGCTCATTTATAAGGAATATTCGCTACGGTAACAATACTCCTTAAGAGTTCAAATGTTGTCAATGATATCACGCCACCTTTTCTGATTGATTTGATGGACTTTATATCTGGATCATAATGTCGCTCGTATGGTAAAAACCACTTGGAGAAAACACCTGCCCAGTTTTCGTTGCCGAGAATGTTTTTAGAGAAAGCCTTTACCAGGTGGAATTTCAGCCGGATCAAATTTTACTTTGAGTGAATACATTGGTCACCTTTGACCTCGTCCCTTACATCACGTGTTGTTTGACGATTTTGTGTTTTTCTAAGGATCTTGTAGACCCTATGAGTCCTTTATGTAACTTGAGCCAAACTTCTAGAAGGATTTGTATGTGGTTTCTGAATATTTCTTAGTACCACGTAAGGATGTTCCACGTAAATTGAACCATGTCACAGAGATACGTATGTGGTTGCAGGCGTCGCAGGGACATGATGTTACGCGTGCTGGGAGTTCGACTACTGTCGAGGCTGCTGGTCCTCGTCTGCTCCCTTTCGCTGCTGTCACTCCTCTTCTTGAGCCGCTGCGGCTTCAATAATCTCGACACGGACCTCATCGACACTGCCGGTAAGTGGAATTTATATTACCGATAATTAAATTGGACTTGGTAATTGCTGCCAGTAAATAGTCACTGGTCAGGTGCATGAAACCAGTGTATTAAAAATGAGCAAAAACGGCGCTTTAGCAAAATTGATATGGTATCAATTATTCCTGATATACGAATCCTTTGTCTATGTAGGAATCTGACTATTCCAGAAAACGGTATGCAAATTCCTTAGTGGTATTCGCGCGAGAAATGTAGTAAGCTTTCCTGAATTTTCAAGCAATTAAAGGGATAGAAGTTTGTATCAATGAATATGAAAGTGGACATCTTTATGTATAAAGGTTTTGCTGGAGTCTCTTCGGCTTTAGAAGGATTGGTCAGGGAATGTATCTAACTGGGCGATATATATATATGTATATATATAGAATTATCGTAGAGGACCACCAGCAACCTGTACCCGAGCTTTTCCAGAGCGTCTGCATTTTACGCGCAGCGAACCGCATCATAAATTGCGACGCCGGCGTCGGGACGACATACCTGACGTAAACAGTGACGCTAAGTAGACCGGCAACGAGGTTATACAATCGCCGTAATTGCCAACATGATAATTCTACCCTTATTATACAGGACGGCTGCTATTTTCTTTCGCTCTTTAAAATAGCTGCACTAACATTTTCACGTGTTCTCGCGCCAAAGAATACACAGGTCAATGCGAATTATTCGTTGATTCGTAAAATCGTTCAAGTATTCGAAACGCAACGTACTTTTTCTTATTGTAAATCTAATAGAACTTTTGGCCTCGGCACCCACAGTCAACGTGCGCCTTTCTTATTGGACAAATAGAATAGTTTATGTAACAGCGTCCTTGCGAGGCGCGAAGATTCCAAGAATTATACACGTTCACGGAGTCACACGAGCTGGCGTTTTAAGCGCAATTAAACCCGGCCATTATTTCGACGAGAACGTCTCTAGAGACATACCTAGCGAGTGGAATAGCGATTTAAGCATATATTTTTTTGCTTTTCGTTAATTTAACGCCCCAATTTACGTCGCGGCGCGAATGCAATAAGGATTCCCCTCACCATGGTAAAACCATCCAATTTTGTTTTGTTGCTCCTGTTACCACGTTACTGGAATGCGCAGGGTGCGATATTAAGGGTAGGTACCCTAGGGTTGTCGGCCGGAGGCGGAAGGGCAATTATGCTGCCATTTAATTGGTACTTTACTGGAGTTCAAGTGGATATCATCCACTATCTTTATGTGACGTAATTCTATTAACCCCCGAGTGTAAAAGGCGAAAGAGCAATGGCGAAACTTGAGAAATCCGATGTCCAACTTCATGCAGCGTGCAAGCTTACCACTTTCCATCAACAAGTTCTTGTCAACCGTTTAGGCAGTTCACTCGTGGCATCACCTGAAATGATGGTTCCACTTATATTATATGGCTCTTCCACACGATTCGCTATATGGCAAAACGCTTTCAGAATTTCCGCAGAAATCCAAACCGGCAAGGGCATAAACGGCCATTGCGATTACCGTCGCTTGGACTGGCGGTAATAACGATTTCCGGTATCGTGCACTTTACGGTCGGACGCTGCTGACACGAACCGTAGAAAAAGAAAAACTCGAAAGCAGATTCCAAGCAATTTTACTACAGCGAGGAACGAAGCAAAGAGAGCGCCTCTTTACGAGTAGCGCCAATATTTACTCCTATTTGAAATTTTGCTTAGTCGTTTTTTTTTAGTCGAAAATTCGGGTAGAATTATGCAACAGCTTGTACAGACTATCCCCCATTTCAAGATCCCTACTTCGCTCGTTGAGACTTCATGTTTTGCTCTCTAAACCCTTTATGCGTAGCCACACATTGAGAATCCGCAAATTCGGAGGATACTCGATGCGAACGGAGAACACACTGGTGGAATCAGGCAATTGCATTATACATGTTTGATAGGGTCCATGGAGCAATCGGGTCAAGCTTCGTACGCATGCGTTCACTTTGAAAACATGGAAAATTGATAGTCCTGCGTCATACTATATAATATTTATGCTGCTCGATCAACAGATTGAAATCGGCTTTATACGTGTACAATACTTATGAACTTTATAACAGTGCCTACACGATTCATTACGTTATTCCGGAATGCATTGTTACGAATCTGAGCCCTGTGCGGACATTCGGTACAATGCACGCAGAATTATCGATTCGATGCATTTCGAAGTGGCCACACTCTGACACAATCCTCTGATCGATAACTACATATGGATTCTAGGTAGATCGAATGCGAAATTTACAACAGTTTAAAGATCTATATTCTATATATATATCTTTCCGATATATTGATCCAACTTATCAGTCCTCTTCATCCTTGCCAATAAATCTGTGTACCATCCTCCATTTCATATTTCTCATCACACAACGGACACAGCGAATGGGCGCTGTCTCAATGTGACAAGAACGACGTGAAACAATGAACTTGCAATATTGTGAACGAAGAGAGTCGAGCGCTCAAGACAGATTCGTTTAAAGAGATGCTTGATTGGGAAAAGTAATTAAGACGGCTTTCGTAACGAAGACAAAACGAGGATGGAAATGATTCCCTAGGTAGATACTAGAATCGGGATTCAGATATGAATTCATACAATTCATATTGAAGATTAGATCAGGCCAGGATATTGAGGATTGCTCGAGATTTGAGCTATCAGAATTGATATTTAAATAATATTCATAAGATTCAAAAGCGAGGAACCAATTTTCCTGGAGTCTCTTGTTTGACGATAGTTTGACAGTCCATGACGTCATCTTGTCATTTAAGATTGAGTCTCGCTTCACGAGTACGCGTGTGTACTCTACCCCTACTGTTCTATTTTCCTATCGTCGAAAGGTCAACTCACTAATTTCCTGGATGACAGAGTTGAACTTTAGATAAAATAACTACTCCCCGAACCGGCACCAGCATTGCGGCACCAGACAAGATAAATGGCTGAGGATTAGGAGCATATTATTTAACCCAGGTTTAATTAATGTGCCACGTTGCGTTCTCTGTGCGCTTTACACAATGCCGCCCAACTGGGTGTTTTCGTGTTCATTTTAATTTTGTAATTTTATTTACCAAATCGCCTGTCGGGAACGCAGTCAGCCTGCTCTTATACCCGCCATTATTGTTACGACACGAAATAAACATCGAATTTATGAGTGTATTATTGTCACTGAAAACTTTTCATCCCTCCTTTATCCCAGTACTCCCTCTTTTATTCCCCCTTATTCCGTCCGTGAACGCTTTTTTCCAGATCTCCGAATATTCCTTTAACACAATCATACGCGTACGCCGCACGATACCCCCCGCGCGTTGCATCGCTTATATAAAACTTTTCTTAATCTCCTAACGATTAATCATATTTATCGAAAATCTTATAGGCTGAATGTCAGGCATGTTTTATTGTATCAGTTGACGTTATATTCAATTGATAACGATCATAGTATTTAATATAATTTATTGAGCTGTCACATATAGGCTGTTTATGGATTTAGCGTAGGTTGATTTATTTGCACGTGCCATAAGGTCAATTATCATTTAATAGTCTTGATTAATCAGATTATTGGCTCGGCTTTGAAACATATGGCAAAGGTCAAAGTGAATTTAACTCTCGATTACAGTAGTTAAATGAAAGATCAAGTGGCTTCAGTGCACCAGTAAGAAATTATTGAATCTAATATAACAAGCATCATTTCACTGAAGTGACTGGCGCCTGATTTTTATCTCTACATATAGTATATAATCTCCATGTAAAAAAGCTCAGCGAGTCTGAAGATCTACTTTAACGAATTATCATGGTCTCTGCAGTTTTACGATTAAATCTTCAAGTGGTATACTGGGACGTTCGTTCGGAGTATTCTGAAAATGAATTTCTAGGTAATTATTTCATTCGATCTTTTTCATCGGAGTTTTTCACAGCTTGTTTCAAGTTTCAACAGCCGCGTACAACCGGGGATAGATTTTCCAGGGATAAAATTCCGATGGTACGGGGGTTGGCTACTGTAGGGAAGGATGCTGGACAAATTACATCTGACGCGGAATTAACGTGGCTTATGAGCATCCGCTGCAGCATCAAACTAATTAGAAGCGATACTAATAAAATCCCTTTAGACTCACATATGTTGCTCATGTACCTTACATTAAACTCGAATGTGAATAATTTTACAGAATGCATTGCGTATACATATACGCTTATATTAGCCTCTTTAAGTACAGCTGTTGGTAGAAGTTGGTTAAGGGTCAGCTCACTGTATCCATAAAGCTATCTTACGGCAATTTCAGTATTCTATAATTATCTATAGTTTAAATTTACATAGAGAGGATTATATAGGTTACAATCATAATAATAATTTTTATTCTCTTGTCCCTTTGATAAAAATCTTGACACGCTTCAGAAATTCAAAATTACAAAACCTTTTCATCTTATGTCGCGTTCCGAATAATTTAGTAGCAATGAAACACGGGGGTCGTACTTACCCACAATAGGGGTGTTGGAACAAATAAAATAGCATCCATCAAATTGCCACAACGAGACACAAAAGCAGGCGGTTTATCCTGGTGCAGTGAAAGGTTCCATCGTGTTATTTTTTTCCATCTCATTTTTTATATTGCTCTCTTTTTTATTGTCTAAGATCCGCCGACGATGTTAACGGTGCATAGATATGAGACTACCCTCTCTCTCTCTCCTTTGACCTTTTCTCTCTCCTCTCATCACCTCACACTTCAGCCGTAGCTGCTTAAGATTCATGGCTTGTACCTACGCGATGATATATATATATTTCTTCGCGTTGGTATTATAGGCAGCCTGAAGCCCGTGTTAAAATCTCAAGAAAAAAAATTACACTGTACACTTTCACTTCTGATTTTAAAAAACTAATTTTCGCGAGTTCTAATCTTGGAGGATATTGGCTATGAAACGAAGTAACTAGAGGGTGGAAACCTCCGTGCTTTTTGCGAAGGGAAGACAAAAAATCTATCCCTTTTGTGGAAAACTCTTTTTTTGATATGAATCTTTTTGTCACATACACAAAGATACTATAACTCTTAGCTTTTTGTATATGCATATAGTGTACTAATCAATTTTGTTCAGAAAGTATTGAGCGTTTAATTTTTTGACTTTTTATATTTTTTTTCCAGATCAAATGTATTTATCGAACTTTTACGCATTTGGATGGTACTATCGCGTCGTGTAATTTCTAAAATTATGGGTTTACTGCAAAGCTTTTTTTTTACTAGTGTTCATGTATGCTCGTTTCTTGCCTTGAAAATCCCATAGGATAGGATCTCCTATGAAAAATATGTTTCACGGGCTTTTAGCTGCTTAGAAACTCATGAGGCACTCAGTCTCCTACGAGGGTTCGAGCCAGTTCGAGCACTTTGGACCGATGAGGCTGAGTGAAAGTACCCTAATACAAATGGCCTGGGGTAGTTGTGGATTCAAACATAGTAACCAAATCCTTGCCACGTTTTTAACCCTGTCGGATGCGCTCGATTTTGCAGAGAAAATCGCTTCAAGCTGCAATATATTTTTGGACGGTTTTCATATCAAATAAAAAATTTGAAATATTCGTAATGCATACACAATACATATAAGGTATACGTAAACCGTATTATTGATTATCTAGGGAAAGGAACACGTGACCTTTTCAAGTAGTGCGGCTTAGTAATATACGATCGCAATCAATCAATAGGCAGTACGCTGTTCAATTAATTAGTCGAAGCAGGGGTAAACATGCTTACGTAGTATATGTATAAGCATCAACGTATGTACCTGTTTCCTGTTTAGTGGTAAATGCATAGCTTGCGTATCATAGATACCTATATAGATTTCTATGTCTACATCGATTCTATAGAACGATCATATAGGAATAATTTATTTCGTAAATATACTTAGTTCAAAGTTTGACTTTTGTACAGCAAGTACTTGAGACCGAAGTGACTACCTAGTCGAGATTCGATGCATGTAGGATATTTTTCAGTAGTTTTTTTATTGGTTTGGAGTTGGTTCATAAGCCCGTTTACCGCCTTGAAACTCCTTTGGAATTGTTCGACCAAGAACGCACAAGGAATTCCGCCGCTGTATTACAGCACGGAAAATTGGTATTATTATACCGTACCTCGTAGTATCGTATACCTGGAAAAGAACGGTTCATCAACTTGTGAAACGCGCTATACACTATGGATGAGATACATATATATAGGTAGATCGAAAGAGCTATTACCAGGGGTACCAAACACTCTGAGGGCAACTGAGTTCGTGTCTGGCTCCCATGGAGTTGCATCACGTGCCTGAGTTTTAAAGTGCACTCGAGTCCCAATCTAATGGTGGCGCCAGCATCGAAAAGAGCCTGCCGTTTAATCGATAAAAGTAACTTCATTTACCGAAACATTAATCGCATCTCATATTGTAACCATAGTTATTATGCTGGGAAATGTAAAATCGTGCAACTAGGCCAGTTCGTGTCCAGTATTCATATAACCACCCAACTATCTTGATAATGAAGCTACAAAGAGTCACGTGCTGTGCACCGTAATTATGGTTACCGACGGTGAAAAAAAAAGTCATACAAGCTGGATACAAAATGTAGAAGAGAAAATTATGGCGTTTTCCATTCAGACGGAAATTTCTAATAAACTGAAATATTTTTTTTTTCACATATCGACGGCGAGGCTGAGGGTTGGGGGGTGAGCAGGACATTTGCATTGGATTGTAAAAAAACTTGACCATGGTCGAAATTAGTTTTTCGAACAATTTTCCAGTCGTCCCCAACGAGCAAACACGGGACGTTCCCATTGACGTCGCTGTGACTTTTGAGTAAACAAGAGGAGACATTGGCGGCGGTTGCGCATGCCGTTCCCATCACCTCCTACAACGTCCTTCTCCAGGGACACATGTGGTGACGTGCTGATGGCAATGGGCGACGCTGCTGGCGGTATAGGTGGAGATGATGGTAGTAGGAAACAAGGGTGGTGGGTGGGTATACTGTTGCTGTCGCTGGAAACAGTGGCGCCTGGTTCGCGTTGAAACAAACCGGAAATTAATCTGTTTGACAGCAACTGATGGATGCGTTGGTTAATCACCTACAACCCGCTTAGCAGCTCACCAGAAACTGATGCTGTGCTCTCTGGTTGGTTCTAGTATCATGACTCCAGTTGCACCGAGTACCATTTTGTTACTGGCTTCTGGTTGGGATTTAATGTAGAATAGGTGCTGGCTATATAGGGTGATCGGCTTAACCTTTGCGATTAAATGACCCGTGTAATTGAGCAATTCCTTATCCACAAGTGACAATGGAAGATGTACGAACTTTTACGAAAGTTCTTATGGATTCTTCAAATATTTTCTTACTAGTTTTTGTTGTTTTTGCGTGTCAAAAACTAATTTACTCAGACACCCGTCCCCCTGCTGAGCTATCATTGACTTTTATATCGACCGTGAAGAAGCTATAGGTATAATGGATTCTCGAGCTTTTAGAAAGTTTCCTATCTCATTGCAAGACGCTCCATATCTACTGGCAATTATACGAGATATTACGTTCCTTCGAGACACTGTTAAGTGACGATAACTTTAAATCGACTTTGCCCACCCGTATTGGAAAGTTTCTCGTTGCTCCTGACGCGTCTTTCTGAAACTGACGTTCATGCAATCGGCTATGGTATATGTATACGTAAAGGTTGCTTTTTCACTTTTTTTTTTTCTAAATTTTCGTAGATTTTTAATTTCTACGTTTTCCTCGTCCTTTTTATTATAATGTCGAGGGATGTCATGGATTTTAAAAAGTTAACGGAAAACATATAGGATACCGCAATTTCATTCGAGTAATAGCTTTTTCCCAAAATAATCATACGTGAATCGTATGTCAATGCTTGAGGACGAGCGATGACCTCGTTGTGATGAAATATCAGTCGACTTATTCAATCTAGCGGAAATCATTTTGGGAGTCAAGATTTATGAAGTCTCATTTACTCGTGTTCCTAATTGTCATACCGAGTTTCCAATCTCGACAGAAACTAAACACTTGCTCTCGGTGCAAATACCGTATTTGCACATGCATATGTCGCTGCTTCGCATTCAACGTGGAGCATAATGAAAATGTAATTAACACCGAGTGGTTTTCCTATGAGATTATAATTATCTCGTTCTTCGCTATACCACGTTCAATCTGTCATTTCAAATAATCCAAACAACCAGCTGCGTCTAATGTGGGTCGTTGAAAACAGAACACCATCAATCTATATAACACGTCAAATATATGCGAATGCACCTTAAGCGTAATTTCCTAAACGAATATCTTAGGTATGTATATCTTCGAGTAAAATTAGGTACCATTTCGCACCTACGTACTATATGTTAATAACATCAGGCACCACGGCAAGCTATGGCAAAATGAGAAAACGTCGAGAAATTAATGGTACCCGTTATGTCGGCTGACCTTCTAAACGACCTAAGCCCAAGGGAACTGTTGTCTCAAGTAACAAATAACAGGAGAACTATGACGTTTATTATTCTTTGACATAATTAATAGACTCCGCCATAGAGCCATTAGTATTTGTGCTTGCGGTATAAAAATATTGAGAGCTTCCATCATTCAAAGATAGAACTAGTAGTAATTCGTTCCTGAACTTCGACTGTTTTCAATCACCATTGAAAGACTTCCAAAGTTCTGGTCCCAGGCGGAAAGTACGAACTTTTCAAATTTTCGAATTGCGCAACCACGTCCTAACCGACAGATTAGTTTTTTGTAGGTAATCACGAATGACTCTTCAGCATTTAAGCATATGCACATATTCGTCAGAAGTGATGTAGAATTTCTGACAAATTTACGTCAAGCAAGCTTTGAATCTATCTCGAGCCGTACACACAAATACTGTCATTACATTCATGCAATTTACGAAAGTACATGGCGACAACTTGAAGTAAGTTGCAGTACATGCAAAATCTATTACAAACTTTATACGCGTAAGCAAACACCAGCCACATATGTACACATAGATCAAAGTGTGTATACATCCGCGTAAGCATCTTAGGTTAAGTTACTTCATTTCGCTAATGCGGTTAATTATTAAAAGCTGACTGGCGTACTGTGGATTTTCATGTTAGATGCTAAAACGGCGGGAAATTTGAATTTATCTGTAATACCTATAAACGGCTTTCGATAACCTTCGAGCATGTAGTACTGTTCGCATACGAGCTAACGTCGCTGACATTATAATCTACTATTACTCTCGGCGTGGCTCGCTATATCCAATTACCGACGGCAAGAAGACAAAGCAGAAACTAGCTTGGAATTGCCAGTGGAATTCTGCAGATCCTAGGAGATAAACCTCGTCGGGCGCACTTTCGGAGTTTCGTCGAAGGGGCTATCTCTTTCCAGCCATTATATCGTTTCGACGATCCTCCGTTCGTACACAGCCAAAGTGTACCGGGAAAATAACGTTACGGAACTCCGATGGAGTTTCAGCAAGACTTTCCAATTATTTGCGGACGAATTCGTTTTGCTACAGAGCCTCGGAAAAAAAAAGATTTCCTAGCTATAGTTGTAGGAAGTGGAGCAGGAACTCGTGACGGGATTATAAAGGTTAACGAGATTCTCTATTTTTTTTTGTATGAAACGAATGTACGTCTCCGATGTCAGATTTTGTCCTGTATCCTATACTTGAGGTAAGAGGAGAACAGCAATAGGCCAGACAGAAATAAATACTCGCGTACTCAATACTTCTAGGCTTTAAATTTAATCAATGTATTCATCAGGCTGCACACACGGAATTTACCCCTATTGCTTTAATCGCTTTCCGTGACGTAAGTGCTTTAAGAAATTTAACTTTGTCTCGTAGATACCCTTTTTTTAGCTATAGTATGTTCCCATCGAGATGGGAACGTATGTGAGCATAAGTGCATTTTAAATACTTTCTTCTTGTATGTGCACGTACGTTAAATTATATTGAACGATATTATGTCGCCTGTCTCTCAACTGCAAATACTGGCAGGACCCAAACCACCCTCTTCCATCCACCCTCTACTCTTGCCCCTTTCGTCCATTATCCACGAAACAGCTCGCTTGCGAACGTAAGTAAGACAAATGATCCAGAGGTAATTAGACCAAGCTCCCAAATCACCCCCTCCTTACGTCTACGCCATCGTAGCCATTAAAAGGATTACGCATTGCGCGTAAAATATACGTAGGACCAAATATCAAAATTAATTAACCCTCTTATAAGCAGCGAACTGTATTAGAATAGTAAGAAATATATGTTCGCGAAATAGTCCGTCTGTAATATCAGGGTGCGATAATGAGTGGCCCGGTGACTTTTATCTATGGTGCCAATTACCAACCCCTCAGTTAATTACTGTCAACCTAATTTTCACGACAATCCACTAACCGCCATACTGCTGTGCGTGGTTCCCACGGCTGCGGTTGTTATATACTATAATAAATATAACTTCAGGTTCTAGCGGTCTCGTTTGGGGTAGCGCTGATTAAATTATGATCCTTAATCGGATAAAAAATATCCACATTTATCCACTATTTCATATAGGTCATCTCTGTCGATCTAATTAAAACAAACCGTAACACGTCAGTCTGTCAAAAGCAT
Source organism: Calameuta pygmaea (assembly GCA_031762395.1). NCBI lineage: Eukaryota > Metazoa > Arthropoda > Insecta > Hymenoptera > Cephidae > Calameuta > Calameuta pygmaea. Next base: position 357,751 of record JASANN010000525.1, on the reverse strand, counting down.
AAAATATCGAAACTCTTTTATCCGATCGAAAAGCGAAATGTCATTCTTAATTAAGCACCGCTTACCGTGTACTTGCAGCCTTTGAAAATATTACAGCATACCTGTAAGCATAAACGAAGTCTATTAAATATCAGCTTAAGAGTTTTCTTTATAGAGCAAACTATATAGGTATATCACATATGTGCTATTAATCATATGTATAAAGTTTATGGTCGGAAAGCCAAACAATTAATGATTTCACCAGACAGTATAAAATGACCATAAAGGTCACTATTGAAAATTCGTCATTACTCATTAGCATTCAAAGAGATGTATTCGAGGTCCATAGTACGTAGAATTTGAAATCGTATGTGTACATGTGAGTATACATAGGACGTAACATTGGAATTGCGGGTATTTCACCGAAACTCACGCCCAGATCCACGATTATTTCAAGTGCAAATATTATAATTGAATTACGAAACCGCATACGACTTGCTTACCCTTTGCTTCTCATTCAATCCACCCCAAAAGTTTTCGCACGCGCCTATACGTGATGAGGACAATAGTGCGTTAGAAACGTTCGCTTATGTAACCAACATGCTTGTAATAGGTATGCAAATTTCAAGGTAATCTTCAGAGAGGGATTAGATTTCGTGATTAATTTCTTGGATCATTAGAATCATCTTAGCATTACATAAATCGAGGGGGAGGGGGGTGATTACAAATAATCTAGAGGTTTTGTGTGAGAACTTTAATGTGATAGAGAAATTTTGAAATTTGAATATATATATTTTTATTTTCTATTTTTTTTATTCGTAAGGATTTTTATTAATCCCTTTTCATTATTGCTTGTCCCGTTGAAAACTTTCAGATGACGTCAAATTTTCAGTTTTTTTGTGTTCTAGTTTTATCAGTATTACGGGTAGCCCTTACTTACACTATAGCGCCCTGGAAGCTTTCTAGGTCACTATACAGTCTCAGCTGGCAACGAGGATTTTTAGTACGTTGCCATTTCTCGGGCGTTGCTGTGAATCCAAGATGAATCTTGAAATGCCTACGTTGTGCTGTACTCACGGCAGAAAAAAATTATTGCTCTACATATCGTAGTATATATTTTAAGTTTCTTCCACATTTGTCTTATATACCAGTATTGTAATATACAGCCTACTACCACACGACGCCTAGAAAATATCTATTTACCAAGCAGTTCATTAAAAATATATATTTATATATGTATATATTAAAATTTATTTGTTAAGCACATTGAAAATGAAAATACAAAATCTGAATATGAATATTATTTATAAATTAATATCCGACTATAGTCAAAATAAATTAAATATCCTACATAGATGAAACTAGTGTTCTTAGACGGTATATATAACGTAGCGAGCATTATGCCGAGTACACAAACATCCATTTCAATTACACTCGGCACGAGAGAAACGCCACACAATTTATCGTACTTACCAAGCCGATTCTTCACACCCGCTAAAGCTCACAATGTCCTACCTACCAATCCGTACGATTGTACAGTAGGATCGAACATGGTGACAAAGTCGTGGTCTTAACGGGACACCCGTTAGAATGAACGTCCCGTATTTCTAATGGAGCAAAATCCAATGGATGCTCCATTTTTCATAGAATTTATCACAGGCTTAATGTGGGACGTCGAACCGGGTGAGGATGCTTGCACTTAGACCGCATTTCTTTGGTTTTCATCGAGCGACGTATATATATGTACATGTACATCCGTTCGTTCCATTCTTGCAAATTATCGATTTGCAATAGGCTGACGCTATTTTGCGATACGAAATTAGGTCGCGCTGAGGACGCTGCGGGATATTCAACTCGTAAAGAATGCATAAGCCGGCGTGAAAATACATTTGCGAGTGAGTATAACGGCGCAAGCCAGTCAGTCCATAAACAAGACACCGTAAAAGCATGGGATAAAACTGTAATATGATATTTTACTATTTTAAAACCTTGAGAAAAATGTTCTGCTTATCTATTGTACACCAGGCGCGTGAATACATTGCATCCGTCCCTTATACCCGGAATGTAGGTAGCTGCATATACACTAAAGTGCATATGAGATATTATTCTATATTATTCGATCTACAATGAAGCTACTAAGAGACGCACGTTTCATAAACTATAAAGTCTCCTTCTACTGTTTAACATGCGAATCTCCTGCAGTTACAATCTCATTTGTTTTCCAGGACCCGTGACAACAGCCAGTCTAATCGAAGCGAATCAGCATGAGGAGGAGACAAGAATGGAAGTGGAAAGGCTCACTGCCGAAATTCGATCACTAAAATTACAAATACTTCAACTAACCGGTACGTAGTATAACGCGGAGAGCAGATAGCACTGTCCATTATTAAATTTCGAAAATGACATCAATCTCTCTCTCGGCGCGCTTGTTGAACGCGTCTAATGAAGCCCTTGTTACGTAAACTAATTATTCGGAAATAATTAGCACTGGCTTGTTCTCTCTTCGAAGTAAGCCTCAAGTCCAGTTTCATGGTATCGATCAAAAGTGTGCATACATGTATATAGTATATAGCAAGGCAGGTATACATGGCTACTCGAGTATAACTTTAAGTAAAGAGAATAAAGTCGAAATGCTGATTTCTCGTGGTAGGCCAATTCATAGCAAATGATTAGTCCGCGTGGTAAAATTGTACGCAGACGAGATTCATGTGGAGAACGGAAACTGATATTCCCATATATTGCGCGAAAGCTCAGCACGTTACGTGATTGGTAGCTGGTGCGGTAGCGATATAGTTGAACAATGCGACGTCGCCATAAGGAGCTTACGTTGTCAGTCGCAGCAGCTCGTGTACGATCTTCCCATATGTGTTGTACCTACATGAACGTCTGCTCCATAGCTTCCCGTTAATCTCGAATCAATACCGTCGTAATCACCGCTGTGTCCGTAACTCGCGAAGTGTCTCCACGATAATAAATAAGCTCGTATCACAAAATAATCATGAACTAGTTTGAAGGTTGAAAATGATGTTATAAAAATTTTGAATATGCTTTTTTCGTTGAATGTGAAATCCAAATGGTTGATGTTAATATCATCTTTGTTATCCATATGTCATCGATTACATTATATGGTTTCAAGCTACTGTTTCATTTCTATGAGTGTTTACTGTTCGATGAATTTTCAAATATCCACCAGTGGAATGTAATATTATGGTTTGTATTACATTACTACGGTCCATATAGTGAATGTTACATAGCCTCAAACTTTCCATATACATTATATATGTTGTGATTCCGGTCCACCCATTTCGCGGTTCACATTCTCGGTATTCACATTATTCGTAGCGCCTAATACCGGGATTACTTATAAAAACTGGTTAAAGTAGAATTTTTATGAGAATTTTGTGCCACCGTGTATATTCATTTTTATTTTCTGCTCTCTACTCTTAATTTTAGTAAATTACTTGCCAGTATATATAGAGCTATGATATTATGACTCGAATTATTATCCAAGTGAATATAACACTAATATGGCTCTGAATATTAGGAACTTGCGCTTTAGTGAAATTATTAAAGTTTTGCTGTACATAGTGTATACCACGCACGTTAATTAATATATGCCAAAAACGTATTTGATATATTTTGTAGGTACTATATGAGATTTCAATTCGATCTATCAGAAATGCACGATCAACATGACCATTAAGAATTATATATCGCCGGTCGTAGATACGTAAGGGATTTAAACTCGAGGCAGGATCAGAGGAAGAATTTATGTCTAAGCGTAACTCGCCTGAGTGCTCTTTTGGATCTTGAACTTTTTTACTCATCCAAAGATCCCCTCGGGCTCATGTTTTAGTGCCGCGGTGCACAATGCGACGCCATTACGGGAGAGAGCGTAAGTGACGGGATGTCTAAACCGGCGTGGAAAATGTAAAGGAAAGGACAGAAAGAAAACTGTAGATATTCTAGGTATAGCCAGTAAAAGAGGAAAGTGTCGTCGTTTGAGAAAAGAAGAGCTACTTCCAGTCTTTTTATTATCAGACCTCCTACCTATAACAAAAGTCCTGTCAATACGACATTGCGTAACCGTACAGCATTTTAACTACGATAACTATAATCTTTCCGTACGTTTCGTCTTCGGTGGATGTACGGCGCATGTTCGTGAAGCATTTATTTTACGCGTCAATAGTTATTGACCGAATCGGGATTCTGGAGTCCTTTTTAAAATAGATCTGCGTCTTCACGCCAAAGTCGGGAATACAGCGTCTCTCATTTCTAACTCCCGTATACGAGTAGGATCATTCCAGCTGAGCTCTATCCAAACTTACAAGGATCCAGAATGCAATCCGATCGCAAAGTTCCTCGCGAAAGTTTCGACGACAAGAAACGTCGACTCCTTTCGCAGAGGCGAAAACTCGAGAAGTTCACTCCGTGCTTGTCCGGTTCATCCGGCGAGTTTCAAATGTAGAAGGGGATTCGCCTCTTGAAAAACACTTATCTCCTGCGACATAGCTAGATGTATGTAACGTATAAAACCGTGAACCCAGATACAAGTCGTTTGTCCTGAATCCCAGATTTACTAAGTATCTATATATGTATAGTCTACGTGCTTTCTCGTGAAGTTCTTGTGAATTTACTTTCAGGTGGTCCACCAGGTCACAGCGAGACATCCTCGGGGATAAATGCCAGCGACGTTGGGGATTGCCTTGCGGCCAGACGACAGGTCCAATTCGCCGAGATCAGTCAGGGTTTACCATTGAACAACGAATATGAACTGATCGCCTTTAGCCATTTTACATTCTCAAGACTGTACCCGGTGGATCTTGGCCTGGGGAAACGGGTCGTGGAGAAGCCTATAGGATTCAAGAGGAAAGATCTCCTCGAGGCACTGACGAAGGCTATCGAGATTCTCAACAAGAATGTCACCTTGCCCTCCAAGTACACTCACGACGACTTCCTGGAGGGTCTGTACAGGGTCGAGCCAACGACCGGAACGCAGTACGAGATGTACTTCAGGACGAAAAACTTGAACAAAAGTACCCAGGTGGCTCCATCTGGTTATACCAAGATCACGTTGATGAGGCCCTATGCGCCTATACAGTTTATCGCTACCGAAAGACAACAGCCTAAGGAAAAGGAGCTCATTCACATTATTCTACCGCTTTCCGGTCGTACCAATACATTCCAAAGTTTTATGGATAAGTTCGTTAAAATTGGACTGAAGAACGATCGCAGGGTCCACCTGACAGTCGTTTATTTCGGCACCGAAGGCCTCTCCGAAGCAAGAGCCATCATGTCGAGGGTCCTGATGACCCGTGGTAGCGGCGGATCTAATCATAACTTACGGCTGCTTGCCCTGAATGAGACATTCTCGAGAGGAAAGGGTCTCCGAGTTGGCGCCGAACGTGCCTGGGATGGCGAGGGCGATGTGCTCCTCTTCATGTGCGACGTCGATGTCGTATTCAGCGCAAGATTCCTTGACAGGTAGAGTACTTATGTTTATACACATATATGCATGTATATTATTATAAATATTGTCACGCGATTCAATATTCTGAAAATGCAACTCTCGTCCTACAGAATTGTAGATTAGTAAATCCTAATATGGGACCCGCTAATATATTCCGTAGACATAAGGCAACGGTTTTGCATTCAGGGATTATCTTTTGTTTCAGATGTCGATGGAACACCGCACCAGGTCGCAAGGTTTATTATCCTATCGTCTTTAGCCTGTATAATCCTCACGTTGTGTACACGCTTCAGGGTCGGGAGGTACCGCCAGAAACGGACCAACTTGTAATCTCGAGGGATACCGGTTTCTGGAGAGATTTTGGTTATGGGATGACATGCCAATACAGGTGATTACCATACGAGAAAATATATATTTCATGCACATAAGATTTCTAGAAATCGATAAGCAACGTCGAAGACGTATGAGTATCTTTTCTCATGTTAAATCCGATTCTTCGATTGTCCGTAACAGGTCCGATTTTCTGAGGGTACGCGGATTCGATGAAGATGTTGTTGGATGGGGTGGCGAGGATGTTACCCTCTATCGAAAGTACGTCAAGAGTAATATTAAAGTCGTTCGGGCGACGGATCCGGGAATCTTTCATATTTGGCATCCAAAAGTGAGTAATGAAATTTTTATTAAATATATTTATGTATTTATTGTCGTACAGGATGAGGTTTGAATTATACAGGTCCTAGATATAATTTTTGTTTTTCATTATTTCTGTAGCAAATTTAATTATTAGAGCATTAGATTATTAGATCAGGATCATTTACTTATGACATCCTTTGGGTAGGTTTCCAACAATTGATCATCGTTCAATGTGATGATATGTGTAATAACAGGAAATACGTCATATCTTATATACTGTTGAACGAGGTACGACATGAAGTTTACTAGAGATTTTATATTTTTAAAGGGAAATACATAGCTGACTTTGAGATATTACAGTCTGATAACGGTTATTGTTCCCTAGCACGAGCGAAGCAAAAATACTCGAATCACTAATAGCCGAACTTTACGTATCGAATCGATGAATTTATAGGTCGTGAAGGTAGCGTGATAAAATGCCAGTGTCATTTTCACGGTACGTGATATTTTCATGACATCGAGCCTTGTTATTTTCGTTCGACCCAAATCCATCTGTCATGCCGATATATTCCGGGTTAGAAAATATGATTGTAGTTTCGGTCTTTCGTTATAAATACGTATATCGTGCCATTCTCCATACAGTACAATTCCCACAAATCCGTAGCAACGTCCAATAGACGTAAAAAGTAAAAAACATGATAACCTACAAAAAGTTAGCTCAAATTCTATCTGGATAAAGGGGGATACAACGTATAGAAACGATAGTACGTTGTCAAGATAAAATATTAATTTCCTATCAGGTTCACAAGATAACCAATCACTTTTGTCTATCGCGATGTTAACGCGATTTCCGTGAGATCCACTGGAGTTTGTTCGAAAGGCATCGCGACGCTCTCGCCTTTAGCTATTTCCGTGTATAACGTAATTATCGAAAGTTTCCCACTAATAAGCTGCTCATTGATTGGATTTACCAGCAGCGATCTCTCCGTCCTATTGGCGCTGGCGTTTTCGCCTCGTGAGAAAATGAAGATAGACAGATTATAGACAGCAAGGTTGTGGTGTATAGATATACACGGTTAGGAGTCCCTAGCCAGTGCAGGGTAACTTAGAGAGAGGGGTGACATCTTAAACCAGCAGGATCATAGGGAATCTCGGGTTGGCGCAACGCTTCGTCGACGTGATAATAGCTTCGACAATGCGCTAGGCCGCGCTAATCCATATGATGGAATTAACTCCACTGGGTAAGTGGGTTTCCTTCGGGAAATTCACATTGGAACGTAATCACAGTAATTTTGATATTGGCCGAATAGTTCTACTATAAGCTGATCCGACAGGATGCTGGGTTAATATGAAATTCCATGAACGTCTACTAGATCTTCGCGATTACTTGAATGCAATTTCGCATTGTAAAACAGGACAAAAGTGGAATACAGATATACCTTAGATATATCGATATATTGTCATAATATAATTTATCTATATCTGCACATCCCAGGAGTGGATATATATCTATTTCTATTTATTTTTTTTTTATTCTTATATTGATATTTCTTGTTATCTCATAAATCTACATAATTATTGTCTATATAATGATTACGGTAAATCTCGCAGTTCTACGCGAAACACACTCATCGCTGTTTAAGAGCTTAGTTGCAAAGCGTTGAATCTGGGTACATAAGAGCTTTTCGCAAAAGTTCCAGCCAATCATAGGTACGGGCAAATATTACGCTACGCTCTCGTAAATAGTGGCTGTTACGAGCTCATTTCGTACTACTCTTACGGAAAGAGCGAAGTAGAATTACTGCATTGCAGTCTGTTCGTCTCTCTAACTGTCGCGATTAACGCTTGACTTTCTGGAATGGAGCTTTCAGCGTGTGTACTATAGGCATTAGGTTTAGTACAGTATATCGCCACTGTGCAATCAGAGAAATGCCTTTCAGTAAATCTAGCAGTTCCGCTATCGATTTTCTTCCCTCTGCTGCTACCAGCCCCCCGCACCCCTCCAAAAATGACTCGGAATCGATTCAGATTTTTTTGTTTTCTATGTTCTCAGGTCTGTTCCGGTGGACCCGGACAACGTTTGTCTACCGATCAATACCGAGCTTGTATTCGATCGCGTGCGTTGAACGAAGCCTCGCATGCTCAGCTTGGCTTTTTGGCATTTCGAGAAGATATCGCAAGTCAGACGCTCAATATGAAGTCCGTTGCGAAGAAAAAGAAGCCACCGGCGAAGAAGGAGAAGAAGAGGCTAACGAAGCAGACCAAGAGTCAGTCACAGATCAAGGAGAAACCGGTGGGTAGAACATCCAAGGATCAGACTTGATCCCTGACAACGGGTCGATTTGAATTTTGAATGTAAATATCCTGTATAAAAAGAAAGGAACTCAAAATGGCGGAAACACTTGTAATCGAGTTTCGAAGTTTTATCGATTCCCGCTGCATTTAGTGGCGGTACTGATACTTCGATTTCGAGCGCATAAAGCGTACAAGGTCGTGCTGTTATTTAATTTGTAAAAAGGAAATGAAATTCGCACTGGGGATAAATGGATATTGTAAGAATTGCAGGGAGGATGTTGTTCTAATGATATGTAAACTTTCCTAAGAATAGGTCAAAGAAACTAATCGTTGTATTAGTGGAGATGAGAAAAAGTCATGAATGAAAATTGATGTTCAGACACGTGCGGATACTAGTCACGTACGAAATTGTATTGTTCGGGTAAAAACTGAATCGTTAATGATTTCTTTGATATTATTATTATTCAAAGGTACCGACGTAGATTCGTCGACAAATGTATGAATTTTTTTTTAAATTAGCTGTCATTCAATCTCGCGAGAATACAGCAACGAGAGCATATCGACGATCTAAGAAAATTGACATTGAGGTAAAGAAAAAAAAAAAAAAAAAAAAGTTAAAAAATTCGTAAATTGCTTTTTGGAATTGTGAAAACAGAGTTGTGATCTATCTCCCGAAGGTCGGGAGGATATTATTAAAGATACGCGATTCATTAAATAGGTGATTTATATGAATTTATATAATAAACTCGTTGAGCGAAGTGAATGAAGATTTATATTATCAATGACTAAATGCTGGAGGTCAATTAGGATAGGTAAATTGTTGCACTCCATTTCTCAGTCATAAGTCCAATGGACAGTGTGTAAATAATTCGCAAAATCCTCAAACCGCAAGGAATTCCTCATTTTCTGAGAAAGGAATTCAATTTTATTTTTCTTCTAAATATATTTTTTTGTTTTTCCCACTTTTTCTCGAAATATCGAATATAAATGTACGAATGAACAAAATGATTACGAGGATCGTAAGGGTCCGGGGGTAATTTCTGAGTAATTAATATGTTTCACATGGCACAACAGTAATGAACTAATGACGATTGTAACGTTTTTCCCTGCAAGAAAATGAACATTTATAAGAATGTGAGAGTACAATTAATACTCCGAAGTATGTCTTACACAATAAAAGAAATGCATTTCACGTCTCACGATCCACTCGATGCAATATTTCAAAATTCCAAAATAAGGATGATGCATCGTGAAAACTACAATAAAATGCATTTGATCTACTCGTGACCGCTTTGCAGGTACTCGAGGTCGTAAACGTTAAAATGCAGCAGTAAAAAGTACGAAAACTGTGATTTACATATAGCAAAGTTCATACGCTTCGTATTCGCGTATGTATATTGTTGATGAAGCTATCTATATTTATCTACACGAAAAGTGCAGAAATACAGTTGTCGTTTGTGAAACGAAAAAGATGAAGTAGTGCGTAGAAATTGCATACTGCAGCGTCGATGCACTTTTATAACCACTTGTTATTCTTTCTTTTGTCTTTTTGCCTGCATGAGGCTGGCATATCGGACAGTTTTATTATATAAAAAAAAACCTTTTTCAATCTAATTAATAAAGGTACTCTATTAAGCGTTGAAAATTCGTTAAATTCGCGCCACTCGCAGTGAGAATCGAATTTATTATTAAACACTCCTCGTAATGAGTTCCGAGTGTTATCAAGTTAATTAAAGTTTTACAAAACCGCGATAAAGTTACCATAGACCAGCGGCGTTACTTCGGCCTTGCAGTATTACGTACATACCCAACTTTTCGACCCTGGTAAAACCATAAACTTTCGAACTACAATCAAACGTGAAAAACTAAACGATCCTGTAGATAATAGAAACTCAAAAGTCTGAGTTTGAAAAGTTAACTAGCCACTCAAAATGTAAAATGAATAAGACATTCAATACATATAATACATGGTTTGACAAAATGGTTACGAAACAAACCTGAATCGAATGTGCAATTAATGCGAAGTATTTACAAAAAAAGAAAATCTTATTTTGAGACAGTTCCTTTGTGTCTCAAGTTCGAATCGAAACTCTCACATTCAAATGAGTTAATTACTATTTACCTCTCATTAATAATAAGCTCAAGTAATCCTGGACCTCCGGACCCTTCCGGCGCGACACTCTTACTAATGTATATTGAATGAAAGCATTGTATAGAAAAGGCATGTAAACAATTATAACCAATTATAAATACGCCATCATGTCATAATTACTTAACATTTTTTGGATCTTGCTTGAAAGTCTCTTAGGCAGTGTCCTGGACGTATACGTCAGACACCGTCGAGTCTCTTACCGATTGTAAGTATAGAGAATAACAATTTGAAAGAATAATTTATGTAACTAGGCTAAAAATTGTATTTTAAAAAGTCACTGTCAAACTGGTACCTGCCTTGGAGACCTGGATACAACCTTTATAACCTTTCCCTTTGACGATGGTAAGTATACTTCAAAAGTTCATAAAACATAGTGCATGTATATCAGAGTTGGACAGTACCTAAAAATGATCAATGAAAACTCCATCACTGTAATGTCCCAGTCATCGTATAGATCCATTAAAGGTATTGAAACTAGTACACCCTGTACACTCAGGTAGTATCAAAAGAATAGGGTACTCTTGAAGGTTTAAAAGTTTACTTGCAATATCCATCCCTTTGGGCAGAAACGTCGGTAAGTTCCTTTGATGTCTCAATTTCAGGATTGAGTGAGCTTTACATGGCATGTAGGTAGATGTATTTAAAGCGTCGATGAAGCTTTGATTCTTTGCCGCTCTGTAGAGCTTCGCAGAAGCTCAGTGTAGACTTGGTTGAAGCTGGCTTTAATAAAACGCAAACATACTTTTCTCCACTGTTATACATGTGTATCGATAAATATATACATATATATACGATATAAGTAAACAGATAGAAGAGTTAGTAGCATCCAGATACTTATATAGGGGACAGAGTACGGTCAAGTACTTTGCTACCCCTTCCCTAGAATTCTTGAGGATGCTGTAGACTCTCTGCACACTTTATACCTGCTTACTGGGTACTGCTTTAATATCGTCTCTTCGTGTTTTGAATTACGCGCGACGCAGTACCGAATTTCAAAGCTCGTCTGCTACGTTCGTGTTCTGCACGTAAAACTAGTCGCTTTACGTGTGGATCGCATTGTGAGAGCCGGGCGCGTCTCTTTCACGGTAAACCTGAAATAACCTGAAATAACGCGACTAACGTGGATGGTATAAGGATGCTGCTGCTGTAAGTCAAAAAGTCTTTTATGTATTATAGTAGCTACATCGTAACTTTAGCAAGAGTTATAGTTTTATTTGTATACAAGGAAACAGCATTTAAAACTGGATCGCTCGCAGTATACGATATGGACGTTTAATACGTGTCAGGTACGACGTTGACAGTTAGTTAAGATTTTAGAATATGGATTTTGATCTTATAGTCAACTATACAACGGCAACCTTGTCTGTGCAGATGAAAAGCTTGAAATTGGTACCAGAGAAAATCAGTCTTTGAAGTTGTTAAGCAGCTGGTAATACGCGGGGAGGTAAATCCTTTGGAATTTGCAAAATCCGGTTTTGAAAATCTCGCGATATCCGGAAATCCATATACTATGTAGTGTAAGAGATAACAATGTAGACGAAGGGGTGGTTCTTGCTAGGATCTTAGAGGGTTGGATCATTGTACTTGAATGGATAGGATATAGCAGTGGAGATAACCTTGATACTGCCTTTGATAATGAGTGTCTCCATTAAAGGTCTCATGCTGTCATCCATCCTCTTCTGGTTCCTAATCATCAATCATATGACAATTTGACAGGATCTCACATGACGTCGGTAGTGTTAAAAGGGTGCTATATTGTAGTTATCCATTAGGCTAATCAGCAAATACTATATAACTTGTATTCACTGGTCCTTTGTCCTTGGCGTTAGATGTTTATTATGGCGCGTCCACACGAAGGGGGAGTTTGGTATAAGTCAGAAAATAATATATAGAGTGCAGTGGTAAAGCTGTCGGAAAGTAGTCACTTGCTGGAAAATTCCCTACACGTCTCGAATGGATAACTCAGCTGGAGACAGACGGAAAGTAATGTGGTAGAAGAATTTTATTTGAAAAGAAACGTACAATGGGATAGACAGGTCAACTCCCCAAGGTGGTGGAACGTAGGAATGGTTTTAGTTCGATTCTATATAAAGAAAGTCGATGTCCTTGCGCAACTGGTTAATCAACCTTTCAATAGTAGATTTCTTGATTTCTTTTAAAGGGGTTGCTACGAGAAGGGAGATGTTATCTTTTGGATCTTACACAGATTTGACGAAAGGGGAAACTGGTTCTTGTGAAAGACAATTGTATTGAATGTCAAAATAATCTTTGAACCTGTTTTTTTTCTTATACTGAACTCTAAGGGGATACGAAGAATTAAGTAATTGGCTAATAACAGAAATTGCAATTAAAACATATTTGTATATATATATATATATATATATATATATATATTTGGAATTCATTATATTTTGAAATTATTTGTGAGAAGATTAGAAGAACAGAATTCTACTAATTAGTTAGATTTATAGTGAGCCATTAACGATTTTAAGAGAAGCATAATTCACACGAGCTTCTCCTCTGGCAAGTTTTTTTTCTCAGCTTTTCGATATCGTTGGCTCAACGAGGGTCGGCAGCTGCCGTTAATTGCCATAAACGAATACGTAGAAGGTCAAGTCTCTTATTTTTATGTAACTTTTTAATTTTTTTCGGTATTCCGCCACTTTGAACTTTCTGGCATAATGAATATTTGTCCTAGATAACGGTGGACGGATAAAACTTAAATTAGAAAGATTAGCTCAATTTCTTGGAACTCGACGTTCCAGCGAATTCTTTGAGATTTCGGGTATATAGCGGCAGACTTCTTTAACTATGTGACTTTTTTTTCATTCGTTGAACCTGACGCAGGCGCACCTAACAGCGAGGAAAAATGGCCTGGAAACCATCCTACTCCCCCTGAAAAAAAAAGGAACAACGTAAATATCATATAAAAATTTTACTCCCCACAGTACTGGTCCCATACCTTCATTCCCCTTTCACTGTTCGTAACCGCCAGGATCGACTAAATTATTCCATACTCCCACAGAGCTTTCACTATTTTCGCAAAATATGGTCGAACTTAAAAAACACGAGCTTCGGGGAGAATCAAATGAGTGCTCGGTGAAAGGACGACCGTAAAAAAATCTCTGAGCCTCTTCTCCATCACCCAAATATTTCTTGGAAACTCGCGATTGCAAAAACACGTAGGCGCATACCGAATCGCAGCGTGGAAGGATTTTATTATAACAGGACCCATGTTCGCACATCAATAATTCAGACAATCAAACCATAGAATAAAAAAATTTCTTTTAATTATCTTCAACGGATGAGAAAAAATTACAATAAATCATCGACTATAAATTTATTAATAGGTGTTAAAATTTGTTAATATTATTATCAAAAAAATCATTGTGTCTTATAGAGAAATAACCCTGTAACAGTGTTATACCTAAAACTTTATTAATCTTTTTTTTCATCCCCCAAAATACCCACGTCATCCTACCGATCAAGTTTTTACACAAACCTTAAAAACTGACAGATTATTAGGATCTCGATATAGATCAATACTTATGCTTCCAAAAGAATTTCCTTCCCAATCCTGGGAGCTTATTACATCGATAAGCTCGAGCCACGTAGCGAGACCTAATTCTCGGGAATACAGTTTTTAGGGGATGTTTTTGTAGCGAAACGATGATGGCGGAGTTGAGGGAGCGAAAGAGGGTTAGAAGGCTCTCGAGTATACAGGCCTAATTATGATCCTGGTGGTACGGAAGGTGGACAAGCAATTTGCTATTTCTCTTCATGTACATGGAAAAGATAATTATACCTCCAGTTACGACATATAGTGGCAGATATTAACCATCATTTTTTTATTCATTATAAATACCATGGTTAACGGAATAATTGTGATGGACCAGTCACTTTGATAAGAGAGACTGATTACATCCACTCAATGAATTTATGGATATAGTAACTTGGTTGAATATACAAATTTGCATTTGTAAAATAATTAATTATATGTCGGAATGTTTATTAATTATAGAGGAAACGGTGAGGAAATAATTTTATTAATCTGTTTAGATCTAGGGATTATCCCTAGATAATCTAGATATATGTATAACGGTTATAACATCTCCTCTGTAACTGCTACTGGACCAACGTGCACTGTACGGACGATAAAAGTTTAACTATACGGTATTCGATTCTTGACTGGGGAAGGACGTTTTTTGCGATAACATTCATGTTCGGGGATGATTGTTTTCATGATTGGAGGGTATTCGTGCTATCGCATGAAACATTTCTTAATACAATTCTGCTGAGCACACAAGCATAAAACGATTTAGCCAAGTATGACAGTTGGCCAAAATCCAAAATATGTATTCAAGAATGATTTTTCGGTTTAGAGGATGTTTATGTTATCTCTTGGAACCTTCTCAAGAATTAAACAACTTGATTCCAAAAAAAATACCAAAAATTTCAATCTTCAACGTTCCAAACATTAATGAGGTACTTTCTCATTAAAAAAAAAAAGGAATGAAGAAGAGGAAGCACCAAACAGAATAATTCCTCCCTAATTAGGTCGAGAGGGACTCTTCTCGTTTGGCAAGTTGAATTTTCCAGAGAGGAGATTCTAAAAATGAAGCTACGTTAATAAATTTCAAAAAAAGGCTTCTTTACCTTACTTTACTTGGCCTTACAAGGCTTGCAATATGCCCGCAAAAGTTCACCCAGCAGTAGCATTTATATTGTAATAAAAGTGTGTCCCCTGTGTAACTGCAGTATACGTCGCATGCCTGCAAGCAGGGTTCTATGTTTTTACAGACTTGCGCATGGGTCATATCACATATGAATAAATTCTGCGAAGATACAGTGTCACCATATCTATATAAACGTAACGAGGGAGTGGATCCGAAGAAACGGCGAACCACATGGCAAGGTACATATGTCGAAACCAGCTTTTCATTCGCCCGTAATAGGCAATGTTATATGGTAGTGAAAAATGAAAATAAAAAAAGGAGCATTATAGAAGTTTATATTAACAAGGATCTAATTCCGCAATTAGCGTTGCGTAATTGGTTGCATTAACTATTTAACGAACGTCAAAGAAATTCAAGTAGAAAACATACAGTCATATTCACACTTCATTCATCCATACGGATACACCTTTACATTCGCAAGACCTTATGAATCGCAACGGTGGAACATTTGCGGATTTGCCTGCTTGCGTTAGCGTCGTATCCCTCGAAATATGACAGTAATCCACCGGACTTTTGTATTTTTCATTTGAAAGCTGCTTTTTAATAGACGTTCTGAATTCCACAGTTTCATGAGGCAATTTCGCGGTCGCCGAATGTTACCATGAAATCACGTGGTTTTATGGTTTCAACACTGACGCTGGATATTAATTGCAATTTGGTCGCGTGTTGCTTGCAGTGTATATAGGAAGAGGAGAAAATCAATTATTATTTTTCGCATATTCAATTAACGCATACGTACGAATATATAGACTGGCTGAATTTTACTGATTTGGACTTTACATTTTACCTATTATAACCGAAAAATAACCCCGATGGTTTTTATGTATTTCGAGAATGGAATGATCAGCGACAGGACTATTCTGTGGGGATTAACGAAATCCTGTAGTAACGATTCGCTTTTTATTCCCATGGCCATCATTCGTGCGTTCTGCTACATTGACGAGAGTACGTATGCTTCACGCGGTTCCTAGTATCAGCCAAATGAGTTTTCGAATGATAGGTACTGAAAACTTTTTATGAAATTCTATTGGTGATTTTTACCCGGATTTATAGTTCCTCTCGGAAGCAATTCTTATAATCCGATATCGTGTTATTTTTCCGCTGCTAGGATTCTCATTGTAGACTATCATATCTGTCTATATATCTTCGTTTTCATTAGAACCGACAGATATATGTATATGATAGAAAAAGAAAATTTCAAACATTCTTTTTCTTACGATACTTAATTGCACTTTCATTTACAACCAATAAAATAGTTTTAAAGAGAAATAAGTTTTTTAAGAAGGAAACCCTAACGTGGCTTAATTCTTTCTAGCACCCTTTCCTGTATACATCCTCAATGAAGTTACTACATATATTACATTAAATTACTAAATCCAACTAAATTCACATAGTTATGTTATTGAATTCCCCAGTTATTGCTGATTATTTGTTTAATAGAATTTATCGATCTAGCTTCTAGTGAATCGATCCAAGTGAACTAAATATTTTTCTCAAAAACACTATTATCAGAGATGATTAGAAATATCGCTAATGGGCCGATTTTCTTATTATTAAAAACAATGTTATTTTACACATCAAGTTTAAACCATTGAAATCTAATCTAACCTACAAAAACATTGAAATACCATATTTTCAAAATTACGCATTATTTCACTGGAAGCCATAAACGTGCATGTCAGCTGATACACTCGGTATTCTAACACATGTTACATAGTACAATTCAACTTGTTAAAAATACATTGGCTTAAAATTTGACGATGAACGATTCATATCATCGCGCTAGCTAAAATTTTAACACAGTTTTTTTACGACTCACACTTTACGACCATTACGCGTTAACATCCTCGTAAAGATCTGTGCATGATTCACTATGCAATATGCCAAAGGCTTTATTACAACGAACGATCATAGCGCACAGTAGTTAATTTACTGAGTAGTCTGTCGTTCAATTGTCAGACTGTAAAATTTATCAAGAAAAAAAAAAAAAGAAAAGAACGAGCTGAAAGAAACAATTTTACCTGAATAACTGTTACCATGAGATATTCCAAGCAAGAAAGAAAGTCTCGACAGTGTTCCCTGCGAAGATGAAGAAAAAAAAAACCGGTTGTATCTTCAACTTAATCGTATAAATCATTCAAAGACTCGTTTAATCATTGAAACATCTCGAAGAAGATACGCAGGTTCATCGCGAATGGTTAATATTATTATTGCAGCATCCCTTCAGAGGGATCAGCAAGAAGCGAAAGATTAATTTCATCATGGAGTTCACAAAAGTACATCGGTACCTATATATAACGCAGGTCTTCTTATCTGCTACCATTTGAAGCTGGTAAACGGATCAGTAGAGTGTTCGCGCACCTCTTTCATAGCCACTAACCCTTTACCACCCTCGTAGGACCTTAACTACTAGCCGTCCACGCTATACAGCCGTGCTCGACACGCGGATTAAATTCATTTTCCTTTTATTTTGCAGTTTCTCCACCTCCAGAATGAAGGTTGGTACCTAGTCGATTGGATTCCATCCCATAGCTTCCACTCTCTTTCTCATTCCAACTGCAGCTGTTTGCCTCCTTGAAAATACCAGGAAAGCGTAGACTCGTCTCCATGAAAGAAACCTTGGAATAAAACAGCGATCTCTTAGATAATGTTACACTGTGTATTTCAGCAGCAAAGACAATACTCACTGATAGGATTCAGGAACTGACAAACATTCCTTCCGTATCCGGACTTCATCGCGCACCAATGCCTGGTTCCGGTAAACGAGAAACATTTCATCTAGACTCGCCCTGTTCCTCAGTCGAGGCTGAGTCGAGAAGTCTCTATTGGTTTCCAACTGCTTCCATTTAACCCAGTGAAGCTTCGAGCGCAGTGCTACATAGAATTGCTGATGGCGACGGTTTCTAAACCATGTAGCCAGTAGCCTGTATTAACCTATTTGAAGGAAACCAGAGATGGGCAGAACACCTTAGCTCAGCAACAAGCCAGGATGATTAGAGATCGGATAAGAGCTATCGGGTCGACGTACCTATCTATGTATATATATATAGTTATGTATGTATACATGTATAACTGTGTATATACCTAACCCAACTCCATGGCGAATTCGATGAATCGACGTAGACTGATTTAACGCAGAGTTACCTAACCGCCGCGACGCCGACGCACAGCGCCTGCTCATGGCTCGTAAACTTTGCACCAGGGTGGTTGATTAAATCTCTCACCGCGATGCCACAGCACATTTTCACCCGGCAGGTTCAGCGTAACAGCTTGTCCACGGACGCGAACTTCGCTTTGGGCTTTGATTAAATGCCTATCCCTTTGGGGATTATGTAATAGCACGTTTTTATGTGAATTTCTCGACTTCGTACGGTTGAGGTCCGCGTGTATGAGATTTTGATAAAAATTGGCCGGATTACGTATGGTTCTTTATATTCGTAAGGAGGAACCGTTAATGATAAGAAGAATCGATAGCACCGCTATAAATTCTGAATGGAACGCTCGTACGGTGTGGCTCGCGTGAATTTTCAAAAAGGCTTCTCAAACCACGTCACGTTTTCTCCATAACGATAGGATGGATCTCTGGCTCGTGGACGAAAATAAAATGGCGCAAGGCTTGTAAGTAATTTTAAAGCGACTCCAGCGCCAGTTACCGCAACGCTTTCGCTTTAATGTTGACACTAACCGTAACCGTAACCAGTTGCTGGATGGCATGGCGTCATTCGTAACTACCCGGCCAAGTGGCTCTGATGTGGGTATCCCGAGAGTGTACTTAAATAAAATGGCAATACTTGAGTAATGTCCTTACCCTAACCGAAGAATCTGGAGAGTGTATCGTGAAGCAGGGTTGTAACGATCGTAGTGATATTTCCTAGAGACTTCGATAAAATTGGCACGAACGGAGGAAAGTTATCACGTAGATTCTTATTGGATGCAAATCAGAATAACGGTACTATTGAATTCGTGAAGTTATCATTATTTGCAATTTATTCGAGGCATCTTAAAATTCCTATGGTATATTGGAGGTTAGAGGAATTTTCATATATTTTTTTTATGTCATCTTATTTGGTAGATATGTGCTTTACGTATATATTTATGAATAGTTTTCAATTGCATGTTACTGTGGTAGGTAATTAATAATTATGAATTATATTTTTCCAGTCTGACTTTTCACCCTTTCACATAGAATTTTATAGCATTTATTTTTCACGCGTACTTAAAAACCCACCTTTCGTGCAAGGAAAGCCATTTCCTTTGGCCGTCTCAAAAGAATGCAAGCTAAATAGGTGAATTTGATAAAAAAGAAAATAATATCAGTATACGGTGGAAGACGCGGATCTGAAATTTACATTACCCAGCTCGTATTTATCGTGAAATTGCAGCAGCGATTGTTCGTTGAAATTCTGATAATTTATTTTTCCCCGTTGATGTTTCAACCTACGGCACAGTAATATGGGTCTCATCCAGGATTTTCGTTATATATTCCAAGACATGTAAAAAGTGAAATAGAGTATTTTTCAAAATTATGTGCCTAAAACGTTAGACCTATATGGAGTGTATATATCCAGACCATTTTATGAAGTAATATTTTATAAAATTATACGGGACACCGGGTTTCGCAAAGCTATTTATTACCCACTAGACTGAAATAACACCGCTCATAATCCAACAATATGTATAGATAAAGTGATTAACGTTAAACTCAATCTGTCAAATAACAATACAAAATTCTCTTATTGATTTGGAAAATCACATATGACAGGTATCGTTTTTCCTCGTATACGAAAAGTCCAAACGAAGACCAATTCAAATAAATTGGTTTCGCATTGTTACTAATCGGAATGTCCTATAGTACGGAAAGTATGATAAAAATTCAAAATAGAAAATAAAAATCACACTCCCCCACTTTCTCCTTGACTATAAGACTTTGTATCCCTGAAAGTGTGCGAAACTTTACCGACTTGATTCCACCGTTGCCCAAAGTAACCTAAGTAGTTATAACTATTGATTATTCGTTTCATGAAAAAAAAATGTAGCAAATTTCCATTGTTTTCTTCCAACCAAAATCATATAAAAAAAAAAGTGAATTTGAACCGGTCGTCTTATCATTTGCGAGTCCTCCTCCGCGCACTTCCTCGCCCTATCTACGTGAACCCTCTGCCCCAGCACTCTTGGTGGCTTTCATGAATATTCGGCCCTCTTTATTACAGGTTGAACATGGTAATGGATTTTCTCCCAACTCCCACCCACCTCCTCCTTTCTTTATCCTTTAATTTATCCCCTCAGCAGGTTTGTTTCTTGCCTCCTCAGCAGGAACACCGCATCCCCGATGGTGGTACATAAGTGCACATAGCACTTCTGTACATACTATACCTATATATGTATACATATGGCTGCTATATATAGCCATTTATATATATATATAGTATGTACCATAAGCATCCACGTTGAAGCTTTTCTCTCGTGTCACTCTGAACTTCCTCCGTAAGACTCTGTAATTTACCTAAAAGCTAATAAAGGAATAGCTCCATACCCACAGCAGAATCAGACAGTTTTATTCCATATTAATAATCCAGTCAATTATAAATATTTCCAAGATAAGGAAGACTTATGTTATATGTATCTATACATATATATAGAGACACTCGACCCGAGCTAGTTCTGCTAAGCATTTTTGAATGATTAATCATGTGTACCAAGATCCCTCTACCCTGCCCTACACTCTTACCCTTTAGATGTCATACCTCATAGTTTCTCCTCTTCAGGTACTTCTATTTATACAAGAAGATAGAGACATGCGAGACAATAGTCATGCAGGTTGGTAGTGTGTATATATATATATATATATATATATATATATATATATATATGTATATATATTTAATCCAAAATGATCCTTAGAATTAGTCACGAGATTTTTAAATTGACTTACCCACACGATGCTACGTATGGTTTTTCGAAGTTTCTCCAGAGGAATGGGATATGACCTGTGCCTTCCTTTTCTTGGCGACTTCTAAGCTCCTTCCGACTTCGAAGAAAAGTGGATCTGCGGATGCATCCTGCACAAGAAGAAAAAGTTACCGTGCATCAAACGGAATACGTCCTTAAAGGACGTGAAAGGAGTTCTATGGGATGCTGCAGCAAAGCGAAATTTTATGGAATTCATTTATTCGAAAGACTTCACAGTATAATTTATGACGTCTTTGACCATGCCTACTAAGATCACTAAGATTCCAGTACAGAAATGCAAATAAAAGCGTTTCCAGTAGCGAAGGCGGTAAAGATCTAAAAACATTTCGGTTGTTCTTTATTTTCTGAAATTTCATGGGCATTTTGTGGGATACGGAATCTGGGAATAATTAATTTAATACAATAGCGAACAAATGCTGTGTACATACAATATCTGAGTATATATATACATACCTTATATACTCTGGTTTATTACTCATTGATGCGAAACTTCCAAGCGTAGCATACAATATTAATGAAGTGTATAACGCAGTATAAAACTTTCAATAAATCGAAAATACCACGACTAAAAGTATATCTATAAGTTATACAGGCAATTAAAGCTACGCATCTAAATATATATATATATATTTGATATTGGACAATGTCTGTTATATTATATTCTACTAGGAACTAATGAGTCGGAGATAATGCATCGTATCTTACTTTCGGTCCATTGCCTTCCCTTAGGCATTAAGTATACTATATGTCTTCGAACGAGAATTAATGCACGAAGCTTCAAACTTAATTTTACCTTAAAGTCTGATCCACAGTCTGGAACAGAATTCTCATAGTTGTCAGTTGTTATATCGTAAGATAAGAAAAATAAGTAAAAACAGAGTAATTAACCACTTATAAAATTTAATTAAGTCAAACTTATATATGTGTATGTCAGAATATGAGACACTGTAGGCAATTCGTACGGCGTGCCTGAGAAATAATTAAAATATTACCGGGAAGTCCCGGTCAGTGATCCGCAACGAGCGACCGGCTGTCCCAGCGCACGCGATACACATTCGATCGGCAGAATTGAAAGGTCCATTAACCAATCACCAGGAAAAAGTGCCAGGCGATTATTATGGACTAATTAAACGGCATTTCATTTCCTTAATAATTGTCAAAGGTATGATGATCAAGGATATAGGAAATTTTTCCAGGCATATTAGTACCGCCATTTCGTTAAAGCGCCACGGCAATTTCGCGCCGATAATTAGGTCGGTTTGATAAATAGATTGACATATACGGAGTATTAATAGTACGCGCGACCATATATTACAGCGCTTAGCTTGATTAACGTCTCCAAATGCAATGCATTATTGCAGTGCACGCCACTGAACATGCTGCCCAGCATCCCTTGTATATGGCAGGGGTGCACAGTACTCATCCCCGGCTTGGCTTCGCGCCCTTGTGGTAGCTGCTGTGGCGAGTGGGCCGTCTGCTTATTGCATATTCCACGTATGGGGCTATCATGCACATGTGACCAACATCACTGTCACGCGTGACCGTCTCTGCGTGACTCCTTATCTAGTAGCTTCTGCCTCCACGTGTCCATCGTTATATTCAATTCGACCACGACTTTTTATCATTTTATGTCTTCGACCATAATCCTTTAAACGAGTAGTCCATAACGATGTCAGCCTTTAATAGAAAATCATACCTACGCCATACTGTATAGAATGCATTACAAGTTTAGTCTGTCACTGAATGGAACGAGCAAATAAAGAGGATATGTATTACAGAAATTCATTAACCTCATTCCTGAAACACGTATTCCTAATTAATTTTAATGATGATCAAAATTCGGGGTGAATTCAACAAATTTTTCAGATTCATCCGGATACACTGATACTTTAGTAAAGCCGGATTTAATATGATAAGGTATACATATATATTTCATAGGGCAATATATTAATGTATATGCCAGCTGTGGTTTTATATTAATTGCGTTACTTTTATCGGGTATTTATCATCTATAGGTGAATACAGCTTCTGGTACGTACGTGAAGATGTATGGTTATTTCACATTGGATCTCCACTGGTCACCGTTGATTAATAACGCGCCAATTGTCGTTCAAACTTCATTCAAATGCACGAGCGGATTTCAAGAGAGTATCGGGCAGTCCTGGACCTCCTATTAGTGCAGCGCATATTGCTGCAAGTATCGCGGACAGGTTAATGCAGCTTGTACATACAATCGGAATTGGATGAATTTTGGCTTACTGACAATTAATCGGATCGGTTATTACACAAAGGCGTAATTAGAAACGTAACTGGCAAATTTTACTGAACAATAAATAGGTTACTTCCTTCATTATACACAGATACAGAAATAATAAATATACATTGTCGACGGTACAGATAAATGGAGAATTAATTGGTTGAAATGACAATGGCAAAATATATACTACCAGTACCTATAATAAATTCTATACCATACAGACAAAAGATTTTTAATTGGATCCGACATTGTAATTAAATCAATGTCAAAACATACGACGCTATGTACGACTATAGCCTACAGGCAAACACTTCTTTCTGGACGGTTAAGTTAGATTAGATGATCTTGTTTCTTATTATCAAGTCACAATAGCCTCGACCGATCACACCTGTCGCTGTATACGTGACCTGGAATTTTACGCATCGTGCTAATCTGCAGAGTTAAGTTTTTTTTGTTAATTAAATCAAGGCTTTCCATGAAAGGTAAGTAATATGCTTGATTTAAATTGAGCGTGGAAATAGAGTCTGAGGAATTTCACGAAACTCAATATCGATAATGTGGAATGGCAAGGACAAGGTAAAGGAGCACTTTGAAATTTAGTAGGAATGAACGCGAGACTAGTGGATCTTAAATACGTAGCTATCTTTTAGGCTTGAAACAAGGCTAGGCTACGGTGAATCATTTAGTTATCCAATTAACGTCCATAGTGGCAGTGTAAAATCATTAGCCGTGGCAACGAACTCGAACAGATACTAATTAAAGGATAATGTTATATGCATAGAACCCCTTAAAGCCTGGACAATATTCTGGAACGAGCTATACCACTCGAAATTGATTTTCATAGGATTTAATAATTTTGTGTGTGGATTTAGGTACGTATTAGGTAAGGTTACGTACATCGAGTTTTTTTTGCAATATCATCTAGAGTCATAAAAGTTTATCAATTATATTTGGCGATCTTGAATAGCGTTTAAGCATTTCGCAAAGTGGCTCCGGAGGGCATTCTACAGTTTATTAAATACATTTTTCACCGTCTAAAACCCTCGGAGCTTTTACGCAAGCGAATCCCTTTAGTAAATCAGACTTTACGCTTAGTAGATACGCGCTGCGGAATAAAAGGTAAAATTGCTTAAAGGATGTTTTCGTCATTATGAAATAAACTAACCTTGATCTTGGTGGGTTTATCCTTGCCGGAAGTCAAGTGACAAAAATGTCACTCGACATCGTTGAGGTATCAAAGGAAAGACGTGGTAAATTATTATTAGGCGACTATCTGTCTCACGGGAACGTCGCAGAAGGCGGCACTCTCAAATTTCAAGGTGGCTCATTACGTCTCTTATTTTTTTTTCATTTTGAGATAAACGCGATTTTACGTTGTTTCCGAGGACTCATGGAATAAAAAAAACATGAGAATCCTTTCAACCGAGGAACTGAATCTGTCAGTCATTGTATATATAGTATACAATATTAGAAGATATATGAACGTATATACATACATATATAGACAGTTATACGTAGTTATTCCCATTGTGTACTCCGTATGCATATATTGTTAAAGATGACCTGAGAGAATTCATAAGAGGTTTTAAAAGAGGTCGAGTATGGGTGTCACATTTTATAGAACGCGAAGCCTCCGCGATCCTCTTTACCGCCGAGCCTCCCGGGAGCCTCATAAATTGTATGAAGTTTGCAGGCGAGAAGCGCTACTTTTCACTCCTGTCCCGGGTTACATGACTGTTCCCACACGTCCGACTGCTGCAGAAGTCCGAAGAATGATGACTGGTTCTGCGCAATTTTTCTTCCTTTTTTTCCGTCTCAATTGTTTTTCACCATTTTCCTTCATACGCATCCTGTACACCACGTCAGTCGACAGCGACAACTCACCACGTGTCTGCGTACACGAAAACTTGTATTATCCAACGAAAATCATGAAGTAAGAAAATTATAGAGGAGTTTACAACGTGTCGTAAAAAGTTACAAAACGAAAGTATGCATTCGTACAGAACATACCAAAATCGATTTGTATACGTAAATTAAAAAAAAAAATGTAACTTGTAGCATAGAATTCGTTAGAAATCTTGGATTTATTATATATCCCACTAATCATCGTACGCGAATGACCGGGAGGTATGGAAAATTCAATTTCGTTCATAACGACGTGTCGAGTCGCGCGAAACATGAACTGTGTCCATAATGCCAGAACCGTCGCGAGTGCTCCCGGAAATTTTGACAAAATAATCACGAAATCCCTGTGGCTAATGCGGCCAAGTCTGGTCAAGGTTTCGTTAAAAAATAACACTCCAATTCCATTGTTGTATTAACAACGCATGGATCGGTATGAATAAATTTGCAGACAATAGAAGGGTTGCGTCAAATACTGGTATAAGTACTACGTTTGTGTTTCCTTTTCAATGAAGTGCTGCAAGACGTTTGAGCCTTTTGACATCTTAATGAAAGTTGCCACCTCAAAGATCCACGATCCCTTCCTCTTTACCATCCAGTAGCCGTCTGGATCTCCTTTAAGCCATAGGTTACCCAAAGAAATTTATCATCACCCGAGTCGACCATCTTGAAATATTTTTCGAGGTCAAGTAACCACATAAGAAAGTTCTCGAAAGGAGAGAACAATCGAGCAAATCAATAATTAGCCTACTTCCAATAATTCCTCAATGATTTCCTTTCGTTTAAACAGTCAGTACCGTAACTCTCTGTAATATCCTATTTAGACAGTGGTACCGTATCTATATTTTATTATAAAAAGAGGGAGAATCACTGGCTGTAGGCCATCACGTTTACGGTCGTGTACCTCCATTGCAAAATAGAGGCTTGTAAATAATTCCGTTTTGCGCAGTAATATCGAAATTGAATAGCTTGTAAAAAGGATTGGTCAATAGATACCGGATAGCGATGACTTCGACGTTGCCTTTTTAAATTGCACACTCGTATCTGTCTTGATCGAAGGTCGTAAGTTAAACGCAATCAGGAGATCATATATACACATGATATATATACCTATACTTAGAATATATACATATTACGATAGACGTTGTGCAAATCGGCCAATTATAATAATTGCTTGACCATGCTCAGGGGCTGGCTCGAGTAGCTACCTCGGGAAACGGCTATTGTATTTCTCAAAGGAGACTGGTACCATATGAGTAACTTTACTCATCAAGTAGCAGGGTTATGTGCGAAAGGTATTTCAGGCGACCGTTGCCGACGTTAGTGAATATTGTGAAGCCTGTAACGTGGTCCAGGATCGCGATCATGAAAAGCAACTTCGTACGTTGAACAAGATAGAATTCAGTTGCGGTGGCGCGAACCGTGACGCCCTTCTACCAGAATTCCCCATGCAATTCCAGAGTTTCCTACTTCCTGCCTATAGTCTAATTTAGTTACCTGTTCGTACAGTTTGCCACTCAAGTGCCACGCGTTACCATGACTATGCGGTTGGTTATCGAAGGTAACGCACCTCTGTTGAGGACTGCTCGTGTGTTACTACTGAGAATAGTGATAACATTGTTATACAATATGAAACTTTGGTGAGCTTGTAAATCGACACTTCATTGACGGATGGCGAGGCAGTGGCCGTAAAACAAGATGGCTAACACGTCTCGAGATTGAATCTTGGCGCGCTGCTAAGTCGATTCTTTATGCCTCATGCTCTTCCACGCCTGCCTGGACCCGCCGCTGTGATTTATTATCTCACGGTAGCGGAATAACGAAAAGTAACGATAGGAGCAAGAAAACTTGGGCACTTTGGTTATAATTAGCCCACTGGGTTACTCGATTGATGACCGTAGTGTACTGTAGGAATTAATACAAAAAAAAAAAATAATTTCACCTACAAAATTTTTGGAATAGTATATTAACGACCATACAGGACCTTGCAAAGATTACATACAGATGTCATTAAATTAATCTACTCTTGATCGAGTATCAATAAAGCACCAATATTAAATACAAATTCAGTACTTGCACGAAGCATTAGTTTTCAATGGCATACTATCCTGGAAATTGTCTTACCTTTTGGGTTGCAGCATCCACCTGCAGGATCAAGAAATAAGACGAGCACGTATCGTTCCACAACGAGTTTACAGGTAGACTAACGTGAATTGAGGGATGTGCAAGTGTTGAGTAGTAAATGGGGTGGGGGTAGGGCAAGGTTAACGGAACCTATAAAACGACCAGCACCTGCTAAAAACCTGTCCAAACCGTAGAGCGACTCGGTCGTGTGGAAGCGCGGATAACATCGAAGTAAAGGAGCATTCGGTGATGGGAATCCAGTGCTCACGCTAAGGCACAAGTGATATATTCGCGTGTGAGACGATCAAGTGCAACAAATAGCAATGGTAAGTCGTATAGTGCAGAATAGGATCGATCAAGGTAAATTTAATCAACCCGTCCATTGGATCGAATGAACTCTCAATCGTACATAGATATCGGAGCATTATACAGTGTCGTAAATATAGTTTGTCCTACAGTGAAAGATCGATAGATGTTAAATATTTTCTTTAAACACAGAATATCTCGAGTTGCACATAATCCATGAGCTTTATTAATAGAAACAGCTGAGCAAAGAAGGTAAATCAGTATTGATCTTTGATACTATTAGAAATTGATGCGCATTACGCGGTAATGTAAAAGCTCTGTTGGCCATCTATTACACGCTATTCCGAGTCCTGAATAACGAAGCGTCTGAAATACTCGTACGTCAATGCTAGCCAAAGAAACGTGACTGAGACTTGCATGTATCTTTGATTGGCACGACTGGAAAATGCAATTACTGCCATCTGATCGCATTCGAAAGCCACTAGCTGAGACGGGCTTAGTCCTGCAACAGGGATTACCACTCTTTCTAATTGAGTTTGCAATCAATTCCATAAGCCGTGCGAGAGAATGAAAGGAAGATGAGAAAGACATAGACAAAAGGAAAGAAGGGGTAAGGTGTCCTTCCTGTAGGAAGAGTACCTTTCAGACTTTAGATCATTAATCTAGGATTAGTGTATCCTCTCCGCGTCCTGCCCCCTTGCCTATGTCGAAAGGAAGAAAACGAGAGGGATGAGGATAGAAACGGAGTATAGAACGAAATATATAGATATATCGGAGTCTGCAGTACCATTCAATACCGTAGATCTTAAAACGATAGTATCTTTTTTTCTTTGCATTTTTGTAACTTCAACCCTTCCTCGCCAGACCAGGACTCTTGAATCGAGAATTGAACGATCAATCGCGATAAGGGTGATTATATCGCAGGCCCTGATCAATGTCGAGTTTTCATCATTAGGAATCAGA
Organism: Calameuta pygmaea; assembly: GCA_031762395.1. Classification (NCBI taxonomy): domain Eukaryota; kingdom Metazoa; phylum Arthropoda; class Insecta; order Hymenoptera; family Cephidae; genus Calameuta; species Calameuta pygmaea. The sequence goes on along the minus strand of JASANN010000525.1, from coordinate 328,964 downwards.
CTGAGCCGTAATATCGTAATTGTATATACTTATGCATATATATATATTATAGCTGAAGGTATACATACAGTAATAGAGACACTTGGAAAAACCGCCATTGAAATTTGCTACGACCGAAGCAGAAAGACGCAAGTGGCGAATTTCCCAAACTTGCCGGTCTTGGAAAGTCGACCCAAGGGCACAAGTCGTCTCTAGGAACTTGGCTGACATTTGACTCCTCGTGGGGATAAATCAGCCAAGCATTATCCGGCTGCCATTAACGTCCCTCTTAAGGACCCCTCTAATGAACTCAACTCCCGCGTGTAATTGTTTAAAACTTCGCTGCTTTATTCTCTGTTAATGTCCCTTATCTGGCCAACGAAGATGAAGCGACCGGGGACAATGTGGAGAATTAGGAAGAAAAAAAAAAGAGAGAAACGATCTCCTTTACGCGTTGCTGCAATAGTCCCGGTGCAAAGTTTCCGGAAGCTCCACGACGAGGCTTGGGCTACTGTTGAGCTTTAAGCCGGTATCACGCGGCGCGACTTAAAAGCGATCGATCAACGATGTATATATAGTGCACAAGTAAAAACAGTAACGCCTCTGCGACCACTTTCCCGGATAGACATTCCACGTTAAAATAGTACCTGCTGGTATCTCTTTTCTATCTATTTGACGTTGAACATTATATATATTTTATCCATGATGGCCACCTTACTGTAGACTCCGTCAAGGGTAAAGTGCAGATACTACTGGTGGATGCCACGATATTAAACAATCCTTCTCGCGCTTCACTTTTACAAGAAAAGTCCGCACAGACGCTTGCGGCATAATGAGAGCAGATAAAATCGGTCTTCGTGTAAAAGCTTCGTATTTCTCCTACTCATCCAGACGAGTACGACGCTTCCTCGTAACGCGAGCGTTAGTCTCGGTAATGACGACAGTCGGCCATTCAAGCGTTTCCAGCAGTCTGCTTTATTACTTTGCTTTTCGGGTGAGGTATAAAGTAACGATAGCACTTATTCAGGTTAACGATTTGAAAAAATAGAGACTGAAGTATCGGTATCAAATGGGTTCATTAAATCCTTAAGACAATATCGTTTCTGTAACGATACGTTAAATGAGAATTTATAATGCCTACATGAAGAAATAAAGTTTCGCATAAAATAATCCTTTAGGACTATCGTTAATGGGGAAACTGTTTATCATAGAGTTGTCAATGATTATAAATCTGCAATCTGCTTGTATTGAGCTCTCATTAACGTAGAATTCTAATTGCATCTATAGGTTTGACATTCTTGTGCTTGATGATTGTGTGCGATTGTACGTTTCAATTAGCTCCAACTCGCCTCGCTTGTCCTGATTGCTGCCACTTTGTGGCCAATCTCGACACTGATAATTTTATCATCCGTGTTAATACTCATATTCCTCCATGGTATACGTCCCTATGGGATATGGCCTATTGTCCTGCGTTGATGACTCTCTTGATGATATAAATCAGGGTTGGTCTCTGTTAAAGGGCACCGTATGATTTTATCTCCTGTGGGAGTAAGAGAGAGAGAGAGAGAGAGACAGAGAGAGGTTGAGTTTGAGGAATACGAAAAAAAGAAGGATAGTTGAAACTCTCGATACTTGGCGAGAAAAGTTTGTAATTCCCAGCGTCCGGGAGGATTGCGTCGCAAGTCGGTGACGTTGACGAAGCGATATGAAATTTTGTGGGTAGTGAAGGGTGCGAGGGTGAAGTGGAGAGAAAAGAAAAGAAAAAAAAGATGAAGGACAGGAAGAGAGTAAAGTCAACTCTTTCCGGTGATTTCGTTATGGCAACCAGAAGTCAACGCTACTTCTTTATGGTGTAACTTTGCCGTGGATGCTCCCACCAACTTTTCAAACCTGAAAAATATGAGAATTTCAGGAATACTCGAATAAAGCTCCATTCCCACGCGATTATATTCCAGCATGTCTGACGTTGACCGATCGCAAACTCATCTTAAGTTCGACTACGAAATTCGACCTCGAGCGTTGTACAAAAAGTCGTCGGGGGGATAGGATTCTACGACTTGTAAGGTCACGCGAATCTTTCTCGTGAAGGACATGGCCGAGAGCCACGTTTAATCTCACATAACTTTTCGATCTTTGGGAAGTTGCTGCATTGGAACAAAAGCTATACAGACAACCGAGGAATTTCGAGCCCTGAGACGGAATTGAGATACTTGTAGGATCGTTGCTTCGATTAGGCGATCTACGAAATTATATATTTTTTCCAGCGAACGAAGAGTTAATAGTCATCGAAGCGGACGTACGTTATTTCGAGATAACGGGAAAAACTGAATTACTTACTAGTAGTGTGGCAGTTGGTGAGGTATAATTACTAAACACTGGGTCCTGGTAACAAAGCATCCAACTTAGCGTGACCTCGTATAGAGCCTGAAGGGAAGCACGCGTGGTCGAGGTGCATACCGCAACGGGGTTAAAGCGGGATAAAAAAAAGAGTTTGAAAAAAAATGAATAGAGGAAAAAAAGAATGTACGAGCATCTGTGAGCCAGGCAGCCATGAATCATAGTGCATACGTCAGATTAATTCAAAGTTTATGTCTTGAAAATTCTAAAAATATAAACTTTGAGACCGTGACTGCGTGGAATACTGTATTAGGTACAGAATGTGTCTGTGTGGTCGGATTTTTAGGTTTGAGAATAAAATACAAGGGGAATAATGTTGATGGGGTGTACCTTCGATGATCGCGCCAATCGACGTCAGTCGCGACGAAGAGTGATGGAATTCAGAAAAATCTCACCAGGCGTTGCATTAATAATTACAACGAATGAGCAGTGTTTTGACAAAGGAAGTACATTGTGGTGTGAATAATGGGCAGGTGAACCGAGCGAGGACCCCAGCAGCATCGCCCTCCGGCCATTGTACGCACGCGTTCCTCACGGGACGTCATATCCGCTCTTATTATTTCGCTTGGCATACAGTTCAGGTATTTCGCCACTGTGGCTAATAAAGTACCTTGAACTCGTGCGGTTGCAAAAAAAGCTCTGTGATTTATGGGCTCAGGACATGTCGGACGAGTGTAAAAATTTTTCACGAAGGATGTTAATTATTATTATTTCCGTTTTCATTCGAAACCCTTTCGGTTGAATTTGCTTCTTTTTTACCTCACTGTAAAACGGAAAGCAAGTCAACTTCCAAAGGGGAAATCGCGTTCCGCACCGATCCGAAAAAACAATCGAGCTCCCTTTCACTGCAGCAAAACTGATGGAGTCTCGAGTGACTGATACACGTGAAATGTTTTTACGAAAATAAGAAATTTCATCGTGGAAAACTCAAGAGTTATACGATTTTTCATTTTTTTTTCAAACTTAAAAACTTTCATGACTGCATACGTATGCTGTACGTTCATAGTGCTCAATTCAGTGGTGAAGGGCCGATCATATTCATTTAATTTCTCATATGATATTCAATACTGAAATCATATGTAATAACTTCCTGTATTTCACCAACTATGCATATAAAGACAGAATTTAACATCACAGCATGCAGTTTCCTTCAATTTTCGTATTTTAATGAACGACATAGTTATCACCAGTGGACGAAACGAGTCAAATTACTCGTTAATGAGAATCCGGTAAGTTTCGTTAATAGAGTCAGTGCTGAAGTTCTTCGAGAATACCACTTTATATATGACAAACTAAAAGCACTTGACTAATTAAAAACCAAGCACCAACAAAGTCATCGTCAAACAACCCACGAGAATTTGCACAAGAGATAATATTTAAGCATCCATTCCGAAACAGATTTTACTCTCTCGTAAGCTTCTAAAAGCAGTGTCGTAAAGTAAAGCATGTCTAGTCGTTTGCTCGTCGGTTGTATCGTCAGTGAAAATTTACGATCCATGTAAAAATCAAATGCCTCGATACTCGTGTGGACCCGAAAAACTATCGTAGCCGCAGCAGCAGTCGATAGTCGAAAATTTTCTTCGATATTAATAGAAGGCATAACTTACCTCATAAAACTCGGTAAAAGTTACGAAGCTACCAACTATACTACGTATATGTATATATATAGACTCAATACAGACCAGGACGATTTCCGCAATCCCAGGACTTTAATCCGCTCTTTAAACTTTATAGGTTGCTGGTTACAATAGTTGAGCGTAGTGACATCGCGGATTTTATCTCCTGGCCTTTTAATTGTTTGTTTTCCGCAAGGAGTAAAGGGGCACGGAATTTACGGTGAAATAGTACCAGGAAACGAAGCTCTCAGGGATGGTGCGGATTCTGAGCTGGGTCTCTAAGGATGGTCGAGAAAGCTTAGGTGGTCGAATCAGTAGATCCAGAATGAAAGAGGACAAGACTTGGTAGAAGAAAAGAAGCTTTCTAGGACTTGGAAAGCTCTAGGACTTAAACCAATAGGACTTTTATTTACCCCTGACTTTCACGAATAATTCAATTGTTTGTGCGTGAAAATTCAATGAATTTCATTTAACATTATATGAATGCAATCGATCCGAAAGATCTTTTGAACTTTATATTGGTTATCGAGGTGAACGAGTAGGTCGTGACGTAATTATTTATTGCACTGAGCAATTTTGCTGGATGACGATTTGGCCTGGCCTGCTTTAACTTTTAAAGGTATGCACCGAATAATAATCCCACTAGGGGGTAGCCAGAATATGCGCGACGATTTTCTGTTGGCTTATGCAAATTTTATGTGCGGCTGCACCTCATGTTACGTATGTATATTTCCGTCGTTGCAGCATTTCCCGCTAATACGTTGACGCATCTCCATAAAAATGTAGCCTTCTCGTCAAGATAAATTTTTTCCAGGAAATAACGAAGCGTCATCGCATATACATAAGAGCGAGCGTCGCGACGCTTTTAACGTTTCGTCACGATCGTGAAAAGGGGAATTAGACTTTTCCTCAATTTACCGTTTTACGTATTATCCTCGTTTCTATTGTTTGCCTAATCTAAGTATTTTTTGGTCCGAGATCAACCGAACAAAGCGGCACGATCGAAGAGCTTATAGTCATTCGTGGGAATTGCACCAGGAGTGTTGTTCATGCAAAAAATTTAAAAAAAATATTTTTTTAAATGAACGAAGGAAACGGATCTTCACAATGCAACGAATCCAACACGCACCCTTCCGGTCAGGTTTTCGCGAAACGCCGTGAAAAGCTCGCGCGGCTTAAATCACGTTGAAATATTTTATGCAACCCGCCCATGGATAATGCCCGAACAACGTCCCCGTCCTGTTCAAGGACTCCTGCACTTGTACACGTAGGTATATGATAGCGTATATCCGGTGATTTATGATACCGCTATCTGATTTGACCACGCGTTATTCAGGGCATTATCGGCATCCTGGTAACGTGACCTCGACGAGTGAAATTTGGTTTGTTGGAAATACATTTTTTAATGCGTATCTTTCCGTGGATAGAACGGACTTTGATCCAGTATATAAAAAAAAAGAAAAAAAGAAATTTAACTAACGATCATTCCTTCATAACTTAACAGAGAATTTCATTGCGAATTCTATTAATGCACATCCGCCTCCACTGCAGATCCCTACTATCTACTCATGTTCTCATTGTAATAATCATTAGTGTAAATTCATTTGGTGGAAACACATGTGTAATGAAATCCGGAAGGAACGTAATATGCAAGCCAGCTATGAAAATGATGTACCTGGTGTATAACTGTAAATGAATAATCATTATTTGACTTCCTACGGTGCATTAGCATGACAAAAAAAATAGAAGAGCGTAAACCGATGATGATGAAGGGGAAAAAAGTAAAAGCCAGTCAGTGATTCCGGATGTGCGCGACGGACCTTGAATTTATTCTCGATATTCACTAGGGTGAGCATTAACCGATGTAGCTGGGTTTACGTGTGTGGACGGAGGAACGATCGGTAATTGAATGAGAACAGCCGAAATCCCAGGAAGGGGAACAATGGACTTGAATTATTTTCATGAACCCATCGATCGGGATCTTCGTTCTCTGACGAACCGGAAGTTTCGTCGAACCTCAAGCGTTTCCTTCTGCCATCAAATTTCATTTCCACGACGGCTCTCACTTTGGCCCGGAATTCAATTTACATACGTTCGTTTTGGCGGCAAGTGTCTGTTTTTTTAGTCTTATTCCTGTGAACGCGCCTATGCATAAGTCCACGTGAAAAAGTATCTGGCGTTCATTGTCGTCGACGCGAAGAAACCTAGGGCGCTCGATAATCCTGTGAGGACGACGCTGCTGCCGCTTTGCGTCGGTGAAGCTGATCGTGGCGAAATTACATTGCGCATAGCGGGGCGCGAGATTTGCATTTTAAATTTCGTTACGTTTATTCGGCGAGGCGAGTGAAGAAGGGCGAGAGGAGACACAGTGAAATAAATAGAAGGAATACCTACCGCGGACAAAAGAGTGACGCACGGCAGTAGGGCAGATGAAGCGGAGCAAGCGACCAGCCCCGAAGGACACAGATTTAATAACGGCGTTATTTAAGATTTAAATATGAATTTATGTTACTTTTGTAGGGTTAATTGAGGTTTTGATGGAGTCTCATTTATTCCATTTCGGGCGTCGTCAGCCACGCCATTGCAGAACCCATTCGCCTGAGTAAACTTCGTCTTAAACGTCATAATTTCATTAGTCGGATTTACCAGCACGCGGCAAATACATTACACAATTTCCTTCTTTTATATTTCAAAAAAAAAGGACAAATCAAGACAGTCTTTCTAAAGCACTCCCTGCAACGTCAGACCATCCCTTCAACTTTTATTTACGTTTTCCTTTTTGCACCCTCCTGTCGTAAACTAGGCTGTTTCGATACACGCCCCCTTTTTAACATCTTAATTGCATCCGTTGATTTAGGACTTGCTCTATATGACTGCTTCATTATTCTCAAATTACGTCAACCGCTTGAACGATATTTAAATATGCAATTAATGACGTTTTATTCGCGTATAAAATTTAACTTTACTCGAGATTATTTTTTCGTTATTTTCAATTGGGCATTTGACGTATTACATTGAAGTTAAGCATGGTCAACGTACATAGGTTTGCATACAGGGTTATTCATGAGAAACGCACCACCATGAAGTTGGACGCGATTGAACAATTCTGCCAATCGTAGCAGTGCGGTCTTCTTAAACAAACGAAGTAATGTGAAAGCAACGATCTTAACAATTTTATAAAGTTAACTTTCATTTCTTTGATGGTGCCACCCTGCCCTGGCGCGTTTGCCGTGAATAACCTTGTATATGCATACCATGTTCTCAATGAGAGCCAACTCACGTCCTCTTGTCCGAAACCTTGATCACAGCCATGAAAATAAATTGAATTTATTTTCCATCTTTCAAAGTCTAGTATTCAGTGAGCATTCATATCGCGGACATAAGCTTTAATTTCAGTATGTAAATTACGGATGCGGTTACTCCATTACCGTAAAGCGGTACGAGCGTTAAATAAACTCGCAAAAAGGGGCCAGAAGTGCAAGTAGAAGCTAGCGCTCGTCCTCGAATATTAAAAGTGGGTGTGCATAAAAAAAATGTCGAAAAGTAACAGACAGAAAAAGAAGATAGAAAAAGCCATAAAAGTTTCTTCGTTAGAAAATTGTATTAAGCAGCCATTCACACCGGCGAACACGAATGCAAACATTTTATCGGTTTTCATCCAACCACGAAGAAAATGTCCAACAAGTTTTTTTTTTTAGTTCAAATTTCGCGAGTCTCGATTCAAAGAGAAATAATCCCGTACCGGAAAATGCAAATTTTAAATCCTATACTAAAGTTCCTACGAGTCAAGTATTTACCTACATGCAACTACACATACTAGAGTCTATATATGATTTTGGTACATGGGCAATTCTTATTGTTGTCGTTTAAAACCGGCTCTAAGGACGCGATTTCTTATTCCTTCGATTCCCTCGAGATGAAAAGAAAAGAACAAAATTACGTCGGAAGATCCGAATGGCGAGTTAATAAAAGACCATGGATCGTTTACTCCAGGAAATGGATCGGTCGTGCCTCGAGTAAAGATACGTTCGATTGAAATAAAGTAGCTTGGCGCACAAGCAATAGCCTACACAGCTATATAGCATATGTACAACGTAGTATAGATACTTATATAGTATACTGTACTACAATACTGTTGTGTTTCTTAGTATTTCGGTAGTGGCGCACCACAAGAAGAAGAATGGTTTCTGCCGCCGGCAAAACGGCTACGTCGAGGCCACCGAAGTGGATATAGATTCGCCTTAAATTATTGTTTACCCCGTCGCGTACCGTAGTGGCAATTTTCTTCTTTCTTAACTCTTGAAAAGTTCGCCTTAATCGACGTGGTTGCGCGCTCAGTGAGAATTTAAGGCTGTACGGTTTCCTCCGCAACGGCAATCCAATTACCGAACCACTTAGATCTGTATGTACGTATACAGACAGATATCTATATATGTATATGTATATGGTGAATAAACTTGAAAAATTTCATCCGCATCAAGCTGCAAAAATACATGCCACTAAAGTTGAATATAACGACCACGGATGAGGTGGCAAATATTTGCGAACAATTCGCGAACTCCATTTCCTACACGTAATAGCAGCTACCTACGTACTATAAGTATATACATACATATTCGTAGTTTGGCTAGACAGTCTTTGCGCGAAAGCAATGATGCGCGTTGAAGTATAATAAAAAGAGTAAATAGGGAGAGAAAAATATTCCAAGTCAAAGAAATTGCACGAAGAGAGAGAGAGGTAGAGAGAGTAGCAAACGTCGCTGTCACATAAAGGTTCGTTCACATTGAACTTTTTTGTCAATTCACCGTGCTATTGGCAAAGGAAGAAAATATATGGAAGGGCAATCTAATGAAATTCGTGTATGCGCTATCGCACCTAAAAGTCTCCTCGATCCAGTGCATATAACTAATAAATCTTCAGAAACGACATTTTCGCGGTGAAAAGGTAGCTTAATATCTAGCACTTTCGACAACCACATGTACTTATATACGTACATGTAAAGTTACCCATATTCCATGTATCGCTGCATACAAGGATAGTGCACGATGCACATGCAGACTGGCAAATCGAACGTCAGACTCGCGTATTGACCCGTGAAACGGAAGTGTTGCATCTCTTTGACGCAAAAGTCGAGAGAGACGTGTCGTCGTCTTGCGATACGACGAAGAAGGATGAAACGGCGGTTCCGTCGTCAAGTGCTCCCTCAAAATGTCACATGAAAAATGAAAACGCGAGGAAATAGTTCGTTCTGTTCTCATGAGTGATTTTATCGTAGCGCGTGCGAAATATATCATCCGTAAATGCTAAGCAGCGTTCCTCCTGCCCGTCTAGAATAGCATGGCCTATAGACAGAATTTCATTAGGGCGCGTTTCCACGATATCTCGGAACATTGTGCTTGGGCTGTTAATAATTCAATTCGGAGCTCCTTCCTTTGTCACGATTTGCACCAATCATAGTTTCGATCTTGAATAATACCATAATATAGACAGGTACATGACAGATCCATCCTCAGGTAATGCAATAGTCTCGAAACACCCTGTATACCCCTATTTCCCTGTCTCCCATGGAAGCATCCTAGTTCACCCCTTGTTTATTAATTTTCTCATGGGAGTCATGGAATTTGAAATTTGATCAGACTCCCTTCAGAGCGAATTATCATCAAGCTGCCATGATTTTCATCTTAAGACTTGCTTTTTAACCAAAGCCGCGAAGAAGTCTTCGTGTAAATTGATCTTGGTATGACGCTTTACAGTTTTACGTCAGCCTAGGGATCCTCCTTCTCATTCATGGAGGTACAGCAAGTGATACGACGCCCTCGGCGTCGGCCACCCTTGGGACGCTCTATCGTCAGGCACGATCTGATCAGTACTACATGAGCAGATACGGAAGTGACAGTACCCCATTGAGTTCCGGTACCATCAATGTCAGAGCGGATCCCGTGGAACATCGGGATGCTGCATACTACGAGTCGCGCTGCATCACCTGCGACCCTAACAAATCTACTGGCACCGATCGGGGGTGAGTAGTCGTTCAGACCCTTCAGTTTTTCAGACACGCGCGCGGCCAGGGCGAATTCGTCCGTTATTGCAAAAGTTCATGGAGAAAAGTTGGCACGAAAAAGAATTTCTGGTCACCCATCCCCTACCATAATGGAATAACACGTGCGACCGCTCCGTGACGTCAGATTAGAGAAATCCCATAAGTTCCATTTGAGTAATTATCCTGGATTTGTACGAGATATATACGTTGTAGCTTATTAAATTGTTCATATCCGGTGTTTCAAACTTACTCAACCTGTGGAATTAATTTATTAGCGCCTACGTATCCAGTTCGAAGTATAGACCGAGGTACGACTGGTACGATGATGATCTGGAGGATCGGAGATACCGTGACCGATACGATGACTACGACCGTTCCAGGGGACCTGGGTACGACTACGATCGTTATGATCAGTATGGACGATACGATTTATTGAGGCCCTTGTACTATGGCGATCGGTATCCGTTAAATTCATCATTTAGCATTATTTTCCTTTCTTACGTTTCTGCACCAATTTTAGTTTATGTGCACTGATTTTTTTTATACAATTTTCAGTATTTTTTTTAATATGAAAAAGTAGTTGGTGTACTTAATGATTATAATTATCAAAATGTTTTAATACTTTCACGCCATTTTATTACTGCGTAATTTTTGGTACGTTCAATGTTAACACAGTTCTTATTCTTTCCCAGGTATGATCGTTATGATCGCTATGATCGAGATCGGTATGATCGAGATCGGTACTTTGATAGAAATTACGACAGGGGTTATGATCGATACAACGATCGTGGCAATGGCTATGATAATTTGGACTCTCGATTTCCATACGATCGTTATGATCGTTACAATCGGCGACCCTATGACGATCCTTACAACAGATACGATCGGGTCAATAGTTACGGCGGTGGGAAATACGACAGGTACGACCCGTACGAGAAGAATTATTGGAGGAGACCCTCCGAAGATCGATATGGGTATGATCGGTATGGTGGAAGAGGAACCGGAAGCGACGGAAGAGGATATTACTCTGGAGGCACCTGGGGACCGGGATATGACAGAGGATACGCCAGTGCGTGGAATTACGGCGGAAATCGAAATAACTGGAGGGACGTGAACAGAGATCGTGATATAGGGTGAGTTATTGGTTTTTATTAAAAATTTCAAAAATTCATTAGCATTCCCTTTCTTTTAATTACCTCGTACAACGTGATTGCAAATTATTGTAACGTATGAAGGGATACGGAAGAATGACACTGTTCGCTCACCAAGGGACCATAGAAATTAATTTGTAATAAATCCCCTTCGGTGATGTTACTTGTTACCAGAGAGAAAAACGAAGCATTATTTTCTCATAAAGTACAAATCGAGAATTGATTTTCCGCAATCCTACGAAGCACGTAATTGAACCCTTTTCCGAAACGACCTGCTTGGAATCTCCAAGTGATTTGTTACGTCTCGATTAACTTCGCATTAAAACAGAAATGAAACATCCCTTCCACCCGGGAATATTTACAGGAATAAATAGCAAAACAAAAAGGGACCTTACAGCATCCACCTAGTTCCATAGGTAGGAATAATTGGAAATCAGGAGGAAAATTTAATAACTTTTTGCTTAATTAACGATTCGCAAGGATTCTTTCCGAAATGTAAAACGACCCATCCTCTCTAATTGCAATTTATTGGCAATAATTTAACGAACGTTCCGAATACAAAGGCAAAGGGTCGAACTGCGGTCACATCGTTACGTGATTCTAAGAATAATTATTACGCTCCAAGAAGTAAATCATTAATAAAGTTCAAGAGTGTTCGTGGCTACGTTAATAGAATTCCGATAAGGCTAAAGGATTCCTAAATTTCTTGAAGCATGAAAGAGATTCATGGCTTTTCTTATTTTTTGTAATTTTTTTCATTTCAGGTATTATCGGCCCCGAGACTATTTCTATGACAGTACTGCTGCACCAGGTGGCATAAGAGGTACGAGTTATCTTCACGATCGGCCTGAATCTTCGACAAAACCCAACACGAATGATCAAGGCAAAGCGACGAGTTCGCCGCAGTCTCAGGACAATAAAGTATACAAAGATTAGAAGCATGATAAGGGCATTGCTAATAAGATCGTGATACGACGATGGTCTTCGATTAACTTATGGAAGACTCGATCAAGAGAAGAAAATTTAAAAAAATCCAATATAATCCTATTATTACTTAAAAGGCATTGATCGCTCATTAACGCCTTTTAGGTAACGTCCTTGGGCATCATTAAGTTTGCACAAGTTGAAAAATATCCTTTCGACAATATAATACTGTCAGGTTAAAAAATTTTTAATTAATTTTTTTTGAATCTGAAATACTCCTGTCTAAAGGCTTTAAATTAAGAGCAGCACCCTCATAGTTAGTAATCTAGTATCTTAAGTGTTCACAATGTCGACTGGTGTGCATCAATTAATACCTTAAAACAAATTCAATACAGTGCCTAGAATCGAACGTTTAAATGATAAAAATAATCAAAGTGTGAAATAACACAGTGACTCAATCAAGACTAATGATAACGACCCAACATTTACTGCATAACTATACCGACATAGTTAGTAACTTATTCTGTCCATCGCATCCAGCAAGACTTATTTCTTGCCTATCGTTACATTTATTTAACTACTTTCATAAAAGAACAATGAAAAATAGAACAGCGAATAAAAGCTATCGACAAAAAATTCATAAAGAGTTTACAATCTCATTTTCACCGATAAGTTTTCGCAATAAGCTTGGCAATGAAAATGCGAGAAATTTCGAAGAAACTACCCAAAGTAACATCCACCGGCAAACGGCGAGTACGATTTCCAGTCATGACCGAAATAAGATTTTTAATCAAACCCGAACAGCCGCTCGCTATTCGGCCGCGGAAGAAACAGTTGAAATTAATCGTGCTACGCCAACTGATCGCTGGGCCAACTTACTTCGACCGCTCAAGTTTTACACCGCAGTAGAATTTATGTTTCGAGTTTAGCAACTATTGTATATCGATTCACTTAGCCCACGACACTGCGGCTACCTTCGGGCAACCCTCCTCTATTTCTCGAGCTGCTAAATCCAGGTTTTGCGGCCATCGCTACTACCCAAACTTCACGAACTTACCCGAATTTCCCTATACTTTAATGAAAGGCTGCTATCAGGACCCAAAGGTCGTGTCTGTCTATAATCAAATTTCAGGCAGGAGCCTTCGGTAACTATAAAGAAATTTTACATTTTCATACGTTAAAACACAAAAACGAAAAAGAATTTGCAAAGTCAAATGGAATCTGAAAGATTTCAATAGTTATATTGCGAATATGTATACATATATATATATACATATACGCAATAGAAAATAGTATATATATACTTTGAAAAAAACCTTGAATTAAAGATACGTATCTCGATAGAAATGGAAAAATTACATGAACATACATATAATGTGTTTCCTGATGCCACGTGGGAAAACATAACCTATTGTGTACTTTTTTCATTCCTATATACGTAATATCATCTTGAGCATTGAACACGTGTAAACATAGACGTTAACATCGATTTTCCATTGTGCAACGGCGAAGAAAAGATGCATCTGTATTATATATCAGGTACGCTCATTGTCAATAGCGATCCCAGTTGCAGAAACCGTTGAAACATTAGGACGTTGAGTGCATTGAGAAATGTCGTGATCAAAATTCATAGCGACATCTCAAGCTTCAAATATTCCTTTGATCTAACAATAAGATGCGGCGCCATACCCGCAGCGTTCTCTACTACAGATCCTCACGACGTGACGAGCGTTATGCAAATATCCCACATTGCATACATATACATCTGCACATACGTATGTGCAATGCGGTACGTTGCATTATTAAACCATCTTCCAGGAGCATAAAGAAGAGATTTAAACAGAATTCGAATGACTCTCTCGACACGGAACATTATTTGCATCTTGCCTAGTGGTTGCTAAAATTTCCCCACGATTTTAGTTAATTCGTATTGCCAAATACGACTGCGATATAAATGTAAGCAGAAATTGATATGATTACGAAGCTGCAGTTACGTAATCATGTCAACTTTTTCGTTCGTCATATTCAATATAGACATAGCACACTGATACACGTTGCGACGTTATGCAAAAAAAATTTACCTCAATTACATAAATAATTCTAACGCCGGCAAAACGACCCTCAGTGCCCATTGAAAGTTCATAGATCATGAAAGTTCTCTCTCTCTCGGGTCGGGCGCCAGGTATCCCTCGCAGAAATAACACAAGTGCAACGCACTCTGTCACTAATTAAGTTACCCAATTCGAAAAAGGCCGATTTACATTAAAAACCGAACATTAATATAACGTAATCGGGTTTGCGCCAACAACCTAAGACGAGCCTGCCGTTAAGAAATATCACCAAAATCGCATAACGAGATGCACCAAGGCACAACGGTCGGTCCGTAAGACGTTCACTAACACGGAGGACGAGAGAGGGTCGCTAAAGAATAGTAACACCAAATGCCCTATAAGGTGACTAGCTAGTCGGAAGCGTCGCGATGTTAAGGTGGGAACAGAGAAGGTTAAGGCGATTTACGGCTCCTTGCTAAGGTTCGCACGGCGGCGCTAGCGCGGTTGACGGCGCACGCGTGAACTGCGAGCTCCGAGAGTTCGTTGACGCAGAAGAAGCGTGGATTCGCGGGGAGCGATGAGGCCCTAAGCGCACCTCACGGCACAGGGCCGTGCCTAGCGATTCTAATATCGTACTTTCGACTAAACAATTCCGATTTCTTTCTACTTTACAAAAGGCTGCAGAATAAATATGACTTACCACAGGCATCCCTATGTTAATTTTTCATACGTTAACAGAACTATTCATGCGAACGGGAAAGAGTCAATCGCGGCGAGTGGGAATGCGAAAATTAAAAAGAAAAGCACGCGACAGATATAAGATACAAAATGGATAATACCATGAAATTAAATAAATTTCGAGAACATTAAATATAACAAATGTCACTAGGAGCATCTTAGAGTTGCATCGTTAATTATTTCATAAAATATACATTTAGAAGCGTCAGAAACGGCCGGCGAAAACACACGTGTTCGTTGCGAATGTTCCTTCCTTCCTTTTACTCTTGCCTTTTATTTTCTATCGTTCTTTCTTCTACTCCTACTCTTACTATACGTCGTCTGTTACTACTAGCTAAGAAGCTCAAAAAGTACGTAAATCCTTTTTAGAATTCACCGAGCTCGATACCTCTTGACCCCCACTATTTACATAATTTTGGCGCTGATTGAATGGTGACAAATAATCCAACCATAGAAAGAAATGATCGTTAAAAGGATATTGTGCTGTGAGGATCACAACCAAAACACAAAGCTGATGGAAGCTGTTAGCGGCACTTTCGGGAATCTTCAGTTGCAGCAAATATATGTCTTCGGCCGCTCCTGTGGAGTGGCGGAGGGTCGTCACTTCACGGGCTAGGGTAGCACCCTGAGCTCCCTCTTCGGTACGGATCCTGTTAACCGGGCATCGGTACCCGGCTTTATTCGGGGTCCCTCGTGGCCGGATGAAGATGTCTGATAGCGATGACGTTTCTCAACGCTCCCTGGCCTAACCGCAGGCAGCTTCCTTCTTCCGAGACTGGATAAGGTGATGTTCTCGATTGTGGTAGATGGTCTTCCTCGGCGTAACGGTGCCTCGATCTGTCCCATGAAAGTACCGTACCATAGGAATTAGCCTAACTAATAAATTATATTATCGAGACACTGGAGTTCTTGACCGGTAATACATATAGTATGTAACGCAATAGTGGAGGACGACAATACGACCCGCATGATAAACACGAAAATTAATAATTTACAGTCTTGTGACGTGAAATAAGGTCACAGTATATATTTACTTTACATATTGTAAGTATATGAAATTATATGATGGAATTTACAAAGAACTGCGGAAGTTCCAGCTGGAGAACATGAAGGATCGGATCTGTAACATTCTGACCTTTTGGACAGGCAGTCATCAGGTTGCCAAGAGGAAAACGAATTTCACGGCTGGCGATCCATCTTGGAAAATAAGTTCGCGATACGACCTCGATGGATCTTCATGACAAAAGTGTTCAGGATGGTGAAAGAGAAAGAGAGAGAAAGAGAGAGGGGGGTGTTGAAAGAGGGAATATGGTAGATCTGGTGAGAACGTGAGCTATGACTTCGGTAAACGATACAATTAAATGAACTGGCGGCTCTTTAGCAGAGTTTACTAGCTGGTCAATCTATCAACGCCTGCTCCGACGATCGATCGGAGTACCGGAAACGGAAGCTAGTTGTGGGCAGGCTACTAGCTAACCACTTAGCAATATTTTACGCGGATGAGAAACGTCCAGGTTGCTTCTGTAGATAACATACCTACATAAGTGGAAATTGGCCAGGCTTTTTTATCTCCTGGATATATGTGTGTGCAGACAGGAAGTTTGATTTTTACTCATTTCCGGAAACGATTTGCAGTACCACGGCGTTCCCAAACGAGATCGTTAGGAACGATTCCGGTTTTCTTAACGACTCCTTCCTCCTTCTTGGCTGGTGAAATTTCAAATATATCTTTCGCTACTCTCGGACGAAGATGCTGAAGCGCCACTGTGTTACCGAATGCATAGTCGATTGCAGCAAAATCCAATGCATTGTTTATTGCTCGATTCAAACTTTCTCGATTTCATCTTCTTATGCCCCCCTTTTTTGTTCTTCGCAGTCTGAGGCGACACCTATGGCAGTTCTCATCTTGGCAAGTTATCGGCCAAGGTTATTTTCCAACTTTGGAAGGAATAACTAGTCCATGCGAATCGTTTCTTCTTCGCATGCTGATCATAAGACAACTTTCTACTCCCTGGAATTGGACGATCTAAATGCTAATATCGCAGAAAAGGGAATCTGTGGAGAAATAGAGTGATAGAGCGAGAGAGATAGCTCCTCAATCAAATTCAAAGTCCATTTAAATTGCTATTCTTGAAATGTATAATTACTCGTTCTATCATTTTATAATGCACCTTAATTACATGATAACTTAGGGTGATTATGACAAACGATCTCATTTACTACAGCTCGTCTTAGCAGCGATAACAATAAATCAATGTTGCTCTCGAGTGAATCAACCTGTAACTATATAAAACAGGTCTACCTATCGCGACCGGTTTTGTCCAAGTGAAACAATATCAATTCCACTTCGATAAACTTTCAATTCCATTTACCGGGTTACAGTTATCAATTCTCTAGGTGTATCGGAGTTGTAGCGAAGAACACTATCACTGTAGTATTCTTGAAAATCATGAACAGAGCAGCCAGTTATTGCGAACTGCTTTTAGATACGGTCTGCATATCCACCCTATTCGAATATACGTATACACATAGTCAATTGTCATAATACCTTATGGGAGTATAAAACCCAAGTCTCGTGAGTTTGGACCGACTAGCACTTTCATATTGCACTGATGTACCCAGCGCGAAGAAATATTCTGCTAAGAAATTAAAAATAAAAATACGAAATCGCGATTCATTTAAAAACTTTAACTGCGCGAGGCATGCAAGGATTAATAAAAATTTTATTGTCAAGTGACATTTTATGCTCGATCTAATTTTTTTCCAGCAAAGCGGATAATCAAACTGACATCATTCGGTAGATCTGTCGTTTCCCAAGAAGGTTTACGTCTCCAAGGATTCCAATGTATATAAGCACAACTTTATTACACCATACATATCCGCGTTCTATTCTCTTCGAATCCAGAAACTACCTCCTTTCTCGTCGTAAACCCTCGTGCAATATCCAGCGATAACGAGAACCGATCGAGAGTCCCACCGCAACCCAAGAGAACGAATGATTCATATTCGTATTATTCGAAAGAGTGTTGAAAGGTAAAAAGGTGAAAAGGGTCTTTTTTGAGTTCAGCTATTGGCTAACGCCTTATAAAGTCATAAGAATACACCGTGACCCAGTAGCAGGATAAAAGAGCGCAAGACACAGATCGAGTATAGAATAAGTAGCGAGATGCAGCGACGAAGAAAGGAACTAAGATCTTGGTAAAGCAGAGGGTAGATAAAACCAGATCGACTATAGGGGTTGCAAAACGTCGTCTTTGGCGCTTATAAGTTAGCACCGTGGCTATCGTAGTATCTAAAATGCATTGAAATATAGGGAGGAGACGACCAAGAGTATCGGCGAGCTGAAGAGGGGAAGGCAAAGAGACTCACTACGGTCAGCAGTCCAAGGGTAGGTGAGGGTAACTCCTGGACTCTCAGATGCATTGGCGTAGGGCTGAGTGCAAGAGCGCTCCTTTATTTGCGAGTATCTCGTAACTCAGGCACGTATCGGCAGCAGTGCGACGCTTGCCGACGCTTCTCTCTGGATATAGAGCCATCGCGTGCGATGAATTCGCCAACTTACCGATGCCATGATGCTAATCTCACGCGTTAAAACAAGTCAGCGTGTGGTCGACATGTGTTGTCGAGTGGATCCGTACGAGCAAAGTCCATAATCGTTGCGCTTAGATCGACATGTCCTAAGTATAGACGGATCTCATACTCTATTTCTGATGGAATTTGCAACAAGAGATTCGATTGGTTGCCTGCACTTCTTGCTACCTTTCAGGATAATAGGTTTTACTCGTAAATGGCGTTGGTCCGTTTCTATAAGATAAAAAAGGTGGTCAGTGTACTATACGGAGTTTGTACCTAGCCGTATATAGAGGGTGTGAACAATGGTGTCTAACTAAGGATCCAGTGTTCTTCAACTTTTTTTTTCCTCGAATTACTCGTTAAGAGGCAGACTATTCCCAGTGAGAATTAAGGGAAGCATGCAAGAGCATGATCTGGAATAAGTGGAGAAGGAATTCCTGCTAAATGAACCCAACCAACAAATCCGTGAAATCCATGTTGAAATAGAGTAAAATTGTAGAGACTCAGCAGGACGCCGTAGTTATCTCCTGACGACAGTGTGGGTTGGCGTCGCTCTCATATCTGGAAAAAGGAATGGAACTAAAAATAAGCAAAAGAAGAGCACGCTTTTAACATCACCAAGTGTCTGGTTAGGTTGGTATACACCATTGTACTATGGCAGCTACCCAGAGACAGACAATTATTTCGTCCAGAATTTCTCAGTCTCCTTTTCCAGTGTTATCTGAAAGAAGTTGCGTCATCAAGAATCCGCTTAGGTCAGCCGGTCATTACGTTTGTACCTCAATTTATCTTTCCATAATCTTTTACAAATCCTTGTCACCCACTCACTCGCAGCACTTTTTATCTTGTCAAAGAGACATAAATAAAACATCAAAGATACTTGCGACAATTGAAAACTACTGATGAACCTTCATGTCCACTCCGCACTCCTCCTAGGACCACTCATGCGATGCTTCATTCGATGGATCAACCCCGTACTAGATTTCACGCTAGTGTGCCAATGGACGCTTTGTTTGTTATTTGTCAAATATATTGGTAGGTCTTACCGAATTGAGATTTTCGGTTTTATAATATCACGTGATATTTAAATAGGATTTTAATGGTAAGCAAATTTTGTATTCGCTATAGGATTTGGATCTAGAAACGATTATGGTTATTACGTGTGTTACTATAGACAAGGTAACGTAAACTGTTCTGAAACGTGTGTAGGGTACGAAATTGGAACTGCTACCTTGTTGCACGGGTATTGCGATTGGTATCTACCTAAACGTCTGATATAGCTAATTGTGAGATAAAAGATAGGAACGTCTGGAATCGAGTGACAGTATCTGCTAGGTTAAAATCTGATAGTCCAGAGTAAAAATAATATAGGGCGCGTTAAGAGGAGCATCACGATTTTTCAGCTCTTCGCACTGAAAATTACGTCGGCGCTAAATAATTAAAGCTTCTGCTTGAGTCTTGAGAGTTTCTGTTACTAATGAATTTTTCCTTAATAAAGGATTCATTAAAACGTTAGACCCTCCCATTAAGTTCCGTCAGCTTGCCGCGAAGGTATGTCCGTGAATCTGACGTCTTTACTGCATTATTCCCAACTAGTGTCCCCGAGCGTCCTACGAATGCGTCACTGCTGCATCGTGCCAAATGGAACCATGATATTATCATATTTCTATAATATCGAATACTTCGAGAAAGTAATATTCAAAAAAAAGAGTGTCATTACGTGACGATGCTTCTTGGATGAATATAAGAAAAAAAAAGCGTTACGTTGTTTTTTTTCGAGCGAAGGAAGAGAAAATCTCGAGTGATGCTGAGGAACGTCGGAACGCTTAACTAAAGGACTTCATTACCTTAAAATATATATACGTTTAGATAGACAGTCTTGTTGACATCCAACTTTTTTTTCAATCTCATGAGACGATTTTATGCATATTTTTGTATTAAATTACGATAAATATAAAAGTAGACAATTTTCTAGTAGTCATCATTTCTAATGATGCTTACTTACATTATTATACCAGGTTAAAGTTATTCGAACTTGAATATTACGAAGGACTCGAGACTCTTTCACGTTCAATAAACTCGAGCTATCTGATCCTCTCGTGTGACGAGGAGGCGTCTAACGATCTCGTTGCAATGTGCAACTTACACAGGTAACAATAAAGATTTATTACGTTCCAACAATTCCAAGCATTTCACAATACGTACGTACCCTATGGAATTTAATGATGGCCGTTACATTTGGACGCTACAATAACGTCACTCTGATAGACCGTAGAATGGCCAACGATGGAAATAGTTAGGTTAGGTTACATTCACAGCCTTCGTGGAGAACTCGGAACTACCCAGTAGTATAAACATACTTCGAGTTTCAACCAAAGGCAATGATTGGAGAATATCCAGGAAATATCAGCAGTGCAATTCCAATAATTCCTAGAGGCTGGAGCTTCTTGTCGTGTCAGTTCGTACCAAAAGTTATATCCCGCAGTAATTACGATGCAGTACGTCCAAGCTTTAGAAAATGAAAAAAAAATATCCAATCGCACAGAGCATCCCAGTGGAAGAAAATTACAAACATTAGATATATAACTTGATCAAATCTTAAAAATCAATAAATTTCTGATACATCGAAAAATCGTCATTAACATCGTTAATCGTCAACTCGTAAAAGAAAAAAAGAAGATCGAAACACGACTTTGAAAATCAACTCTTACCTATTCATCATTTAAATAGAGGGTTACCACGTTGGTCCAGGTTAAAAAGCGTGACGTACGTTAACGTCATAACATGAAAGCTTCAGGAAAAATTCAAAGCCAGGAACGTCACTCATCTCATAATCAGGACGCTAGTTGCAAGAGCAGACGCTTAACAAGCAAGTGAAGGGTAGCCTGTCAATAATCGCCAACCCCCTGTCCCAACTTACTCCCACGGCAAATCCCTGTCTTTGTACGCCCCTGCACCAGCTTCCTTCAATCCCAGCGGAACCCGCTGCGTGTCTCGTTAACTGACGCCTGCCTTCCTGGAAAATTCCAGTGATTATATGTATACAGTGATATCACAACGTATAAGTAGATATATAAGATTTAACATACCTCTTGGCAAAACTGTATATAACATCTTTGAGGCATACGCGAAATACTTCATGAATAATAATACATTTTCGCCGTACTTCGCTTACTCGGACGTGTGTTATAAGTTATAACGAAGAGAGCTTAATCTCTGCGGCTACACCTAATCCCTGACAGTTAATAAATGAGTTATCGCAATCAGATTATATACTTAATACTTTGGTCAGTGCGGCCCGATCGAAACTAACAAACCAAAATGGATGATAGTTATTATAAAGTGCAACTTCGTCGGAATTCTAAGCCCACGTTACCAACCAGCAGGTGCATGGGAGCCGTAATGATTCTGAAAATGGCGGGTGGCTATCTACTTAGGTAAGAGTAGCGAGAGTGGGGGTAGGACAACTTTCCTAGGGATGAGTAATCTATCGAAGCACTTAATACCAACTCCACTCTAAATCAGAGGCCAATGAGAATTATGGCGTGTGCAGTATGCGCCACGCACCCCCTGCAGAGGTACATTGTGCGGCCACCCTTATGTGCTGTGGTTCGCGCGATACGCTCGTTCGACTGTTACTCCGATAAGAGAAACCTGGCTGTATTTTCTGGCGATTTATCTCTCGTTACGCTTGGTCGAATCAGATCGCAATAATTATTGGCAATTTGAACGACAAATACCAGCTGATTTTTTTCTCCCACCGTATCATTAGCTTTTACATTTGGGGATATTAAATGTATGATATCACGAATAATGGTTCGTTACGGATAACAAAATCGGAATGGTAATTATGAACGTAACACACAGCTATGCCAGAGAATAAAAAATTAGAATTAATTATAAATAAAAAATTTGTATTTTGCCACGATAAAAAAATTTTAATTACCTTGCTAATTCATCTCTTTGTATTTTAATTTTCATATTTAATTAAAAGATCCCATCGTTCAACAGTCTCTCAGCCGAGTATTTAAAAGAATTCTGTTACGTCACAAGCGAATTTCCTAGCCTTCATATAATTCGCAAAGTATTGTCACAGTCAAAAACTAATGCCGGGCGTCTATCAATCGTTTTGTAATAGACGACAATGCTGGAGTGACTACCTGCACGTGAATTGATAACGTCAACTGGTGAAGCAGATATTGTAGAAAATTCGTGAAATTTTCGTACTGAATAAATTTCCGTTTACCAGTAACGCAAAACTCTAATTTATTGCAGTAATTTCGTACTAATTCATACTACAAGTTAATCTAGTTAGATCAACGTTATTTATTAAATTAAGATTGAATTGTGAAGTCTCCCTCTATAGAGACTATGGTATCAATCACCTTTAATAGTTGCAGGAAGACTTTCTGGTATTGACTGTTACTCTCACCAACTATAACTTTTGTCGAAGATACCCACAGACTCCAAGAGAAACTTCAAGGACGTGAACAGTCAAGAACGAAGTTCACCCTACGAAGTTGGCAACTGGTACAGACAGATACACGATGCTTCCCATTACTCGTGCAGCGGAGGGTGACACAAGTGCGGAGACTGTTTGTCGAATTGAATGAGGTAATGAGAATAACGATAAACAAACGAGACTCTGAATGTATTTTCAAGAAAACTATATGAGGAAAAAAGGTAGACAAATATTAGATGAAAGAAGACTGACACGTGGTTCTACTATAGATTTGCATAAAGAAGACATACATATGGAGAGATCGGATGATATCGGCTATTGAACGTGGAAACGTGCTTTGTATTTTGACTTTTTACATAAACCTAGCAGCAAGTTTTATGTATGCTTATCAGGAGAGCGCATTGCGATTCTAGAGCGGTCATTGTAATTACTTGGCATGATGTTGCAGTCGAATGAAACATAAATCAAAAAGCCGGTAAAGGCGCGGCTATGACTTTACTGTGTAATAAACGAGAGTACGGACGTTTTAAGTCGTTGCGATTTTCTTATTGTTACGTCATTCTAGCTCGAACGAATTGCACGACTTGCCACGTATTTTCTTAAAAGTTCTAATATATCGCGTCTCGTAAAACTGTACCCTCGGTGATGGCGCTTGGACAGTGCAATTTCTTGGGAATTAAGAAACGCGTTGAATGTCGTCTGTGTAAATTATACCAGGTAAAAGTTATTCTCTTAAGGAGTGTTGAGGAAACTGAGAAAGTCACATTTTGCTAAAGGGCTGGCTTGCTCGATTTACGGGCGAAACTAAGATTAACCCTTAATGATGCTTAACTGCGCTTCTTAAACAAGTCGCAGGATAGTTCGCACGAGGAATATGTATTAGTTGAATATAAACATTACATATGTTCCTTAATATGGAATATGAGGGAAAACAGGTGCACAGTTAAAAACTATATATCTGTATAAGATTATAAAATTGCATTATTACTATCTCTGAAATAGACACATATACAGTGAATGATTTGACTGAAAAACTTAATTAAACTTACTGGAAGGATCGACTTCAAAAGGAAAATAAATGTGCTTAAAATTTCCAATTAGAGCACTGCTTAAAAGCTCTGATAACTTTAAAAGTATTTCACAGTCTCGCCAATGTATTTAGGACGAACCGAGTAGAAAAAAATTCGACATAGTCCTATCAAAAAAATTAATTTTCTTGTGAAAAACGTCATTACGAGCTTAACGGATTGTAGGAAAATATTTAAAAATCGAAAAAAAGTTACAGGTCGAATGATATTGACCAGGCTGCCGACACGGTCCCACTCCCGGACGCGATCCCACTACTGTACGCCACGGAGACTTTTGGCTGCTGGGTTTTTCCCCTCTGGCCCGGTTCGCCTCTCCTTAGCTAACCTGGACACCCTGGACTCCTCCTGGGCATCCATATTGATAGCGAGCTTAGTGCGGACGCCTAGTCAACGTGTGTCCCGTACCAACAGGGGTGCCCCGATCTCAGACCCTCCACTGTAACTAGCCTCCGAGTAGCCGGATTACAGGAGACGCCACCCTCCCAGCTATAGGGTAGATTTCACCTCGTCCACTTCAGCAACAACTTTGTCAACCGCCTGTAAAATATTCACTCATAGTACAATACTACTGCCATAAATTAATAAAAAATCGTTTACAAGTCCAATTGAACAATTACTTCCTAAATATCTAAAAAAGTCCTTGACAAAGAGTGTATACGCAGATATCGTAATCCTATAGTTTCGTACCACAATAGTTGCAATAATACATCGAGCAAAAGGAGCATTACTCACATTATTTACAATTCTACACGTAAAGCCATAACTCTAACAGTAGATATAATGGCAGATATTTGCCCGGGTTTACAGTTGTCTCTGGCAACTCGGCAAGGAAATAAATTCATTCTCGTGCGAGGTACATCGCACGAGCAACGATTTGTCGCTGAAACGGATATAACGCTCGTGTATTTACGTTCAAAATTTTCTAGCGCATAAATAGTACGTATCACCAAACAGAGGCTACGTACTGGTTTGGTAACATCGTGGCGGCAATACTTCACCCTGTTTCCTAGTAATTCGGCTCTCGCTCGCATCGGGTATCCCGTTAAAGAATCGCACTGCGACGTCGGACCCAGATATAAAACAAAACAAAAGAAGGATATTAATGGAGTCCGGTCGAGCGAAGCATTGTAAGCGCGGCTTAACTGCAAAGGAACAAGTCAGTGCTGACGCTACTGTACCACCTAGGCAAAACCATGAAAAGCTGAATCCCTTGAAAAGGGTTTGCCCAATAACCAGCCATTCCGTTATCATGACTTTGTACTCCGGTGAGTTCAACGGGGACCAAAAAAAATGAAAAGAATATTAATGTTCACGTTCCACGACGGTCATTTAATTATGATCCTGGGCCAAGATGAAGCCGAACATTTTGCACGGGGTTTTACGATATAACGAAAATCCAGTTACATTCCACGACTCACCGTTGGCATACCTGATGAATTTTCATAAGGTTAAACCTTGATATCTATAGACTCGCAGAATTGATACATAATCAAGAAAAGGGGTAAAGCCCTTTTATAAACTGCCGACATTCTGCAGGCTCTTTTAGCGCCATTTGTATAGCTTAGAACTACCCTCGTATGCCAGCACGAAATGCCACACGTCTCCTGAAAGGAAAGTCAACCAATAATCCGCCATAACGTATGGAGTCCCATTACAGATAACACAGAATCTCGTCTTTGGGCTTCGTGATATACGCTCGAATGCTGAGATTGCCATTCGCCATTTCTTCCTATCGCTTCTTTTTCCTTCTTAGGTTTTTATTTTTTTTTTTATAACCCTCTTCTTTCTCTTTTTTTTTTCTTACTCTCTTCTCGCCACTTTGCATCAGTCTTTCTTGATCGCCACAGTCAACCCAGCGCCGACGACTTCCGTTTAGAAATTCATCCGTCGGTTCACGCGGGACCAAAGCAACGAGATTCTTTCAATTCTTTTCTGCAATATGCTTGAGCGAAGGGTGGATCGAGGGATGGACAAAGGAATTACAATGGGTACGGCTTGAAATTGCTGCCGAACGAAAGGGGGATGGTTGAAATTCTTAATTTCGAGAAATATTGATTATTTGGAACCAGGCAGTTGAGCAGTTCAGATGCTTTATTATGGTAAAAGCGAATCGAACGGGAGGAGGCGTTTTAATAATGGTTCCACGTGATCACATTTCCCTATAATCAGAGTGTTCATTATAAAATTAATTACTATGGAAATATGGTCTACGATGTAATTTTAATTATCTCGCGTAATATCCAGCCAAACGTACCTACGTAGCTATAGCGGTCCGATAGAAGCATACATTATGTTATTTGACTGTACTGCTCATAGCGCCATTGTATTCTCGATAATCTATTCAATTTTACACCGCATGTCTATGACTGTACTAAAATCCTAATAGGCGATTCAGCGAGACATGACAAAGCCACCGAAAAGAATTGCGGAAATTCAAAACCTACCGTTCTGCCTACGTTTTGCAATGCGATGCACGGAAGCACTGTTTATGCGCTCCAATTATCTTTTAATGGTGAAACTCAGCTGAGTTTGGATACAAAAGAGAGACGAGGTAGGTAAATGCTTCACCGAAACCGGAAGTAAAGTGCATCTCTATAGTGACAAGAGAAAATGTTCATACTCCAGCTAGAGAAGAATTCAGTAGGGACTTTCTGATTAATTGAAAATACATACAGTATATACATATACATATATATATATATATATATATATGTATGTGTATGCGCGCCCGATAATTAAAATACAATAACCGAATCCATTCTGAGCCCACTTATAACAGCAATTTATGTATATCTGAATATTCATAACATTGGCAAACGACGGCTGTATTATTAATCGATGTAACTTCTTGAGTTTCGAGTAATTACGTAAGTTGGATGAGAAGCAGACAAGTTTTAAAGTTAAAACGAAACTGACGTCAGTCTCGAGTATCGAATGCATCACAATTTTAAGCTTCGTACTTTGCAAGTACTTTCTGTTAATGCTCAATTTTCCAGCGCGTCTACAAAAATTGCAGAAAATTAAAAAAATTCTTAATATTTAATCTCCATTCATTTTTCACATTTTTCATTTAGCTTTTACGCAATCCCTTCATATGTATAGATATAGGGAACACTGTTGTATCACTTGTCCTTTGCTTCCACTTCTTGAAATCCTCAACATGGCTTCTCAAGAATTGTGTCTGTCATTGCCACGGTCCGTAAAGTTTCCACAGTTGCAGCTTAAGGACTTTCCGTATTAACGTCAGAAGCGAGTAGCTACCTACTTACTAACCGTGCGTTCCCTGTCTACGACTTCCTGGGTAAGCGATACCATGTTCCAGGGTTTAATCCAGCGGAAGATTCCCGTTCCTGCTTTGGCAAGAAACTCCTTTACGTTTTCCAAAACTACACCCGTAAATAAACCAAGTTGGACAAGGTGGTCAACCGCTTTCATTTGTAAACTTAGGTTATGCGTTGTCATTGATAAGACTTAATGAAAATGGTACTGGTTATTTGAGTGATTAATAACTAGTCCCCTGATAAATAGATAGAATTGGATGGCCAATGCTTGGGTACTTTTGAAAGTGTCTATTATATACTATAATATGTATACTGTATGATATGATAGTATACATATAATTTTGTTGGAATTCTATATTTTTCAAGTATTTTATATATATATATATATATTTCTCTCTTTTTTAATTTGCGAACAATGTCAATCTGATGAAAAATTGGCTAAGTACTAGGATACGTTTTATTACAATTTTTTTGTTTCTTTTATCTTGCGAACAGAATAGGGATATAATACTCGTAACTGGCAAGTAATTGGACGTCATTTTGCGTTAGTGGTGCTGGTGGTATCAATCAACGCCATCAGCAGCAGACAAGCCACCATGCTCTGCCCTGCAGGTTTTGTCTTGATGTAAACCACATGTGGATATAATTAGGAATAGCGTTGATCTGAATTGCAATTAGGATTAGCGTAGATCTCGATGCTTGCAAATATCGATCATCATCTGCTTTTCATTACCAATTTTCATGAATATTTTATCAAATTTACTTACCCCTGTCCGGCGTAAAGAACTGTGTTTACTAATGCTGTTCCGTTCGCGTTGCAATTGAATCCATTTTAATTGGATAAGAAGTACAATGTATTTCGATGGTACAACAAACAGTTTTACCGATTTCAGAAGTATCTAAAAGTTATATCTTTGTTCAATCGTGTCGTCTACACTCGCGACACAATACAATTCTCTTTTATTGGCGCAAGCACGTTTATCTAATTTATTAACACGAAACTCACGGAAGAACATAATGAAATCTCGAAGTAAATCTCGACCGAGAACGCGTTGGTGCTGCCGCCCCGTGGGAAAAGTCTGTGACTTGCTTGAGAATTCGTGCCAGGAGTCGGTAAGACAGAAAACTACTATACTCACGCGACCGTACAAAATATAAACAATCAGTTTGATGCACCCTAACGATTAACCTCCAAACAAATCAGTTCTTCATTAGACTTTAATTAAAAATAACAAGAGTTTTACTGTTACTTGCGTAGCACAATTTTGAAGGATACTTCATTCACAAAGGATTACTTTGGATAAAGTTCTAATTATGCTAAGGCATTATCGTTGGCAGTGAACCTTCGCCTGCAATGAAGGTTAATATTTATTTCTGATTAAATCCAACATATATAAAGATATTATCAAACATTTCAATATAAATCTAAGTACCTTGGCCCATATTGATAATTTCGTGAGAATATTCTTCGGATGATTCGAATGATTCATTTTCGATAGTCGCTAATTTCAAAGCTAACGGAAGCCGTATAAAAAGGAAGAACGACGCGTTCGCTGCTATGTAAAATACAGCCAGATAAATGAAATATATAATTTCCATAATAACAAGAATTTACAAGCACAACGACCGGCAAGATATATTCAGGAATAATTAAAAAAAAAAGAAAAACTAATTCTGACTGTCCATACATATCAAGTGACAACTTCATAGTAGTGAAGACAGTTCATTATCGTGTACATAATATAGTAATAAATCAAATACATAAAATACATAGATTTATTTATTTTTACATATAGTATCGTCAAATACAATCTTCAAGTCAAACTTAAAAATTTCTTATCATGTTCCAGCATCTTGTACCTCTCTTCGACGATTGTCGCGGAACGTTGCAAATGAATTTTCATAGCGTGCCTAAGAACCATACCCGCGGTATACTGGAACACAATGGTATATTCAAATAACAGGAAACAAAGGCAGACTGCAGAGGACAAACTTCATTTATCAAGATCTCGAATAATTAATGGTTCACGTAGGAAATCATATAAACAATGGTAAGGATGAAGTCTAACGAAAACCAAAACACGTTTCAGCCACGCGACGATCGTTCTTCACTCTACATCTGAAAGTTTAAAATGACATAAGAGTGAAACAACCAAATCCCACTAGTAATAACGTTATCAAAAAATTTATAAAAGTTATTTTGGATAAGTAATTTCACTGGGTAAATTCCATTCTAATTTTTTATAATTTTACTCCAAATTGAATTAAATCCTCGGATGTCACGTGGTTACAGAACTTAAATTTTTCCAGATTTTGAGAAAGTTCCCGCGCAAACGGTACCACGTGCAAAGCAGATACAATAGATTCGTTGAGCGACACTTATCACATGGACAGCTGCCCTTATAAATGCCTGCATTCAATTCGGCTGACACTGAAGATCTTTATGCAGTCAGGGAAAGTACAATGGTTATATAAGCGACAGGATTAAAGTATGAAAAACGCCAGAAATAAAAACCAGATGATAGACTACAGTTTCTAATTATCATTGGTATAATCAGAAAGATACGTAAATTTGAAAAATCATAAAAAACCGGTAAACAGTGTAGAAGAAGCATAGTGCGATTTCCCGCCAAAAACCCTGCAGATGCGTATTCCTTCTGGGTAGGGTCTTAGCTGACAACTACGCAAGAAGGATTTTCCATGGAGCAGAATCTTTTGTGGTCCAGGGGGCGGAGGGGGAGGCACGTGCGGATAATAATAATAGCTCTGCCATTCAGCCTCGAAACGTTGAAGGATAAACGTGCAAAGGGTCTGCAGAGAATGGATGAAATAAAAGCCAGGTTATATACGTACATGCACATATATATATTTTCTATAAAAAGATGGGAGCCTAAAGATTGAAAAAAATCTTAGGCGACTAAAAGAGCTTGAGCATGACTTTATTCCTGATCTAGGATCTCTCTTATGTACTGTCTAAGTCGAAGTACCTAGAGAAATTCCTTCAAATCGATATTTTAGAGTAATTGAAAATTTACTTGAAATAGAGCGGAAGTCCTTCCGTACGACTGCGTTACCTGCATGATAGTACGACAATGGTACAGAGTTTTATCCATCGTCGTGACGATATCGGAAGGCCTGTAGTCGGTTAGCACGATATTAAATGTTCCTCTCGCCTATATAAGAAATCGATTCTCATAAAATCAAAAGAAAATCTTAGTAATGAAATTTTTTTTCTTTTTCTTTTGGAACTGCATCGCGGAGCAACCCTCCGATAATCCTCACCGACTATAGGAAGATTGGAAAATACTTGATAGAATTTCCCGATCGACGGTAACCTAGCGTCGGCGTCCTTCAGCCTCGATGCCCACGGGAACAACTTGAAAGACGCGAACAAAGGAAATTACGAGCTCATTAATCGTTATCGCAAAACCTCAAACGACTTTTACTCTTTATCACGATATTCCCTATTTCCTTTGAACGAGGAACTTTTTTTTCGCAAGCTTACAAAGTCAACTGATTTTTTATCAGCTCGTTGCCTAATCAATTTCGATCAGTCAATGGCGTTAATCAACCATGGATGTTACGTTCTAGAAATTGCTCAATTAATTACAACCTACCAACATTGTCAATCTAGTACGCAAGATAGACTACCCTAATCCTCTCTGATTTCGTAATCCACTTCAACCCTGTAATCAGGATCCTCTACTGTTTCACATGACAGAACGCTGAAGCGCCCAGAGTGATTATCCCCCTGTCCACCCCGTCGTATAATTGCACTTATATTAGGTGTTTGAAGTTCGTGACCTTGAGTGTGCTATTACACGAGAAATGTCTAAATCCGTCTGGTTCATTCGCAGAATCCTAACTTAGTAACCTATTATTAGTAACGTCTCTCACGATTTCGAAGAAATTAGAGTCCTCCCTGTGAGCCCTATTGAAGCAGAGTGTCGCAAAGGACTGAAGTCACTCGGAGTAACAGAATTAATTTCTCACTTAGGTTTTGGGATAACCTGGAAATTGTCTCTTGGATAAATTTTACTTAACGCAGTTTAAATTATATTATACATTAGGGAATTCCACTGGTGTGTTCGTGTGATTAACGAGAATCCATAAAATTTTTTATTCAGCCACGTTGGACTTTGACAATAAGCGTATTGTGAAGCAAGTAATGTATACGTCGAATATTTCCACAGGGTTGGTACCACCGCGATATGCAGTGATACAATGCCGATTTATCGAACGAAATCCCAAAAGCCTTCCTAACTAATTGCTTACGTTCGGCGTTGCAATTGCATAAAATTACGCAATAATGTTATCATTGTCCACGTCCCTGTAGATTTATGCCAATACGGCATTGGTTAATTACCCGAAAGCTGTACCGTTTGTTTATACTTTCACGGGTTTTCTGTAACGGCGTTAACGTGCGCCATTGCGCCAATTTCCATGAACGTTTTCACAGCTCGCTGATTTCGAAACATCGGGCAAACGATTGCGCGCGATTCGATAGATTAATAAATGCATAAACACGATGCTACTTTTCGCCTTTATCGTTAATTCAACGTATCGCCATCAACCGGTGATAATATTACGTTGCGTTGGTCAGATATCACTGTTAACGACTGATGAAATACTTCCCTCAAATCAATATAACAGCTCACCAAAGTTTTCCGTTATGACAAAAATTTGCCAATTATTTCATTAAAAAATTTTTTAAATTACGTACACCAAATACCTTTTTCAATGCTTGAGTCGTAGTTAAAAATTCGATAAATTTTACACAGTCAACCTTAATTCTCGTACTGTGTT
This sequence comes from Calameuta pygmaea, assembly GCA_031762395.1. Taxonomy (NCBI): domain Eukaryota; kingdom Metazoa; phylum Arthropoda; class Insecta; order Hymenoptera; family Cephidae; genus Calameuta; species Calameuta pygmaea. The sequence continues at coordinate 296,858 of JASANN010000525.1, read as the reverse complement.
CGATGAGAATTCCTCTGGATAAATAAAGTACATGGCAGACGAAAACACATGTAATCCGATGCACTTTTAATTTTGATATTATTCGGTGTTACTTCATGAAACAACAGTCACTAGGTATGATTAATCACTTATAAAATCCCATAAATTTCATTGATTTTAATATAAAATTATTGTCATAGAATTAATAATAAGCTTTCACCACTGCAATCATTTATATTGTACGTCTGGACCCATACAAATGGACCCATCACAACGATTGTGATTATTGACGCAATATCAACGTTATTGACCACCGGGGAATCGTGAGTGACGTAAATATAGCGGAAATGAATTCTGCATTGTGACCGGGAAATATCAAATAATGGATAAAATCGTATACGTTACTACTCGATACAATAACGAAAAAGTTTACGAACAGCCTAGCGAAAATATATCAGTTTTGCAACGAAGTTCGGATTCCGCGGAGAGAACGAAGAAACAAAAGGAACTGAACAGTGTTTCGACTCGGCTCGATTCTGTGTTTTAAGTAAACTCGAACTATCATATGTTCCAGTGAGACTGAGCGTGGCCAAAAGGAATCGCTGGAATTAACGATGCGTATTGAGGATTAAGCAGTCTCTGCCGAATAGAATTTCAGTTTATCCGCAGCTGAACGACTTTAGTTCACGAACTAATAGGGGATGCTCCGAAAGACGTAAGCGGATAATGCATTTCTACAGTGCATTTCTCTTCTAATGCATTCTGTACTCTCTAACACAGTTCGTTCGTTTTAATAGGGTCGGACACGATGGAATACTTTGGCAGCTCGGTCAATGACCAAGAAACCATATGTGTGAATAAAGCAAATGATATTAGGCTGCATCCACACTGCATGTCTCCACTGTCTTACGGAAGAAGCGTAGATTATAGTTTCTATTTGAATTTTGCTGATCATAAGTGAGCACAAGAGATGGTTGAACAAATAATGTCTAATTAGACTGTTGTGGACGTAGCCTTATGTTGAGAAATATTTTTTAGTGGCAGGTAGGATGCCAGTTTAACGTGAATAATGTGTATCTATGTATGTGTGTTGCCAAGCGTAACAAGCGTTTATCACGCGGATCCGGGGGTTCCGACAATGAATTTTTTTCATCCCCTTCCGTTTGTGTACTTCCGGTTTCGATGCGTGATTGACCGTGAATTCTGAACGTGTGACGATTACGAAAATTATACAAATGTCGCTATGTAAATGTGACGGACGTGGCCTGATTTGTAGAATTATTCAGCGACCCGTGTGCTGATATCCGGTTGGTTTCTATATTTCTACACCCCCCCTTGCATTCCTATGAGACAGAACTTACAATGAAATCGGTTGAGCGACTGTGTACAGAGATAATTAATATCCTACGTACTTAACATATTAGATTGTTTTCACGTTTCATTATTATTTTCACAGGACGTATTTATACGAGAAAAAGAAATACGAATGGAAGATAATATTTAAAAATATGGTAAGCCGTAAAGCTGTAAAATATATTTTTTGTTTTATACTCATATACGGATTACGAATATGCTATATGAATTTATATAACGAGTATGCGCTACTTTATATCGCGCGTAAAAATAGTTTCGACGAAATGCTATAAAATGAACTGAATATTGCAGAAGGAATTTATGGATGGCTTTTCAATGTTCCTATTTCAATTATTGATTTCTCACGGACACGTGTACCCGCACATGACTGAAAATCAACGCTATGACGTTGCTTTCGTTGCGATTCGACACGTGACCAGCAATCTTTAAAAAAAATATAATGCACCCCCATAGAAAACATATGCTTCCATGCAACGTGACCAAGAGTCATATGTATATGGTAAATGGGAACTTCCGCATATTTCCCATGCCCCTATTGCGGAACTCCCCAAGAGCCACCCCCATAGTACCCACATTTTACCGTAAACCATCCATTAACTCTGATTAAGAATATCGAGGGATGAGCTGTGTATAATCAAACCCTTTTAAGTTCACCCCACCCGCATTTCTCTCTTTAGAATTTCCTTTGCCTTTCACTAAACAGGGAAAACCTTTCTCTACGAAAAATTTCATGTGCGGATCGAGATATCTCAGTAAGAAAATTCTTCAATGACTGTTGTTACCAAAATTTTTAAAAATGTTGTAATACCAAAAACTAACAATATACAGTGGCAAAAATTTGAGACAATAATTTGTCTTCTGTACCAGCGCGTACTGTGTATAACTATATATCATTGTACATGGAGATTTATTAATCGAAAAATTACATCATGTACTCATTACTCCTAAACTATGTTGAGCTTGAGACTTTGGTACAGATGACTCAAGTAGTAGTATTTTAGTATTTTCAATTGCTTATTCTCCCAATGAACGAATGCCAATTTGACAAGTTATGTAGTTTATCCGAACGGGTCTAATGACAAAGTTACGTTTGAAATCGTATCCCTATATACTTAGCAGTAGAGAACGATAAACTGCTCAGGTCGCACCGAATGCGCAGCTTCTGTACCCCACGTCCCAAACGTTCATTAAAATAAATCACCAGTCCGTATAATTTCCTCGATCAGCAGGTTACCGCCTGTGGGCATTAGAAACGAGGGTTTCTTTTTGTTTTACTAATCCACCGTTGAGACGCGTACGAAAATGTTAAAAAAAAATTGCCGCCACTTTTGAATTACTAGTTGGATGATTTAAAGTTCTGAAAATATTATGTGACCCTTCGAAATAATTTAAAATTTTTGAAGAGGAAAATTTTTTTAATTAAAAAAGTACCCTAAATTTTTACGACGGTCATCATGCTGTTTTACAGGGATTTGCCTCGCGTTCTATACTCGGACGAATAATTCTAGAAGTCGTTCTTTGTCCGAAAGTTGGTGCACACATGTACCTATGTGCTGCACCCCATCGAAAAGAAGGGGAGAAAAAATAAAGAATCCCAGTGGGTGCGGTGTAAAGTGAAATATCGATAGTGAGTGGTGCGATATGGGGTGGTAGAATGTGATGCAATGCAATCCTGCTTGCAGCGTTCGACCACGTGGGACCTAGCGGAGGGTGGGTACCAGTGTGAAGTCAGTCAACATTTTCAAAGGGAGGAAATGTGGGCAATCTTTAGGGTAACGCGTTCACCTGGCGTCTGGCTGAGATTAACTAACCCTTCTGATCGTGAGAACGAACACTCTAATTTCTTCGTGAAACATTAATAGATATCCCTAGACGTTTTCAGATCCATGGCGTCATCAGATTTATGGCGATTGGTTTTCGTTTCTAACTTTGACATAATTTCATTTACGATCCATTCATGACCAATAAATATATATAAGGGTAACTCTTGAAAAAATATATGTATATCTATAATTATACAGTTAATAATTGTATCCAATTTTTTTTCCAAACTCCGTGCGATTCCCAGGAAAGTAATTATTACCTTCTTCGAATAACTGTTGGGTATTTTTGGGAATTCGGAGTAAAATACCGAAATTCATGGGATGGGGAAAAAAACGGTCTACCCAACGGATGACGCTATAAGATTTCGGGTTGCGTGGCGGTTAGGGGGTACTTTATAACCTACCTTCACTGCTCTTGCGCTGCGCCGAATTCCCTGGCCGTTTATGGGAGGAGTGGCAGGTACCTGCTGATGGGGAATTGTTATGGTGTGTTAGGGTGGAGCACCGAGGGTGAAGAGGGTTGATGCACTTGTTCCACAGGACACTCATTTCCTATGGTCTCAGTGGCGCTCATTGTGTCGACATGATAGAAACGAATTTTGAAATTGAACCGGACATTAAGTATAGTGTAGCGTATAAATTATATATAGCGTAACTTATCTTGTTTAGGTTTTTTTTATCTAATCGAAGCATTTCGAAAAATGCTTCAAAACTTTTTACGATGATACAAAAGTATCTCGCGATTAATTTTCATCCAATTATATATTTACTCAGAATTTCAAAAACTCTTAAAAATGTACTTCGTGATGCGTAGGACTTCAGCACGAAACACCCATAAAAAATAATTGAAAAAATTACTTCAACATTTAATAAATCAGGTTGGGAACCTTGGAACTTCGTTCTAAAATGCCTAAAAATAGAAATGTAGGGAGAGCTAAAAACATTGGGCCCTTCCTTGCCCATATGCATACGCACACGAAAATCTTTCAAATAATACACAAAGCCAATTTTCTATATATATTCAATGTGCAAAGGGTCGGGCATACAGCTGTACAGCCTTAAGGTTACGTATTCCACGACGCATCATACATTTGGTAGCACATAAAGCAATAGTCACCGGACATGCTAAAGACGTCTAAATTCTTTATTTTTTTGGCTCGATAAATTTACTTAAAGATTCGGAACGTAATCTGAAAAGAAATACAGAACTCGACTATAGGAAGATACACGTAGGGAACATAGGTACAAATCCCAACCTACTAGAGCCGGGTGCTAAACCGTGAGAACATAGGCAGATGCGTGTACGGAAATCTACGCAAGGCCTACGTAAGAGAACGTGTAGCCTGGATAAGGGTATCCAAGGGTGCGCCGTAGGGTCGGATCAAGGGTAAGGACCTGGGCTAAAAAGGGCCCAACGTACCAACCGGCAGGGCAGTCATGACTTCGCCCTATGCTAAGTAAAGGATAGATACAATACTAGAAGAGCTTTGCTAGTTGACCTTCTGCAGGCCTTTTGGTTTTCTTCTCACGATTCGAATTACCGCGTGCACTTTTTTCCTTTTCTTTCTTCCTTCTCTCTCCAAGGCTGAGCAACTTCAGAAATATGTCTGACCCTTCGCTACTCATATGTCCCTTATACTCGGTGCTTCAGAGAAATATTCGTTATTTGACTATAGGCGGTGGTACCATTTACTTTATTTCTGACGGTACTAAAATTTGACGAACTTTTACGATTATACGTTATCACGTTTCCTGTAATTTTCATTTATACGTTATCGCTGTACTATGCATATACAGGTAATAATAGCACATGAGGAAATGCCATTTAATTCTAAAGCAACCAATCATGAAATAAGCATTATTCGATTCGGTCCAGTATGAATGAGCTAATGTAAGACCAATTACACATTGATCCAGATGAAGGGCACCGAAGTATGGCTGACCCTTTTTTCATTGGGCAATATGCAAAGACACGTAGAATAAAAATGGCTAAGCAATACAAGCCTAGTTCTATATATGCACACAAGAGGCTTCCTAGGAGAACCGACACGCCTACGCAGGTAGAATCAAACGCTTCTATTCATTGCGTGGGAATTAGGGATGCAAAAATTCCTACACACTGTTCTCACCCCTGGCTCAATAGTCACCCTTCGGATATACAAGCCATTGCGTAAATATAGAGGTACCCCGACGTAGTGTAGGTCCTCTGTACGCACATGGATGAAATTGTGGAAGTATTTGGGAAAATTGAAAAATAAATTCACCGCTGTAAAGTTTTTAAACAAAATACAAAAAATGTTGTATGTATTTAGCTAAGTATGATATGCATACCTAGCCAGCAGAATGAGATAACGGGGAGGGTATTAAAACGCAGCTACGGCAAAAGTCATTACCCAATTATCTCCCCCAATGGAGAAGAGACTTAATGGCTACCCGCATCGTACGCCGCGCACGTAGAGTAGAATTTGTCTAATCACTCCCTCCTCAAGTGATTCATGCCAATTTCGTTTTTATTGAAAAATCAATTCTCATTAAAGCGCCACGTGACGCCATCATCGACTACAGAGAGCTCTACCGCGTGTAATGTATCACCAGACGGCGTCGAAAATGTGTGAAAAGATGAAAAATGCCTTTTTCAAAAAAATCTTGATCGTAGGACTTACAAGGATTTAACTATTTTCAAGAACTCCAAAGCAGAGAAACAATAGGGCTATGAGAGGTTCTACTTTCTCAATTTTAAATTTATGGTCTTGGGAGCCCTAACAGACGGTTTCAGTCTTTGACAGATAAGAGCCAAAATGGTCCCTGAAGAACCCTTGGTTCGAGTTATGCTACACGTTTACGGCATCTTTTCCCATTTTTTTTTTTCCTTTTTTTTCACCACTCAAACTACAAATCTTTCTAACGTTTGGTAGGTGCCTGTTATACCTACCTATGGGCCTTAGACATTCTTCGTTCAGATGCTAATACCGTCTCTACCAGCTGTAAGAACTATGGCTGTAGCGGTGAAAAAATTGTTCTATAGACATTTCCATATGCAATTTTCGTCCGTTATACCAGTTTCTTGAGCAGATTCTCTCACGTGTTTTACGACGTAGACTAGACACTAGTCAACTGGTTCCGTAACGCACGTACACAGACCAGAACCTTCCAAGCTCGTTACTTCCAAGTGTCTCCGAAGGGAAACATAAAACGTAAATGTCTCGTCCTATAGTAATTTTGAATATTTAAACTGTACATAGTTATTCGTGTAACGACATAGACAATCAATTAATCAATTTATAAGAAATCTTCAAGCAATGAAAATAGAAGCTAGAAATTTTAAGAATTCGGAATTACAACCGTACTTAATGCGATCCGAATGAAAGTTATAGATTATGTAATTAGAATATTTATAACATGATATAAGGTGGATATTCAGTGTTTTGCTGCTTCATGGTAAAAGTTATTATTTTCGCGTATAAAGTTTCTATAGATATAGAAAAAAAATTTCAAATGTATTTTACCTCTCATCGATAATTCTAATGCGGCTGCCCGGGGAGGGTGAAATCATTATCATTTATTCTCGTTAATAGCATCAGTCCCTCGTAGAACATTTAGTTTGCTATTTGTGCGTTGGATTTTTCAAATGTTAAGAGCCTGCTCAAAGTGGACGCCCACTGCTAAGCAATTTACGTTGTTTATTGCCAACAAGTTTGCCTCGATGAATCCGTCCCAAAAGTGGAAGTCCATTAGAGTAAATCTTTAGGTCTAGGGATTGCAGTCATTTGCTATTCGAAATAAACTAAAAGGTACAGATCTGAAGAAATCCGCGTCTTGATCCACCCCATATATTATTTTACGCGAAAGAAATTCCATTTAGTTCTGGTCCAACTCACAGATCCTCTTCCAGGAGTTTCAACAGCAGGACAACCGCACAATACGTAACGGCCAGAGCCCTGAAAGCCAACGATCCCAAGTGCTGGAAGTGGGCCAGATATTTCAGCCAAGCTCGGTCACGCGATTCAGGATCAGGATCCTGTAGCCTGGGGTTACGGACCTTTTGGGCCCGATGATGAATAACGTCTCATCTTAACGGTTTTTCGAAGGATCCCGGATACAAAACTAGCTCCCCAACTCTTCTACTTCTTTTTCTTTTTCAAAATAGTTACTTCCTACGTGCCAACAGGGGATGATGGAAATTTTACGGAAGTTCTTTTGACACCGTTGAAACACGTTTCTGGAATAATTATAATAGCCCCTGGAGTTTTAACAAACGCAAATAGCATTATAATTCAATAATAGGACGTATTTTGCCGTAATTTAAAATAATAGCAGCTTGCCTCGTTTATTGTTTAACTATATTGACAATTTTTTCCCCACAAGATGGAACGTGAAAGATTTACACTGAAATCCAGTTCAACCTCTTTAGGTTCCGTGATGCTTGTTCAAAGATACCGCGAGGACCCAGGAGAAGTTTGGGCAGGAGAAATCGTTTCATGAGAAATAGCTAACGGTTGCGCAATCTTGTGTAACTGGATCTGGCCACCAAAGGGGAGCATTACGAATGTTCCTTCTATAAGAGAAAAAAATATCAAACCGGACGTCTTTTGCGTCGTGCGAATCTAACTGCGTCAAATTAATATGAGCATATATCTGGACAGCCTCATATACAGGGTGGACTAATAACTTTTTCCACTTGGAATATTTCTGTTATTTGTATAATAATTTCAAAAAATGTTTCATACAAACTTTGTACGGTATAGAGGGGGACGTAATGTGATGTTATTATTCATTGCATGGTCGGGGCGTAAAGTTCTTAAGGTCATTTTCATTTTTTTTAAATGGGATCCTATATTTTTCATCGCTAGGTGCTAACCAGTGTTGGAGCGATTTCAGCAAGCTACTATGTCATTTAGTTTCATATGTGGTAATAAAGTAAACTTACATTACACCAGATGTTCAAAGATGCAGCCATGATATATAGAAATATAGGTGAAAATATAGAATCTCATATATTGGCTATATATTTATTAGTAAGAAACGGTCTGGAAGTGACACCTGGAGACGGTTCCCAAGGGATGGTACAAGCTACCCCAATATGCATGTTCCCCTTGGCAAGAAGCACGAACGTGGTCTTGTGCTTTATTGCACAAGTATCAAGAGAAGAGAGGGATTTGGTAGAAGTGAGAAGAAAGTAAGAGAGAGGAAGAGAGTGAGAGAGGAACGAAAAATAGGAACTGGAAGAAGAACAGGTAAGGGGCCAATCATGGATATCTTGTCGGACCCTTTTGGTTGCGTCTTTTGAATTGGGCAAAGGTGGCCATTGTATGAGATATTTTCCCAGGGCCTCCCCTAAGTCAAAGGGCCCCTGGAGTAGGGCCTGGTAGGTATATAAGGGCCCGACTACCCCAATCTCGACACAGAACTCCGTCATCAGCAGTGGAGTGAACACCGGAGCTCCTACTGCCGGCTGGTCCGGTCAGGACTGGGGCTTTGAGTGTTCATCTCCAAATCCAGAAGAAGTTTATATTCTGTCAGTGAACTAACCGGAAGTGCTTCAACTTTTCTGTCGCAGATCCAAAACGAGACGGACGGTCTCCGCGATGGTGGTGAGTTTAGTTTTGGCTTGTTTATATCTGTTCGGTTTTTTTATTTGTTTTTATTTTATCATTTTCAAAAAAAAAACGATTTTGGTGCTTCGATAGAATATTCGAAATTTCTATGAAACGTCAGTTTCTTCTTCGATTTGGGGTCACGCTATGGTATTTTGTCCCGTATTTAGTGTTAACGGGCTCCCACAGGGTCTATTTGGCTCGAATACGGATAATCGTAAATTCGTAGCTCGCTTACCGATCTTGCGGCTGTTTCGAAAGGGTATTGAAAATTTTGATTGAATTATTTTTTTCGGGCATTTTCTAACGCGTCACGGATTCCCGTTGCGAAACCCCGTGATGATGATTCGCAGTGTTCTGAAATCGTGCGACAGGATCATTTGATTGGATCCTTAAAAAAAGTTTCGTATTTATATCTACACAGGAATCTACTTGGTCTAAGGGAAAAATTTGACGAGTTGTTAAATTCAAAAACATTATTACTTGGAATACTCAATCAAATACCAAATATGACGTATACTGTGTTCTGGACTTTTACGAAATTTCGAAATTGGAACTAACGAAATTCTCACGGGGTAGAATACCGTATGCTCCTTTACCAGCGAAAGGAAGGATCGTATGCAAAATTGCCATTTTCGTAACAGACATCACTAGACCCTACTCTATCCAGGCACTAAGATCTGATCAAAATTATCTATAAAAATTAGCTTAGTTACCTGTTTTTAAAAATCCGTATATTAGATTTTTGTTCGTAGAAAAAAAAAAGCATTCCTAGAATACTTTATCGCTTATATTTGATTATCCGTATATGACTTAAAGTTATAGACGTTAAATGTAATAGACGTAGCATAGATAAAATTGTAATTATTTCCTAGTATACCTACCGTACTATTATTGCCAAAGACATAAATATATTTTTTCACAATGTAATGCCGAGTACTTGTTGCAACAGATCCTGATAAAGTGACAATTTCGTTAAAACGAAAATTTATAGCACTGTAATATTAAGTAAGCCTTTGAAAACTGCAAATTGATCACGGCACTTAAACTTCTTCTAAAATATCATAATTACTGTACAAAGTGACTAAGTTCAATCAAATGATATAATTATTAATTCATCGACAATCTGAATTAAAAATGATTCTACACGTACCATGACAAATAGTTATGCCTGAAGAATTTATGCGTAATGCATTACGTTGCACGTTGTTAAGTGAAACAAAAATTTGTATGTAAAAAGATATGCCTGCCATCGTACAGCATCCTTGATATTTTGAAAAATCGAATGCATAGCATTAAAAATTTCGAATTTCTACGCCAGCCAGAACACTCTTGATGTTTATTTTCGTATATATTGTTTCCGTAATATCGAGCACGTATCAACAAATTGCATCCGATATGAACTTTAACGCAGGCGGTCGTTTTGCCGGAAATGGGCTAGCCCTCCCCAGTTAATCCGATTACACCAAACAAATCCAAACTCACATTCAAATACCATCGTGAATTCTCGAATTTTTCAGTAATAACAGTCAGAGATAAAAATGCACAATTTTCATACACAAATAATAGTGACCTCTCGGGCTTAATGAAAAAATAATAATTCTTTCACAAATCGTGTTACACGTCCAAAAGGATATTTTTTTATAAAGAAAAAGTTGTTAAATTTAAAATAACAGTGTAATTCAAAGAAATTCCGATTGCCGATAATCAGGATAGTTCGAAAAGTTTGGCAATTATTATGAAACTTGACTTCAAATCCGGCTGATAATCACTTAATGTAATCGTTTAACAAGTGTCATTTCCTGTCGACTGCATTAATACCGGAAGTAACTGACCAATCCTCTCTATTTATTCCTATAAACTTTAGGGTAGCAACATATGCACCCCTCACTGACACAAAGCGAATCAACTTATTCTCATTTCGTTATGCAACAAGATGAAAATCTATTGGAAAAGCTATCTTGAAATCAGTACATGAATATTCGAAATTGAAAGATGATATATGTATATATATCAAAACTGTCATCTCACATGCACTTCTACCGGATTTAAAAATTCCATTGCGCAATTGGATCATTATACAAAAAAAATGTAAAAATTCAAAGGCAAAAAATGGCTGACCAATTTCTCTCTTGAGGAACCACAATTTGAAAATTCTTTTTGGAAAGCGGCAAGAGTCTAATTTTCGTCACGCATCTACCACCCTGGTCATAAATTTCAGAGCAGTTTTTGCGCAAGAAAATTCCATTTGCAAAAGGCCCAACGTAGAATACGGTTACAGTGAATTTTCGAAACACCAGGCAACCTTATCCAGGAATCTTTTACCTGTGCATCCTGACCAGGCAAAAAGGACCGCCCTGTACAATCGACCAAGAACTATTTCGGTATCCGTGAAAAATCGGCATGCACGCATTTCAAAATTGTGTGAAAATCTTGTTTTTTCCAAAAAGTCAAATTTCACTAGTGTTTCTCTTGACACACCACAAATTGTATAGCATCCAGTATAATTGCACTCTGTATGTGTCTCTTCAACTAGCCATTGTACTTAGAACAGATTGTAAATCAGTGCACTAGACCAGAATTGCGACTGCATGATAAAATTATGCTCTCCATACCGACCAGCACGAATAACAAAAGCATCATAGCGTGTACGTACTAACAACTGTACATAGTAGAAAAAAAGATAAAATAATGTCGAAGACATTCCAAGAATCTCAAAGATTATTGCCTTGTTATAAAAAAAAATAAAAAATAAAAAAAGTGAAAACGGATGAGAATTGGCAGACAAACAGAAAGTAGACGTAAATACAGTGCAGGAAGTTCAGCAAAGCTCCAAAACAAACTGCACCACGCATTAAGCCTTGTGCTCTGACTAATACCTGAGCGCACGAAGAAACCTCATTGATTAAGAAGCGGAAGTATAAAATCACGTGACAAGCAAGCTGACTCGAGGGCGACAATAATAGCTATAATAGAAACCCAGGCAGTACCTACTCGAGTCCAGTAGAATTTGAAGAACAACAAAGGAGAGACCCGTTTGGCAACCCCCCAGGAGTCTTTCATACGAAATCGTCAAACCTTGTATTCCCACCGGCATTTAATACTCCTCGTCCGTTGTATTTGAAACTCCCTGTATTCCACCCATTCCATACGTAATTTAAGCAACGAAAGAAAGACCTCGTTATGCAGTACGGCACAATAGTACACGTCTTTATATTCCTCCCACTTCTTCATATCCAATGCACGATTTCATTTAGTTTTACCACCATAGCGCTTCGTAGCTAACACTCACACCATCTTTCAGATTTTGGCGATTGGATGCCCGCCTTCCACATCCCCAAAGCGCAATGGAGCGAAATGCGCTTCGAAGCTTATATTAAGAGGACCGTAAGACAATGGACTTACCACGACGAAGAAAAAGAAGAGAACAAAAATGCATATTGGCTGCAGCAGGCTGCAACGAGACGAGACCCAAATATTCTATATTCAGAGCGGTAACGACACCGTGAAAGGAATTTCTTTCAGAAAAGTGTACTGCATTGGCATCGAAAAGCATTCTATTCCTCTCTTATGGACACGAATTACCACTGTGATGAGGAGAACCCATCACACAATACATTGGCAATCAATCGGAAGGATCATTCGCGGAAAGAGGTTCAATACCGGAAGATTAAAATTGTTGTTTATTATCGCTAATGAAATTATCAAGAGAGTCATCGACACTGAAAAAAAGTCAAGCAATTCCAGGGGATACCAAACGATATTCTAAACGTTTCTCGCATTATCTGGCTGATTTGAGATGGGCATAATTATTTGCATCTACAGGAAGAGCGGAATGACTAAATATATGGAAAAATTATTTTGACATTCCTGACATGGTTTATCATCCACGACATGGCAGTTTACGTTATAACACGTTTTTCTACGACGTTTCAACAAATCATCACTGATAACTTGGTACAGAAGAGGAATGAAATATTTGACGCTAAATGGTTATCAATTAACAATGCTCATGTTTATTTCCGAAAATAATGACAAAAGGAATAATGCATCGAACCTGATACAGTCTTATCATTGCTACAATGGGCAGTGTACTACAAGGAAAATTGACAAAAGTATTCCTATGCTTCGCTGAATGATGCATTGTCGTTTATTTCAGAATTTCATCATGGATTGAGTATACCGCATAAAACGTGCGTTCCGAAAAGTAATCTTTCTATGTCGAAAATTTTTTATTCAACATACAGTGCGTCGTCAAACTGATGAAACTAGTCCGGTAGACTGCACCGAATACAGCAGGAATGTCGATTCGAAACAAACACAAAAACCATTCCTGGGGCCATAATGGAAAATAGCGTTGCATTCGTGAAAAAAAAAGAAGAAAACGGGCAAACTGAAAAAATATTCATCCGATTTCAATTTAACTTTACTGTGTTAAAAAGTAGGAGACGAACTTTTGTTAAATTAATCAATATAGGTGCAGCGAGACACCTCGCGGCTATTGCAAAACAGAAACTTGTTCAGTGCTGAAAGTATGTTGATTATCGTGGCACAAAGCCTGAATCAATATTATTTGAAATATCGATTTATACAATTAGACAAATCAGATTCGTTACAGTAGTTCGATTGAAAAATATACATAAAAGAGTCAGAGATCATGAGAAATTATTATTTTCGTTGAATCAGCGAGTCGAAAAGAAGATGCATCTGTAAAAGCAAGAAAATCAATGGAAATCTATTTCATGGGAAAATGCTGCAGCATTAAATTATACATATTTTTCTTTACAGAAAAAACTGACGCTTGGATTGAAGAATTCCGATGCTCCTCAAACGAGTAACAAAATCATGCCTCTATATAATTTATATTTTTGTTAATGAAAAAAATGCCATCACACCAAATCATCTTTCGAATTCAATGCGGCGAATGACGTCATAAATCTGGTGCTAAAAATTGGTCAGCCAGCCAATTTCTTGTCAGCTCGGGCAAGGACTCAACTGGTTTTTTGTCATCGTCCGAAAGATTTACATCATATTTTACATAGTGTGGCAAAACATTCGAGTTATTGTCAAAATCCAAAACTCAACAGAAGGCATCGATCATTGTGAAAAACAAAAAATTCATCTCTACTCTTGGATCGAAAAATAAATTATCTCGTCTGAAGAATATGAAAATATTACAAGAAGACATTCGTCAGAAATCATTTTCTCGCTGATATTGAATTTCACTGAACTACATTTCAAAACTAAAATGTTTCCGTCTCCAATGAACACACAATATTCTTACGTATGATACGATGGTCATTAGAGAAATTTGGTTTCGTCAAACCATCTTGTTGTACGTATTCCATTAAAACGACTTGACACATTGAAAATATATTCGAAATCAAAAACAGCCCTCGCGCATTTTAAAGAACACACAAAGAATGGAAAACTTCCAGCTCCTACTGAAAGCTCCACGTTTCCAGACAGGAGAAGGAATATCAGAAGCAACGGAGAATCGTCATTGCGAAAATCAAGTTCAATTCAAATTTCACGATCTGGTAGAAGCAATCAGGACAATTGAATTTAAAGTGTGGAAAAAGTAAAGAAAAAGGGACAGAATTATTCATCATCAAAAGCAGCGAGCATGCAGAATTATTGGAAATTGAGTTTTTATTAACAAGTCACTGGAATACCACTAAAAACAGATGGGATAATCTATTGATTTTACAAAACGCAGGAGTTACGAGACACCACTTGATAAAATTCATGAAAAGTAATATCTTTAATCTTTTACGTACTTCAGTATCAAATTCACGTCCAAATCAAGTTTTAAGTATAAAAAACTATTTTCCAAAATATTCTACGAGATCGTGCGGAGATCAAAAAGTTGTTGCCACCCTTCCGGATCCAAACAACCAACCAATCGACTCGTAGAGCTGACAGGAATATCAAAGAGATACAAAAAGAATCCTGCTCCAAAATCATCGAAAAAATCAAGATATATCAAAATGAACAATTTTTTATTTAAATAAAAAAAAAAGAATAGTGCTGCCGCAGCTCTCGTACTCCCACACTTAAATAATTGACATACATAACTTGTATAAGACTTGAAGAAATCATCTGAATGCAACATAAAACCACAAAAATTCACCGCGTCACTCCAGAATATCCCCCAGGATTCACGAGAAATTAAAGTAAAGAAAAGTAGTGTCTCAAAATAAAATCCCCTGTCACCCCGAAAGAATCTCAATCGCTAGGCTTTCAGCGATTTAGCGAGCACCAGCAGCATTTCAAGAAACCACAATCCTCTCCGCAAAATTGGACGCGTGAGAATTAGAACCGCAGTCCCCATGCAAACAAAAAAAGCAGCAGAAGCAGCCATTACTACGAAGAGTAATTAAGACTTTATAAAGAATCATCAAAGAAAGAAAAAAGAACGATCTCAAATCACAATCATCGAACCAATCGCTCTCTAATAAAAAAAATAGCCAAGTAAAAGGAAATATTTGCAATAAAAGAAAAGTATAAAAAGAATCGCGCAAAATTCCTCTATCGGCGAAAAATCAAAATTAATGAAGCAGAAAAAATAGCGTTCGCAGTCCTATTCAAAGGATAATAAAACTGTGTGAAAACGATGATTCAAGACGGTTACCATTTCTGAAAATTTCTGAAAAAAAAAACGAGAAAAAATCAAAATAAATATAAGAAAGATGTAAGGAAGCAGAACGACGTCACCCGGCTGACAAATGGAAGAAGCAACGAGACAACGAAGCCAACGATACCTCCATATACAGTGCGAATGCGAATGTTACAACAAATCGGATAAAACATTCGATCATCGGAACCGGCGAGTGGCTTTCGAGAGCGATCGAAGCCGATCACGTGGGCATTCTTTATATTCACCGTGGGACCTTCTCTAATCGAGGACAACGACGTCGTGGGATTTAGATCCGGCCGCAGCAACAAAAAAAAGTAATGTCTTTTGTTCTAATTTTTTTAATAACGCTTATTTGTCTATTTCATGAATCGCACAGCCGATCACATAAATACGTAGTATTTCCCAATGACAAAACAGCCACAAACGATTTGGTCGGTTTGCCAAATTTTACAGGCACGTAAAACAGGGTACCTAGACATCGCTTGGGTCTAGATTTCAAATACCGGCTTCCGTTATAAATTTGTATAATTATCGAAAATTCACAAAAGGTATTTTGCAATAAATTCTGTCGAGTTAACAAATTTCAATTCAAAATTTCATTTCAGTATTATTTGATAGTCGCGATCTAGACCCTTGCTTTGATATTGAGAACTGAGACTGTCTTTAAAACGATACGGCTGTCTAGTTAACGTTACTTTAAGTTAGTTTAATTATTTCGTTTAGTTATGTATCTTTATAGTTACTTTATTTTTCTTTTTTTTTTGGTACATATTTTACGTTTCATTCGTTTAAACTTTTACTTCACCATTAATTTCATTTCGTTTTTGAGTTGTTCCCATGAAAAAGAACTGTCGGGCATGCAGGGGCCTGCTTTTTTCTCATACTGAAATAATAGTTTGAACATAGGCTAGAAAGAATGGATATTATCTGGTAGGAAAAACTTTTCTATTAAAACTGACAGACCAAACGTGAATTCCAATTGAATGATCGAGCATGGCACTGCTCTGACAGTTTTCACATGGGATTTTACCAATTTGTATCGGTTTCATTTTTATTTGCATTTTCTCTTATGTTTCGCGTTTAATTTTCATACGAAAAAAAAGTATACGAGGTAAAGAAAATCTTAAAAAAAAAAAACAAATATCAAGGAAACAAATTAACAAATTACGTGAGTTACATTGACAAGGTCAATTAACGAGAAATCATCTATCGGGAAAAAAAATTACTGATCATAAAATTGACGTAAATCATTCACCAACGTCAAACAGTATTCCGGTTGTTACAAAATTAACTGTTTATTTTCTCACTGAATTTTAACAGAAATCATTGTTATGTAGTTACTTAGAAAATTGTTACAGTGCTCGTGGCTTTCGAAAGAATCGTAACGGTATTAATCGTTTCACGGAATCATGCTGTCCGTTGCGAAAACAAATATATAACATAGCAGGACTATATAAAAACAAAAAAAAAAGAGAATACAAAAATAAATATAACTGCAGAGGATGAAAACGTCAATAGCATAGTTCGGCGAAACGACCCTCTTTCGAAAGCCATTTGCTCGCCGAACTTTTTGAACGATCCACACACATCCGCTTCAAAAAGTCACCGACCCACGTTACAGTTGTTTTTATTTTTTTAATTATTTATATTTTATTTATTTATTTTGTCCTTTCGCACCTTTGTAAAATGGCCTGTTCTTTCTCATTTTATTTTCGTTATTCTACCGAGGATCCTGAGACACGTCACGAATACTTTTTCAATGATCATGATCTATCCACGCAAAAAAATGCACACTTCTTCGTAATCTCAAACACAGGTGTATCGTGCAGTAACATACATTCAACAACTCGCACTGTATACCAGCTGTATGTTGAAACACAAGAAAAAAAGACCCTGGCGGTTTTTTTTTGTTACGAAGAAAAAGAACTTGTTTACATCCATAACACTGAATCTTTCGAACTTACAAATTCTGCTGATGACGCGTGAGTTCGACCAGATTTTGAAAAAGCTGACAAGATGATCGTGATTCCTCATAACAGAATATCCTATGTAGATCATTTGGATTTCAATTTCATACAGAATACGACATCGTGGATCATGAGTCAAAAAAGTATACGGGACTTGATTAGAATTCTCTCTCAGAAAAAAAAAAAAAACCTTAATTTTTAATCAATGATAATTTCTATTTGTGCTGATACAGTAACAATAAGTGGATGAGTACCCCGGTGAAAAATAATATTCTCTTGGCATCTGTTCAATACTTGTATGGATACTTAAAGATGGCCAAGTTTAAGTTACTCCTTTAATCAAGTTAGACTTAGTTCACTAGTTTAGATTTAAGCTCGTGCTTAAGTTAGTATAAAGTGGAATAGGTTAATACATCGTGCTCGTGTTTACCATTTTACATAAGTTTCGTGTGTGCTTGAGCTTAGCTTTTAATTTAGATAGGTAGGCATAGTCCCATCGCGACTAAGCTATCTTTTTTCTTTAATAGTTTAAATTTTCCAATTAACATTCGAATCAATTGTTTTCGAAGCGATCCGCGTTATCTTCCCCATAGCGATGCCATTTGAACAATATTTGTTGATGGTATCATTAGATTAGGTTTTTACTTTTGAGAGAGATGCTAGAATTAGGAATTAAACATGATTCAATTCAAGTTTACACTAAAGACGAAGCTAGGTTACATAAAGATAGCAAACTTAGGTTAGTATCAGGCGTGGAAAGTGTTTAAATGATGGTAATGATTTTTACTTAAATTTCATAATCATCATTTTCATCCCTTCGAATTATTCGATTATTTCTTTGACTTTTTTTTTCTTAAGCACGTTGTCGTCTCTTGTTCATCTGACGCATAATTTTTACAAAATTTCTTTTTTTCGGCTCTTTAATGAAATCGTGCTAAATTTTACTGTTGATTTTTCATATTAAATTCGATTTTTGTTCACCCCTCGTTATTTCGTTTCGATTATTAAATCGTCCCTGTTAATTGTTAATGATTTGTTATCGTTGATGTTACGTCGTTAAGTTTCAATCGATACGTATACGAGACTGTTGAAAAAAATTTGCTGATTTCAATTTGACTTCTTTGTTTCCAGTGCATGCTGTTCGATGTGAATTGTTATGTTTTTCGACTGTTAAGTTTTGGTTATTGTGTCTGTTAACAATTTATACTAGTTGCCTTTCACTCTGTTAAGATATTCGTTCTTAATCGAAATTTCAAAAGAAGAAAAACTAATCTGATCTTTTAATAATTTTTTACTTCTCCATCAGTCATTTTAATCAACAGACTTCATGTTGCTACCGAATTCAAAATTTCATTTTATTATTTGCTTTCTCGTATGACCGATTATTCGTTTACGTTTTACGGGTTACGCTTACGGTTTTTGCTATACATTTTATACGAGTTATTCGTTATCCCCAGCAGTACCGAAAAGTTTTATAGTTATACGTTCACGGTTACATTTTTTCGTTATCTCGTGGGGCGCGTTTATTAATATTTCTGTTTTCGTCAAAATTTATGCAGTTAATGTTGAGCATCACTGTTATGCAATCGTTCCAGTTGTCCATATTGCACCATACGCGTTAACATTACGAAATGTACGGATAGTTAACGTTACGTATTTTGAAAAATTCTTTTCCAAACATGTTTTCATTATCATTACGTTTACGTTTCCTGTTAGCCTTTATTGCCCATTAAGTTTTCATAACAAAAACATTACATTTGTAGTTCCCTTTATGTCTGTTAATGCATCGACTGTATAGACTGCAAGTGTACGTATCGAATATTCATCCATTAATGAAATAATAGCGAAACATTTAATTTTTCATGATTTCCCTGACTTGTAATTTTTTTTAAACATTCCGTAAATTTTTTAAACAATTTTTCAAAAAACTTCATTCTAATACGTATCCTTGCACTGTTCAGTCTGCGGTGTTACAGTTATCCGTTACCGAAATTCCATGTTATGGCGCATTGTTTATGTTAATGTTAACTGCGATCTAAATTTGTTTTACACCGATTAATCTATTACGTTAAATCATTATTGTTGCCATCATCAGTTACTGTTAATCGTTAATGTTTCTCGTTATCCAAAATTGACACAGTTAAATGTCAACGTTAAAATTACACCGCGCTATGATAAATAATACAAAATTAAAAAAAAAGATTAATGTTACCAAATTACACCTCAAAGACACATTGAAAAATTATCTTCGGCCCATTAAATATTTTTACTTTATTGCGAATTGCATGAAATAGTTGATTGTATTTTCCATAAAAAATCGATTTATTCGTATACTTACCCGTTAATCGTTAACACGTTAAAATGTTATTAGCGACGATTGTTCATTGTTATGTTGCACAATTACCTATGTTACCTCTTATTCGTTAATCGTGACAAGTTGTACGTTACAGTTCACTCGATTGTTCTGGAAATGTTTTGATTGGAGCTTCAGTTCGTAACAAGGACGATTCACTATTGCTGTAACAGGGACAGATGAGAATGTCAAATGATATTATTTGCTGATTTATCATTTTCGGTTCACGAATACTTTCATATGTATTGTCACCTGGTACAGATATCGTGAATGTCCGGAACTCAGATAACAGTATCACAAATAGTTACTGTTTTGTTTTTCTGGTACTGATATTTGCGCTCTGTGGTTAAAAATTAAGTTTAATTTCATTAATTTACGTTTGATTTCGTTCATTTAAAACGTTTGGTTTCACCGTCGTGCCTTATAATACAATTCATTTTATAGATACTTTCCACGACCCGATATAGCATTAAGATTAATTGATAGTAACGTAGAATAATTATTTTAAAATGTTTGAATTAACATGCTATTTTACAAACGTCTTGTGTACATAAAACATGTATGGTTTTTCGATTACAATAAAATAATTTAAAAAAATGTATATTACCGTATTTTCATATTTCAATAATCCAATATAATCCATGCCTTTCAATCTGTAATTTAATTAAGTAAAAACTGTTGGTAAAATATCGGCTACTGCAGATAGGTTAAATCGTTGTCTGAAGATAAATAGACCAGGCATTCCCCTGGGTTCCTACTGGCACTACTGGTCGAATCTGACTTGCTGGCACGTCATCGAGCATGCTGCCACCTATGAGTTGAAACAGCTATTACTTGATCAACATGTGAACCGAATCTATGGGCGTTGACCGGACCTCCGTTTACGTGACACCTATCTCGTGATATACCTAATCTATGTATCTTTTCTTCATCGATTGCAGTCGAGAAACAATGAATGTCGAATCTTTATTATTGCATGAAATCGATAAATGGTAATGTATCTGCAGACACGAGTGCTCTATATCCAACAATATGGTCGACAGTAGAAACCTGCATTTACGATGGGCGATGCCTGCTATCTTCTCAGTGTAGTTTAACGTGTTTAACACGAGAGGACGCCGTAAATTCGCGCGACTGCGCAAAGCATCAAATGGATGGCATGTCTGCCGAGAGGAAAACAAGTTGGAAAAGGCGAGGAAATATTTATAGAAATTATGTGACATTTTCGCCTTAATCGTACAGTTTCTTAAATGATGTTAACAATAACAGACTCTCGTTCAAGTCCAACCGAAGTGTGACGACAAAGTTACGTGTGCATTCAAAGACCAGCAGAAAGACGACACCTAGACAGAAAATCGTGAACCTCGTAGGAAATTCAGGTAATACATACATACACTGAGAAAATTCATTATTTTCTCCTATCTAACGAATGTCTGTTTATTAATATCACTGTACTTGACATTTCATCAGTATTAACCATTTCGAGAAGTAAATCAATGATTGACTGTCGTTCTTTCATCGATGACATTTGCATAACAAATTACGATTAACCGGTTTTCGAGACATCGATATACACGTTTTGCATATTTATACTAGATTTCAAAAGTTCAGTTTGTACTTGACATTTCTCACTCTCCATTAAAGCCATGAAGAAAAAACTTTCGATTTCTCTTCCCGTCATATCCGAAATGATATTGAAGCCAAAATAATATTTTCTTTCGCGGCGTCTCGGGAGCACTATTTTAAAAACCAGCCGTCTTAAAACTGTCTCATAATCTTGTCCGACGTGTAGCCGATCTCCATTAGTGAAAAATAAATGATACGTCTAAACGAGCGATGACAGCATCAGGCGATAATTTATCTCATTTCAACAGCCCTGTCAAAGCAATGTCAACACAACTCTGTCAATCCAATTACGACACGATAATCCAAGAACATACCCATCAGGATCAATCCAATTCGAATAAACGATCAGTTTAATAAATGAAACAAAAATTATGAAACGCCCACTGTCCATAGCGTCATTGTCAATGAGAATGACTGATGGCAAAAAGATAAAAAGAATAACTGTCTTCATGTAAGTGTCACGTGTTGTAACGTGTCGCTGCAAGCCACGAGTGACAGCTTCCACGCGTCATTCATATTGAATTCAACCTGTTTTTACGATATCATTTAACACATTCCACGGGATAAAAAAATGTGTAAGCATTATCATTGGCGCCAGTGGTTGCAATCATGAAATTTAAATCCTTTACAATTTCAAGTCTATATCCATATCAGCTTGCAAGTCTCGCCAAAGTTCAAATTAACATTACAACACAGTACAGTGTAATCGAGCCGGTTAACGTGACCTTGAAGCTGTGCACGATGCGGCCGAAGATAACAAATTACATTACGATACACTGTGCATCCTCGTGTAGAGTCATGTATAAGCATATCTATATGTCAAATGTCATATATGCCATCAAATTCAAAATGGCAGTATGTGAGGTTTAACCATCCGGTTTTTCGAGTCAACTAGCAAGTATGTTGTCGGAATATTACGCCATTACTAGAATTGAAGGTCGTGCGTAATAATTAACAATGTCGCTAAGAGACAGAGAACTGTATCCAGAGGACACTCAGATGGGCACTGCACTAGGGCATAGCACTACGCCTCCGGAACACACACATAGAATACATAGAATTTTCTGGATAACAGGAGAATAACGCGAGAAATACACCGGCGAGAACGTGCTATGCGTATCGGAAACACAGCTAGAAAAACTATCAGCAGATAGAACGTGAGCGCGAGCCAGCTCGAGGCACGTCGATCGGTATCACAAGGCAGACTGCTTATTTGACAATAATCAAATTCGGGAACTAAGCATTCTGATTGCTCGAGGTCCTTATGGCCGATATGTATCCTTTCGTTCGAGTCGTCCCTTTAAACTAAATCGAGAACGTTCCTTAACGAATTTACATTTATTGTTACAGATAACTACATTGTGAAAACAGGTATACTAACTGTATGTATATCTTGCTGATCATTGCGGTTTATCTTTGATGAGTGGTACTGATAAATATAGCGTTTGATGGTCAGCTTTGCAAATGTTGTGATAAATGTATCAATTTAATCGTTAGTTGAATGTGTAATTAAAATTTCAGAATCAAAATTTAACGTTGCTAAAAATTTTACGTTAGTTCGTAAATACAATATTGATGCTAAGTAAACACTGGAATTATTGAAAGACGGTGGTTAATTATCTTTCCGCAAGCATGTGTGTGTGCGTACGTTCATTAGAAGCTTTACGACTGGTAAGGGTAGGTTAGTTATATGAAATTGGGTCTGGACGTTGTGTTTCCCTTGGGATCTAACTCTGGACGAAAAATAAATTCAAGGGGAAAATTGATCCAAGGCAAGAGCCTTAGGTAGTCCAGGAGTGTTTTCTAGCTGTGTGAATGATCGAAAGGAATTAACGAGCTTGGGGTTGGTAATGGCAAAAGTTATCGATGATATAAATCAGGGAGGAACGTTTTAATTTCCGATAATAATTTATCAGGACGCCGATATTACAGCTCGTGCGTTATTCCATTGAAATAATATTTCACGGTAACATGGGGTCACGTGTCTGGTTTTCTATGAAATTAATTCATCCATCTCAAAGAGTTAGGTATTTTACAAGTAACTTGCAAGTGCCTGGTTTTTGGTTTGAAAGAAAATTAAAAATATATATATATATATAAAGTTCATGTATTCGAGATGAAAAAATACGAAAACAAATAGAAATTATTATATCTAGTGTCAATTAAGGATAACAAGTCCTGTCATCATTGACTTAATTGGAAAGACTTTTCTTGTAGTAATAATACAGTTTAAAGTCCAATTAGCACGTAAAAAGAGGCTGCCTAGTTGTACCGAAGTGAAGTAGTCGGTAATACGTAGTGCGAGCACGTATCTATATAGATATAGATGAAGGAAGCGAGTCCCCCATTGCGATGCCCCATTTAAAATTAGTCGCAGAAAAAAGATTCTGACCCTACTCCCCACGGTCGAAAGTTTAAAACGTTTAGCAGATGAGTGAGTAACCTTCACGGTATCTCGTA
The DNA here is from genome assembly GCA_031762395.1 of Calameuta pygmaea. NCBI lineage: Eukaryota > Metazoa > Arthropoda > Insecta > Hymenoptera > Cephidae > Calameuta > Calameuta pygmaea. Next base: position 273,042 of record JASANN010000525.1, on the reverse strand, counting down.
GTCGTTGCTGAATACGTGAAGCGGTGTTATGACAGTTTTCGACTCTTCGTAATCAAACACATAATCGTGCAGATATCCTGTACATAAACAAAAAAGATTAATTTTGTCTATCTGCATAAGCTATGCCTATATATATCCACCACTTCATTCTCAATATCTAAACTCTCTGGAATGTAGATCCCGTGCCAATAGATACCTAGACGTATATTTATGATCGTACAAAATTTCTATTTACTCCTTGCCCGAGAATTCCTCAGATACTTCTCACGAGAAACTGCTAGTTTTTCGTTATAAAAAGAAAATTAAAAAATAAACACGTAACTTTAGAAAATTCAAAGAAGTTTCGCTTCGTTCGTTACAGGATCTCATCCTGGGCCAGCTAATCTGGTGGCAGATTAAGAAACGTCGGTTCACCCGTCACTATGAACGGAGCCTTCAATAAATATTTTAAAAAATGAGAAAACTCGGGTAATCATGAGGATGTAGTTGATATCGAAGTTAAGGCAGGTTCGTAAGAACAGTTTAAAAAAGAATCAGGTGAGAACATTAGCAGGAATAATCAGCTGATCGCAAAAAAGGAGTGGGGGATCAGTGGGTACACGTCATTGGCGCATTCGTCGGTTCGAAGAGGGGACGGGGTGTGGGGGCGTAATGTTGTGGTGGGGGTCGGCGGGGGCGGAGGGGGAGATTCGGCAGTAGTGTTAAGCGAGCCGTGGCGGAGTGCGGTGCCTTTGTGGACGGTCTCCTCGTGGTGCGGACTGTCAGTGTGGTGGCCAGGTGCGCGAAATCGGTTCTGACATCAGGAACTGACCGCGATAACGTGGTGAAGTCGGTTACCTGAGTGGTTGCTACTGACACGAGGTGCGGAGGATGAGCGCGCGAGAAGTCACCCTCCTCGGCGGCTCCCCCTGGGGCTTTCGCATGCATGGCGGACATGACCTGCACCAACCCCTTCGAATATCGAGGGTGAGTCAGCGGAGCACTATTATGCTTTATAAGTTTTTTCGCTGTAATAAAATTATTTTTCTATATCCCATAAACACTTTTTCATTAGGTATTGTTATAGAGGCGATAACGATAATTCATGATGACGTATGCAATGGGATGAAGTCTCGTAGTGTAAGTGACGTCTTTTAGTAAATGGGATACGATTGACTTCCTAGTGAAAGTAAGACTACTTGGTCTGTGGCTGACGATGTACTCTCTGGACATTATGCAAATTAACGGAGATATAGAAATCCCACGTGGTTCGATTCGCTGTATACGTGTCGGGAGTTTTGAATGTTGTTCTCTGTGGCGCCAAGGCCGATTATACGATGACATCATTCAACCTGCTTGACCGTCATTTGCGTTTCCATCATTCTCATATGAGATTCACCCGTTATGTCTATACTCTCATCAATATTGTCCTATGTGTATTCAACTGTTCTTCGTTCATAGTATATTTGAATAATACGCGGATCTTGTCGATTGAAGCGTTATAGACGTTGGAAAAAAATTTCCCATTTTTTGGAATAATATCATCCTTTTATGTTGCTATTATTGTCTTTGTCATTATCATATTAACAGACGTCAACACCCGAGACGAGTGTCACCAGAACTCATAACAATTACCGTTATACCTTTATCGTAATTTCCTAACAAAGTTTACCTTTGGGAAAAGTACCTCTGTGTATTTCAACGCGTTAGATATTTTTTAGAGCTTTATCAGTCAGATCTAATGTTTGAACGATACTTTGATAACGATACAAGATTTCGCGTCCCAAGGGTCAGGTTTGTCTATCGCGAGGACAAGATCTGGGTCACATACATACATGCGTACATATGCAAATTAGGTCTTCCACTTGAATATGTAAATGAAATACAAACATTAGAGCAGCGTTGTTTTTGACAGAGCGATGAAAAATATTTTGATCACTTTTTTCTAATGTATGCATATCTTAGCATTGTCAATGAGTTTAAATGACGTTAGATCTGATAACATGCACGGGAATTCTTCTTGGGAATGGTCCTGTCCAGATTCTTCTAGAGTTTGACGTACCCCTAAAATTTTTAGCAAATCATCATTTAATTAATTGCTCTTGTAATCGATCTAGGTTTTTAGTTTCCTTATGACGTATCCAATGATCAAGAAATCAATTTTTTTACGAATTCTAGTGAAACGTCAGGTCAACGTTTCCATGTTTCGCTACTTAAAACGTAATTTGAAAATCGTTCTTTGTGGAGAAATTTCGTGCGTTACCCTAATAAGGGACTTTAATTAATTATTGGGATATCAGATTATCTACTGGGTTATTTTCTTCCACGAGTTCAAACAGTTCACTCTAATCTGTATATATACTCGGAGCTTACACAACGAGACTCTTTCACGCACGCAATTTGCTGTATGAATGACTCTGCTGTGTTATGTCGGTTTGCACGTGAAAATATATTTGTGTCGGGAAATATTTTCTTCGGAATAGACTTTGTTTGTTGCGAGTGTGAAAAAATTGCGAAATTGAAAAAGCGTATATAATTTTCAGGACAGTTTGGTTTCTGCAAGAATCCATTGGAATACGTTCAGGTTCGATTAATGTTCAACAACCTGAATTTCCAGTCGTTGCGAAAAGGAGTGACACTGTTTTCTCGCGATTGTGAAAATTCTCTTTTACATTTTATCTGTGTGCACTTACGTTTGTGAATATCGTTTGAATTTTTATAGATTTTTATCGGGTGAACGTTGTTTTATTCCGTGATTCTACGCTTGTCCAATCTTTGGATGCTATTGTTATTTATATAATCCAGCTCGATCTATTGTGATTTTTTCGCCGATATAAAGCGTCCGTCCGGCTCGTTAATGATTTACCGTGACGTACTTGGGACAGACGAGAAAAATCGTATTTATAGAATTATCACTCTTCATTAAATTCGTAACGGCAGAATGGCAACTTCCCCACTCGATTATATCGCAAAATTGTGGCAATTCAATAAAATTAATTGCCTTGATAAAGTCAATAGGGAATTTTCATTTGATATTCGAATGACGCACGAGGTCCAATAATGAATCTATCCCCAGTTTGGATATTCGATAAAATCGTAATAGAAATGCTCGTCATTCGTGATATGGAATTCAAAAAAAGGAGTAATTTCAAGATTTTATCGAAAATCGATCTACGAAACTCGACAGTGTCTATAACAACAAAAAACTTCGATAGACACTCCAGCGGATAAGTTCACGTCAAGCAGTTTGCGTATTAGATGAAACTTTTGATTATTTCTCTAGTTAATTATTTTATAACTCCTGTATAATTCAAGTCTGCGCTATGTCCAATTAAAGTTGGCAATCCCTTTGCGTATTATAATGCCGACGTTGGGAATAATAAGTTGTCTTCATAGAATTATTCACTGGTTGCGACGTCACCTATAGACGAAGACTATCCAAAGTTATGCCCTTGCCAGGACTTCAAGTTAAATTCAGTTAAACCTCGTTTATTTCCCCGGAGGCTGTGTCCGCCAGATATCCGAGTTTAACACGTTCGTTAAGCTTACAAAAACTATCGACGCTTTCCAGGTACAAAGAGACAAGGGAGATATTGTTTGATTCAGTGATCAAATTACCAGGACTATTCAAATACACTTTGAACTTTGCTATCAACGTATTCTATCAGAGCTTCACTTTGGATCGAAATAAAATAAGAATCGAATAAATTCTTTATTTTACATCCATATGCAATTTCCGATATTCTTAATGCCCTTATAAATTAATTAACAATTCTTAGCCGAAGAGCAGATAAAAGTTAACCAACTTCGCGAACGTTACGAATTGCTTTACGAGTCGAAGTATTTAATTTTTTCTTTTCTTTTTTTTTCCATAAAATTGTGTCGCTCGGTTGAATATATTTTTTCGTGATCCTATGCTTTACTTGTTTCACAGGAATTAGTTAGCACAGTAGATGTACTCGGGATACTATCACTGTAGAGTGACGGGACTCTTTTGAGACGCTAAGTAGATAATTGAATGCTTAAGGAATCATTAGGATCTTCTGGGTTTACTAAATGAAATTGGATTGAGATACTGTGAATTTAACACACTTTGAGTAATTAATGACGTCGTGTTAATTAGGAGTTAAACATTTTAATTGGGATTATTATAATCACTCTGGATAATGTAGTTTGATAATATCTATGCTACTTTTTCTTTTGATGTATTAATTTAGATTTTTTTTTTAACGCATCGAACTAATACGTAGCATTTCTCAATTCTGTAATCTCGGATAGTAACGGGACTCTCGAGAGGATTCTATTTTTGCTCGATCGGTATAGACTTCCGTCCATTCAGTAATGTAACCGCGACGAAAAAGCCTAATTGCTGCGTCAAGCTAACCGTGTCTTGAACTATTTCATGGATATACGCAAGAAATGACCAAGTCACGTGCATACCGCAACACACGAATACGGCGACCTGACAAGAAAATGGCTATGAGTCTACCGAGGAAGCATTTGAGAATTTCTCTATTTCAAGGAAGAAGCTTTTGGCCTCTTTGAGGGCGCAGCAGACAATTTAACTCGTAAATTAGCCAGTTATATTTGCACTGCTTTGCCAGAATGCATTCACCTATATGTATGTATGTATGTATGTATATATATATATATATATATATGTATATATATTTATAACACAAAATCTATGTATAGCAACTATCGGAGAACGGAGAAGGCGCGTTGCTCGTTGAAGCTGCGAAGTCGCAGAGACGCCAATTATTTTTATTGCTGACAAAGAATCAAGGTAACTCGATGGGAATATTTATTTGAAAATAGTGTATCTCTTATCCTTCGTTATTTAATACGGGTTTCTCGACTGTTACGCGAATCCAACAGTCATTTCGTTACCTCGTCAGGCGTTTCTCGACGGATCGCGTGACGCGAACCGATTACGTAAGAAAGTCCACGCCTCGTATTAAAATACGGATCTAACCATAAGCCCAAGGGGTCCCATAATTGTGAAATGTTCAAAATCCGTTATTACCGCTGTGGTTCCCGCGCGCTATAATTTACGAGCGGCTTTTCGCCGAATTTTACGAGTTCGGCTGCCCTCCTGGCCCCCCTCCCTCCCTTCAACCCCACCTAGGGCGCTTCAAAACCGCGAAACAGAAATTGTTTCATTACCGTCCCATTCAGAGTTTACCGTGATTATTAACAAGAGTTCGATCTAATCTGATTGTTGGAAATCGTATTGGATATATTTTTAATTTTTTTTCTACCTTTCACTTAATTCCTATCGTCGTATTTATCATTCCGAAGTATACTTAGTTTTCGATTTTTTAATTTTCTTAGCAGTTTGCGTCTTTTTCTTTTTTTTTATACACAGGTATTGTGGGCTTGCGAAATCGTGCAATTTTTCCGTATACTTCGCTTATTTGGGTATAGATATGTGTTTTTTGATTTCTACCGTTTTTTTTTAAAGTGCTCAAGGGGAACTGAGCTCCTCGATTTGGATCGGCCCAGCTCTCGCTTGAATAAACAAATATTTCGGTGATACATCGACGTTACATATGGATTACAGTGGGCGCTGGGTTCAAAGTGGAAACTGGTGCCGGAAACGCAAATATGCAAACGTATTCCGGTAGCAATATCGGTCCGTCGAGTTCCCGACCGCTGAGACTAAAATGGAGCATACCTTTGCGCGGACGAGCAGTTTAATTATTAGTGGCCCACATAGGGAACTCTTAGAAGCGACAGTTGCCTTGGGATATAAGATCAATTATCGTCACTCTTCTCTAATTGACCTCAGAATCTAATCACCGCGACTTGAATATTGATTAGAACCAATTATTTTATCTATCGTTGGTTGTCAATTAACTCCGAATCAAGGCTTACCTGAAATTCTGTGATCTTTCCTTAAAAGATTATTAATTTGTTGAAAAGTTTCTTGTATAAAATTTAAAAAAAATTCAACCTTCATTGACTCGACATAATCATCATTTGATTCACAAGTTACACCTGCTCCAGTAGGATACCACGTGTAGTATGCTGTGTGCGACATTGGCACCACGTATGAAGGTCACATGTATGCTGTAACGTATGCATAAATGAGTGTAGCATTGCAAGTAGTGCATGTAGCATACAATGCATCGCAATGCCCCTTGCGATAATGGTCGCATCGTAACTCCTATGGCAAACTCGTAATTCACTGGGTGCTCGACACGAGCCTGACAAATGATAAAAACCAAAGGAAAATTTTCGATTAGAAATTTTTACGATTACTGGGCCCAAGTCACTCACTATATTCTTTTCCTGAGCTCGTACCGTATTATTAGGGTGTTTCGTGGGGCCACGTGGTAACCGTTCTTTTGATACACGTCCAACGTTACCAGGCTCTGCCGCTCGTAACCCGGATAACACGTGTCTTTGGCTATAAAAGACGAGTTCCTAGCTGCATTATATTTCATAACTGCGGAAGATAAAAGTACCTGTATTACCTAATCATTGGCGAACACGTGTTTCGCGCGTATATCTCTCTCGATATCATACGTAGCACCGCACTCTGGTAACTCGACTGTATTACTTGCAAGCGTGTATCTATGTAAATTATACATGGGTTTTTTATCTTAATCATTTCAGTATTCTTAATAGCGACGAAAAACACCATCGCGCGCGTATATATCGGTCAACATATTTTTATAGATGTTGAACGTGAAGATCTTTTATTGTTCACTTTTATTCCGTCTTGTATTATCTGACCGGGGGTCTCCGGAACAATGACTACTTCGCACGGTATCGTAGCGTTACACAACCGACGTTTACGAGCGCTTCCCGCCGATCCTTCTTCCTCGTGTTCTCGCCGTTCATCCACTTCACTTCTTTTTTTAATCTTTAACTCACATTGAGAAGTACACCTATCGATAAGTCGATTACTAGTAATAATATCGATATCGTCGATCCGTCTTATCCGATATTAGAAACTTATGTGGTTTTTCGAGTTCTTTCTCGTAACTTACTTTTTCCAGTGTTCAACATCTTTTCCACGTGTATTTTTCCTAACTTAGCCTGGTCTGGATATGATGGCTGATGGAAGGAAATAATACTTGCGAAAAGTAATCTCAGCCTATATATACACGAACCTCCAGTTACGGCCGTGCGGCTGTACTTAATTGTTCGACAGGTCATTATCGTTGATGCATTGTTGCTCCACTGATTTTCCCATTCGTTCGTAACGTCAACGCGAATTCGCTCTACAAATAAATCTGGCATCGAGTCGCGAATGAAAATAGGATTTCACAAAGTATCCGTAATGCTTGCGCGTTATCGGGGTAACGGAAGTTATTTTTCAGTATTAAGACTTTTAATATTCAGTAAATACGTATACAGGTACACTGTGCGAAGATCAATGTGCACCTTCTGATTCCAATAAGCTCGTCATCCCTCGATATTCTAAATCAATACGTAACGAATCAATAGTCCTGCTCCCACCTATCCAATCATTTGTTATCTATGTCAAACAAGTGACTTTTCTTTCATAACCCGCTACCGTTGTTGCTACCATGATTCATCTCTATGATTGCTCCTAAGCATATTCGTGGACCTCCTGTATGCCGGATTCGACTTTTTAACTTCACGCACATTGTGCATTCGTCGTATGAACGCAGATCGGGCAACTTTGAAGTAACGAGTACGCTGTGTGCTTGTGCTTATAAAGTGTAGCATTCGTGTTCACGAAGTGTCAATAAAGGTAACGGTGACATTGAATTTTATAAAGTGACGGATCGACGTGTGTAACGAGATAAGAAGGTATTCCGTGATGATAAGATTTAATTGCAATCGTTGAGAGAAGAAATAAACAAAAAGAGTATATATACACATTGTATCTGACTTTGATTGTATTAGAACTTTTTTTTTTAAAGTAAGATATATTTTTAGACGGAATTTTTTTGGCGTATGATATTTCTGCATAACTCTTTTTTTTTTATATAGGACGGAAGAATTTCACTGGCTCGTAGATCTTCTGGCTGGGTCTCACGTTGCATACGAAAATAAAAAACATTCGTAATATCGCGAAAATAAATAGCTACCTCGACTGTCGCTTGCGTATGTGGTTTGTTGTGTTGTCGCGGCGTTTGTCATAGAGAATAATTAATTCTGAGGACCTACGGCTTTCCGGGGAAGAAATACGTGGGCGTGCTGGGTTATATAACTATGCGCTATCGCGGGTACGTGAATGAAATTGAAGTATCAATGGATAATAGGGTGGCTTGTTCGGGATTTAATAATTGCACAGAAAGTCGGAAGATTATTGACTCGCGGTTCTTCCCAACACTTGGAAGAAGTTGAGAAGCTCGCTGGAATCATTATTGGCTTTAACTCGGTGACATCGTCATCTTGGAACGTATATAGGAACAATGAAACTTTGTCGGCTGCGTATACCTAAGTCGTTGGTACTCAATTCAGCCATCCTGTTCGCAACGAGCTTTGCGTTAAAAGATATTGAAAATGTAATCCTAGCAGGAACTTTATTAAATTTCTTATTTACTTCTGAAATGTCGAACTTTCTTTTCGCTTTCTGTTATCCTTCACGCTTCGCCAACGGGAACGTTTTCTAGCGATACGCTATCTCGTAGCGTCCCGAGCCTCATTGACAATCGATAATCAATACTGTACGTCATTGTTCGTGTGACGTGGCAAGTATGAGGTACCTATGATAAAGTCGTTGAGATAAGAATTTACTCTGAAAACCAGACTAATTTTGTTTTAAAGCCAAATTAATTTTTTTTTAAATATTTTACCTGAACACTGTACGATTCTTGGAGTCGAATTGAGATCATTTATATTTTCATTGTTGGTAGTGACGATTTTACGTTCTATTTTCTCAGCTATGATAATCGTATATGCCAGTATGGCTGCTAAGTCTGGCGATGACGATTTGCCGCGTCTACTGAAAATAGACGCAAGGGTGCTCGGCTTTGCGATATACGAACGACGTGTAGGTAACAATCGTGCACTGTTCTCGTGGTAAGTCCACGTGGTGAGGGTAGGGATATCAGACGTCGGAAGTCTTGGGAACAGAGCCCCATAGACGTGGCTCGAACGAATCCAGATTTAAAATTGTTTATCTAATTACAAAATAAATATCCTGCAAATATTTAGAGACCATTTTAAGCGAGTGATAAAATGCAGCTTATGATTTGGATATTTTGAATAAACAGTGATTCGTCTTATTTCTACCGATGTTAAATATGTATGGTATAATTTCCATGTACCCGTTTCTGGATGAATCAAGTATCTGTATAGTGGGAACGTAAAAGTCTCTCGCAAGACTGTAGTAAACTATTTCGATCCGCGTTAGTAATTCCTGCACTCGTCAATCTGGCACGTTATACGTATCTTGCATAACGTGGAAACGATATACAATAAAGATACGTCCTTAAGGCAACCTTGTTGATCCTCCTAACGCGCGCATGAAAACGCTTAAAGTGGTAGCTCAAGAACCTGCTTCTCACATTCACATGGAAATTGGATATCTGCATTATGTCGCGAACAGCTCGGTACACATGTAGGTTGGTGGGTTACGAGCGTGCTGTGACGTACTAGCTGATTTCTCATGGAAAAGCAAATCGAAATTAGGGAGTAAACTTTTTCTCTACGAGGCTTCGTTTTTAAGAAAATTGACTCTAAAAATCAATCGGGCACGCACGCAGTTAATTGATAATCGGCTTAAGAAAGTCGCTTGTGGCACTATTTTCTTTCGTATTTGTATACAATAGCCGATATTCAGAAATTGCTTTTAGTGCTAATAGCGCGCTCTTTCATTTTTTTCTTAGTGACTTTTAACTAAAAGCGACTCTGTTAGTGAGTTTAAGAGCGAGTTCTTAATACGGGCTTATGTCTCGTTATACAGGTGTTTTAAAAATTGAAGGTTCAGGCCACGCTAGACGCAGTTCATGACTCTCTTATTCGATCAACACAACTTTGTTATACAACAAGAATATCGAAATTTAAAAAATTCGTAAGTTAACAAAATAAATTGCTCTCGAAATTGGAATAACGGTTAAATTATTTTAGATCATCTTATGTCATGATATTGTATACAGATATGGAAGGAAGTAGTGATCTGTGGCGAGCTCCGTAAATCGATGTACAATACAGTACTAATATTTAAAGCCAATTTTCTTAAAAATGAAGCTTGCTAGAGAAAAAAAATTTATTCTGCAATTTCGATTTACTTTTTCACAAAGAATCCCCTAGTTTTCGGTTGTACCACGACTCTCACCCTGTCCTGTATAAGTTTGTAGCGCTGAAATTGGCAGGAAGCTTGACTTGATTGTACTGCGAGCAGAAGTAAAATAAGTGAATAACGTAATAGCGAATTTTCATTTGGTACCGATAACGTAATTATTTTTTAAACAGCGGTGCGGTCGCCTTGACAATTCACGGAGATGAATTATACAGTTTATTTGTCCTGCGACTGTCCCAGGGAAAAGTTGGCAGCGACAGCTTGGCACTGGTAACCATGGGAGTAGGTAGATATACGGTTAGGTAGTAGACAGTTCTTGTCGTACCTCAGACCTTCTCTTGAACTCCTCTCGGTCTATATACTCTCCTGATATATATATACATATATACACACACATATATATATGTGTATAAATTTCATCGAGAAAGTTTCTCCAGAAAATATAATATCAATTCTTCGTCGTTGGCTTCGTAAGAAGAAGCCAAGAATCTTACTTGCCAACCAGAGTCCGTAATAAAATTACTTGGCAGCACGCATCCCTATCAGCCAACCCGCGGCGCCTTTCGCTAGTGTAATTGATTGGGAACGAGAGATCAGCTGATAGGGCTCATGCGATTCCTTTATTAAAATCTGTATTAATCGTGTGGTATACGTGACCACTGGAGATTGAACGCAGATTGGCCAATTTCCTTCATCCATATACGATAATCCTTTTGTATTTCACGCGAAATTCATACCCACTGTTTTTTCACTTACTGACGATGATTATTAACAGAGATACCTTTTTTCGCTGCAATACTTTCATAGTAGTAAACAGTATGCTAATAAAACGTCATAATAGTCCGTACTAGAAGTACGCTCTTGGGCCAACGTAAACGTTAGCTCTGTAAACGATGATCGGGATTTGTAGAGGTTAGGTTGGGTTATAAATATGAAGCATCCGTATCGACGAACCAAGAACACGACAGCTACGAAGCCGACGCCTGGCTGCACTCAATTTCAATATAATCGAGCTAACCCAACCTGACCCGACACGCCCAGCTCATAAAGCGACACGGGTATCATGTGGCAAATGAAGAATTCGAGTGATCTTTCAATAAGCTGACTGACCCCGAAGTTTTGACCCCCCAACCGCCCTCTCTATGACCCCGTACAATCGATCAATTTCAAGCGCATCCACACTGCGGTCGGCGTACTTTGCACGTGTTGGGCAAGTTCAGGCAGTAACGGCAAACTTGGCCGGACTCTCGTCCTTTTGGAATCGAACTCTCGTGACACGTGCAATTATGTCACACGTCTTAGGATCGAATTACCATAAGCCGAAAGTCAATCGATGTCTTTCCAGTAGGCTTTCCGTGTCACGTCTTATGGACGGTGGCGTTATAGTGTCACGGATTCGTCATAATGGGTCAACGAAGGTCGTAATTGTCAACCGTGACAGCCTTTTACCGGAAATTGGATCGCGATATAATTAATATGCTAGACGTCATACATCACGGCTGCCGCGATGTGATCTGGTATTGCAACGAGGTTACGTAATAGGCCGAGTTTACGCAGCAACGTTCCCATCAATGAACCGCGTACGTATATACGTCATCGCTCGTAGGATCGTTTATGCTATAGTTACGTGGGTTATGCAAGGTTTCATACTTTTAGCACACACTGTAGAAACGCTACTTCCTTGATTGTGTAACTCTTCGCGCAGTTCACTGCTGAACAATTGACGAATTTTTGTAGGTATTTTATTGGTGACGCGTGGTAATGATTCTCTCTCTTTTTTTTTGCGACTTTGTCATATCACGATAATGAGGTTTCAGGATTTTATTTGAAATGCTTTTAAAATATTCATATTCGGCTTTGGGAGGTTAGGGAATATTTCGAGAAATTGCTTGAACAAATCGGGAGTTTGAATTAAGCGATATATTGTCAATTTTAATACTCATGGTTTCCGGATGGAATATTGTCGATGTTAATATATCTAGTATATGAATTTGATAAGATAATCAAAATTGATCATCCAGTTTCTTATTGTCGTTCTTCCACTTTCTTTATATTGTTCACGTTCCTTCATCCCTCGTGTGCTAATGATAGGCCACCGCTGCAGCATACATAATTGCTGGCCATTAGGCGTGGGTGGCAAAAGGCATAATTAGCATCGATCGCGAAACTCGCCTGAGGTTGCTTCGAGGCACCAAATCTCATCGGCTAATTCACATCGACACGGAAGACAGATACAGTGTACTTCGTGTTTCACCTTGCTCATTTTAGGAATACTTTTATTCACATTCCAAGGTCTAGAGTAGTCGCCAGTTATAAGTCCTCGTACCTTGGCTTCGAGTTGGACTACGGTTTAATTCGAGTCTTGCCAATTTAGTTAACCGTGAATTTATCATTAGCAATGGTCACTTCTATGTGGACTCTGAATTTTTTATATGTTAGGAATATCAGAAATATAAAGTTATATATATATATATATTGCCTCGTAAGCCGTATGGACTGTTTGCACTTGGCAGCTTCCTCTAGTAATTACGAACTCAATTAGTGACACTTCAGAGCTGTGGCTAGGACCCGAGCCACCACCTACCTACGTTCATCCAGGATCTACGACAACATTGACTGTCACTGAGACACCAACGTGGCTCAGGCTTTTACATTCAGAACGTTGACCGACCCACTTTATGTCTAGATTTTCAAGTAGCTAATCAAGTGCTAGGGAGCGAATCAAATCCCGTATATCCTACCGACCTCTTGTCGTTATTATATTTCCAAATTGATATGTTACTTAGGGGGACACTTTTCTCATTAAGGATTCTTGTTTGATTGTTACTGGGTAAAAATGATTTTCATCTTATTTACATATGACGAGTCTCAGACTTTCTGCGTGCTTATTCTGGAATTGATTGACGAGGGGCTGGATTCCTTGTAACAGGGGTTACAGTAGATCTTTGATAATTTGTAATTTTTTAACGGAGAATAAAACTTTTTTGAAACGTTTCGCTTGCACTTTCGACGTTCTCTTTTTCGGAGAGTTCGATTTTTACGTTCGAGTCTTTTCACTGAATTTTTTGGGATTTTTCTATAGGTTTTGGTTCTCCAAGGCAGACAGTGTTTGCAGGAATTCGTAAATCTCACGATTGGTGCTTGATTTTCTTTGGACGGCGATATGAAATAATGTGCTTTGCATTTTTTCACTATACCAAATTCCATTCCTCGCTTTAAAGCAATAGCGACCTTAGATAAAGTTTATATGAGGGATGAATTCAGCTGAAATTTGACATCCCGAAAAATTTAACGTCCTGCCGTCGGTTCTTTTCTTACCTGACGTTTGGATGCTCGTTTCCCGTAGTATTTCAAGATATATGTCAGAATTTTGCTAAACGTACAACCCTTCCTGCCTTCAAGATTCTTTGCGGCTGACATGACAAAAGATTCTTACATCTGAATGGGGTTGAACAATTTCTGAATACCTTCTCTAACTGACATTACTGAAATTGCACGTCAACTCAGTCATTCATCGAGCTTTTCCTAGAAAGATATTTTTCAAAAAGTTTGCGTGTCCGCATTGAAAAAAACGGACTTGACACTGAACCCATTTGGAAATTAAACTAAACCGAATGATTGACAGCTATCGTCAAATACAACCGAAATTAATAGCATTTGTTTTTCACAGTGAGTAGAATCGAATTTTCCATTTCATCGAAGTTTCCTATGAAAGCGACTCTCACATGGCAAATACAGATTTTTTTGTGACAAACATTTAAAGAATATCCCGCGTAATGCGTCTCCAAAGGCTCCTTAAAATATTATTTTTTGGATAAAGAACTACAAAATTACCTAAAATTTTATGATAGTAATATGAAAACATGAAATTTAACACTTGTACGCAAACGCGTGCACGACCACGAAGAAGACAGAGACTGAAAAATGATACGTTGATTTCAAGCAATAGAAAAATCCGTTCAACCTATAACACGTAATACATAAAATACAGTTACGAGTCCAGTCAGCATTATAGATTCAAGAAAAAAAAGTCGTATGCACTTTACCTCTAAAATGCACGTGGTACATTTTTATGCATCTTTATTGGCGCTATAATACCTATGAAAGGTGTAAATCGCATATTCGAAACTCCAAATGCATACGCTACGAATCGTATCTCTGCGGCATAATAGAATTCCGAGTTTCCCTTTAAGTAAGCACGTGTTACCAAAGAAAAATAATTGAAACAACCGGGGATATAGCTCAGGGGTAGAGCATTCGACTGCAGATCGACAGGTCCCCGGTTCAAATCCGGGTGTCCCCTCAGCTGATTTTTTTCTTTTGTATCAATTTCAAATTTCCCGCGTCCAATGTACTCCGCACCAAACTCCATACAACGAAGTCGGTCAAAGTTGCCTCTGATCCTTTAATTCTCAGCTCGTTAACTTACGAGATTATGTCACGAAGAAAAGTGGCCACTTGTCCTATATCATTTCAAGCATGTGTAAACCTAAATCCATTCACATGTGAACAGCGTCCGCCTACGCATTGTGCGATAACGTTGTACCAATTCGAGATGAACTTCCCTTCTCATTTAAAAAAAAATGAAGAGTTTTAGTATACATAAGAAAGTACTAAAAGAAGAAAGCATTGTTTAAAAAGTCCCAGAGTACATAATCCTCACTAGCTATTATTCAGTAGACAAAAGTTTCTAGGGAATTTCATTTCCACTTAACATTACATTTGAACGGTTAGTATCACTGTGCACTTTAATTCGTAACTATCTTACACGAAAGTATCGTACTTTTATTTTTTGATTTTACAATTATTTTTAAAACCAAAATTTCATAGGGATACTTCAATTGCGCCACTACTTATTCCTATGCTCGTCCGCCTATTGCTCCAGCAACATCTCTCTCTCTCTCTCTCTCTCTCTCTCTCTCTCTCTTTCTCTCTTTCTCTCTCTCTCCTCGTATGGGTATGTGCTAATGTCCAGAGACTTTGATCCTGGTGTGATCGATACTCGAGTATTTCAATCAAAGCCGAATCTCCCAGGCTTTCAGGATTATTCCAGACGGACTTGCCCGTCCTTGGACAAAGGCTATTGAAATTCGCGAATCCCAAGCCTATCTCGACTTCAAGCAGTGTTCATGGCCGTCAACCCACAGACTAATCCTGCATTCGCCTCTAACAATTTCTACAACGGAATGACAAAGCTGGAGAATTATTTATTCCTTTCACGCTCGATCGACTCGATTTTGCAAGCAATTCTCTGACATTGAATAACCCAGGATTCCCGTTGAACGACATAACGCTTTACATTCAATTTAATAACCACATAGCTACGTTAAATTTTTAATAGTGGAATATTCGTCTTGAACGATGTGTATTATAATATCACTTCAGTGGCGATGTCAAAGTTCAAAGTTGATGGATCGACCTCGGGTGCTCGTCGACAAAGCCTCTGTTCAATTTGAATTCATAAAAGCACAATTAACCTCAACTAATTTCTCGTTGCTCGAAGCTACGGTATACGCGTAGGGTACATCTTAGTCGTATTAAATTATAATGAGACCACACCTATATCGTAGATCTCAAGTGAACACTATAGGTACGCGAAAGGGGTTGACGTGTTCACGCCCTGATGCACTATGACGCAAGGTTCCTGTAATATGGTTAGGTGGTACTTACCCTTGTACGTGGAAGTTACCCTTGTTATACCGTATATATAGCTATACGGACTCGTGTATCGAGTACACTCGGCAAGTACGACATCGCAATAGCGAATTCGTAAAATTGGGAAATACTTCAAGCACTTCGTGTCGAGCATCGAATTTCCATTTTCATTCGACATGCATTGTACGTTCAAATGTACGATTTAACGAAACACAGACAGTCGTGCGGTGCATATCGAGATCGATGTATCTGCTTTGGTAATTTCGAGAAAAGCCTCGGGCAATTTAGCGGCGAGTTTTAAAAGTCTCCATCGAAAAAATACGTCCATTAAAACGCCATTCGATTGTCATGCAAGTTTATGTATTGCAAGAGTGAAAAGCTCATAAAACTTAATGACAGATCGTTACCGCTTGAAATCTATATAAATCATTATTGAATTTTACTTCTTTCTTAGACGCCAAGTGTATCTGTGGATTTCTGGTTAATTTATATTTATACCTATGTATCTTTTGGTTATAAATTTATTTGACTTTTACGCTGTTTAATATGGTTTTAAACTTCCTATCCGATGATGCAAGCGTTACGTTTAGCCGATACTAGTAATTGGTCAGGGGATAACGACGATTGTGGATTTTGGTAATTTAACCACAACGATATTTCCCTAGGGGGCTGTCGATATGTTTGTGCCAGCCTTATTTATTGCGCATTAGGTATATAATGGCCCAAGGCTTGTCTCGGGATTATTGCGTTTTACGGGTTAAACCTGAAATTACGGCGAAATGTCATATGCCTACGAGTACGGTATAAAATTAACTTTTTACGCACAGAAACGCACGCCATAGGGACTATAGGTCGAAAACGTTTTAGAAACGGTTCGAACTCGAAAATAGATTCCAGACACGCGTATATAGTTGTGTGTGTCTGCTGCAAGCCGACGACGTATCCTGAAGAAATTTTAGGAATTCCTGGAGTTCCTGGTGATGCCGGTACTGAAATGTTCCTGGGATTATTTGAAAGCTATCTCAACAATTTTAAATAGATTTCATCACGCCTAATAGAAATCCTCAGACAGTGAACAGTCCGGATAATTTTTTCAGCTTTCGAGTCTCAGTTGTCTGATTGAAGAATTTTTTTGTTCAATTTGAAAAATGAGTGATAACTTATGGGTGTCAATGTTATCTATCGGCTCATCGTTAGAATGAGCATCGTTCAATATGTTCACGGACACATGAACATTGCTTGCACTATCGAATACGCCTGAAGAATTGATAACCCGACTCGCACTGCGGTACTGGAGGGTCTCGTATAAACAGGCGCAACTGGCATACCGCCAACTACAATACTATATATGCCTAGTGGACGCGAATGCGTGGTTGCGCTGTACGTAGAGAAATAAGAAAATCTTTTTGAAATTTAATGAAAAATTTTGTAGCTCGAGCACGGCCGTCTTTTCGCCAACGTGCACTGTGTACAATACAGTGGTACCTTGATAGCTGCGAATTTCTTCACGTGGATGGTATGTAGCAATGGGACACTTAATTCTCAGCTGTCGTACGATTAAATAAATTTTACATGCATCAGTCGAAAATTACGGTTGGTTGATGCTTCGATTAGAAAATGACTGCAATTCATTAAATTGCATCCTGCGAAACCTGGAATCTTTTTTATTTCAGGCAGAATCTAGGTCGGTTGTTTCTCTATCGCTTCATGCACCGGAAACGCATTCGATTCAGCCTGAGAATGAAACAATTTTTCTGCACATTTTTCATTCTCTTCTCTTGCTCGTTGCCTGGATTCGAAAAGGTACAGTATACCTGTGATATACGTACGGTAGAAAGGTACAGTGCTGTCGATTACCGATAGCATAGTTTCGCGCTGCGACAATAACGTCGTTTCTATAATGCAAACACGATAAGGACAAGGTCGCTAGTGTGTATACATATGTATGTATATGCTTGACTCCTCGATACCTGGCACGTATGTCCAGCGAGTAACAGAGCTGCTGGAACTTACGTGAAATTAAACGTTGAATAAATAGACCCTCAGTGTTGCTGCTGTCACTTGTAGTTTTTACTTTGACGACTGTTTTATTTTTAAAGAAATAAAAGAACGTGGGCGTGTACGGCCCAATCGTGCTACGTATTATTCCACTAATTCTAATACCTATTGAGCCCCTTTTTTTAATGGATCCAGACCAGGGCCTGAAGAATCTAGTCTAAGTGGATGGGACTTTCAGTAAGTCAGTGACTCATTGGGCCAGCATTCTCCTTCGATGCGTTTAGTATAGGGCCCTTTCTCGCTCACTTACGCCCGCATAGTAGAAGCATTAAAGCATAGCTATGCTACGAATGCACTTACCAACGTAGAACGACCGGGCAGTGCCGTAACGGGATGTTCGGAAGCCTTGAGCATTAAAAGAAAATATTTTTTACATATGGCCCCTCAAAGTTTTACTATGGTCTGACGTAGGTCGTGTGAATTTTTTAACGATGCGTCATAGCTGTACTATCACGTCCTAGAAAAGATAAACGTCATCGTTCAGGCAACCTCGTTATTATCATCGGTCAGTGTCTGAAAAGTATATCTATAACTAGATCGATCAGCGATCATTACCGCCAATAACACGTTATCAGAGCTAAATGCGCACGTCACCAGAAGAACTTGAATTCTTCGCGTTCAGGGACGGCTAGCGGGTAAGAAACCAATACTGTTATTGTTATACGAATACAGTGAAGATAAATTGACATTAATACACCGTCGCGATACTTTGGGACGATAAAAACTAACCTTAAACTTCTGAAGCGTCTTGGATAATCAGCTGATATCAAATAGTCTTTCATACTTCTTGCGTATAACAGTGTTGTATCTGGGAATATGATCTTTAAGGTTCTATCACACTGTGATATATCCGTAGCATGCACTGTGTTATTCCCGGTATCGTTTAACGTAAATATCTCTACCGTAAATAGTCTATGCATACCGTGTAGAAATGTTTGAAAAAAATTTCAATCGCGGATGGTTTTCTGTATCAACTGAAAATTAAATCCAGTGGAGATGCCTCTTTCCTTTCGTGGCGCCCCATTTTATTCGGCCCTGACGGTCCCACACCAGTAAGCCGTAGGGAACGAGCCGTAGCTGTCATTCCTTGGGCCAGTGGTAGCAATTACCACGCAGCCTTACTCACGGACAAGCACGATAAACATTTTTCAGTTTCATTCAGTTCTTAAGACGGGAAGCACTCTGTTGTTCGGTCCAGTTTACTTGCACGTGTGTTCCTGCGGGTTAATAAGTGAAAGACGAAACTGTAACTTCAGCGTCGGTTGCGCTCGAAGACTGAACTGTACACGGGATATGTAAAAGCTGTGACGATATCGCAGAGCTTCGCTCGATCTGGTTGATCAGATTGTTTTCAACCATCGCCGAGTGACAGTCGTGTCCTGTCAACCGAAGTTCATTAAATCTTCGCAGTGGTAACATCGCTTCAAGACACGAATTTCGTTTACGTGACTAACAGTGATCGTAGATCGGTACGATATTGGGAGGTTAATTTAGTTTGGCAGATTAACGGGTGTGGTTAAGAAAGTGACTTTGGTTAATCAAATTGATTTTTTTGTTTGATAGTGACAATTGGCACTCGTGGCCTTTGACAGTGGCAATTGGCACTCGTGGCCTTTGACAGTGTTTCATACAGCTCGTATGTTTCTCGGTGTGACTTGTCGTGCTACGTTATTTGTTTATATGTAAATTCTCAATAAGAATAGTTGCTGATATTTTTGTTAAGACACCTTATAGACCGTCGGTGAAATTTGACAGTGAGTTTGAAAAATTTCAATGGAGAGTTAAGATATTACGCAAGAGCGTGATCGAGTCTTTTACCCGGATATACCGATTTCACAGTGATTTCGTACTCGTGAATTTCTCTCGCTATTCCGTCGGGTTAGACTCTTGAAATTGTTGCGTTCCAAGTTGGACAATGAGTGGCTGCGGTAAATGAAATTTACTTAACGGCGGCGTCGTTTGACAGGAAATATAATTCAAGAACGTAAACAAGGTGCAAGGATGGTGCACATGAGCTACGCTCAGTGGGCGTGCTTGCCAAGCACTTACCGCAACAAGGTTCGTATACCCTACTTCGCTTCCTGTATTATCATACATTGCCTTTCTTCCAGCTTTTTTCGCCCTCCTGTGTAAACGCACTTAAACTTATTAATTTGATTCGAAACATTGATCCGTCGAATGAGAAGGATGTTCCATGTGTTGTTTTCCTTCGCGAGAAGCTGAAAGCTGAAAAGTACTGCAAAAATAAATTTATCAGTACTTATGTCTATCAGCAATAGTCACGTTCTCATCCAACTCATCATACCATGTAGAACAGGCTACTTAACAAAAAATAATAACTCAAAAAACATTTTTCAATGCTGCGAATATATTAAACTCTATTCCAAGACATTTTTGTTATTCAATTACTTAGCCGAGTCAAATTCTACAGACTGAAAACTGTAATTGGATCATCCTAAAACGCGTACACCTACCAGGGCGTATAAAGTGCAATTCGCGTTGATTAAACAGGAAATAGCGATATTTGAGATATTGACGCGGGCTCTGTTCCTCTTCGTATATCAAACGTAGCGTAATACCTCACGCCATACCATAGGACGATTGCCTCTATTATTAATGATAATTAATTGTCTTTTAATAAGTCATTAGCTACATATGAATTACGCCTTTGTACGCGATGAAAGCAACGTATGGTATCGTGACGTTTAATTTCCCATAAACCATATTATTAATGACGGTATCGCGACTATAACTTTATATCAGACTATAAATATGTATAAATATATACTGTATATATACACAACATACATTAAACTAGTCATACTCTCATTCCATATATGAACCACTATGTATATGTATATTATTATACTCATACCATTCAGATACTTGTTCCAAGTAAGATACGTACTCATATGCTTTACATATGGGTATGCATAGCAATAATGCAGATATTACCTTACAAACTTATATAGTAGGTATACATATATATACGAATATGATATATCTGGCAGCCTACATGATATTTCCATTACAAGTCCGCAGGGTGTGAAACGTGCCCATCCGTGAGTCCGATAGCATGTGGGGACCATAGGTCGAGAGAGTTCAAGTAGTTTCCTCTCGAAACATCGGCCAGTACAAGTCTCTGAATATAGGAGCGATGCAGTTGCAAGTGTAACGCAAGCACATATAGTGTAGAATCCGACGTGCATATGTGTAGCAAGTGTCAGGGAAAGGTTCGTAAATTGCAGAAAATGCCGGTAACAATGTCCAACTCACTCAGCAGAGATGAAATTAATGTCAAGGGGGTTGGCCGCAGAGGGATGTGCGATAGCTGTGTAATTAATTCCAGTCGCAACGTAACATAGGTTAGATCGTTAGCAAGCACGATCGACGTAGTAACAAGCGTACATAACGCCATCTTGAGTTTACGACTGGAGTCCTGCCGTTGAGAGAATTATTAATAGGGCTTAGTCGGACGCCGATGAAATTTCAATAAATTTCATCTGGAATGGCTACTTTGGGTTTGGCTGTCTAAAGTTTCTGGGCTTTTGCGATAGACGACGAGTTGCTTGGACGAAACGATCCTGGTGTCAAATTTTAAAAAATTTCTTAAGCTGAGTCCCTATGGCATATTAGTAAAGATCAATCTGACGCTGCGAACCGCACCCAATGATCTTACCACCGCGCCCATGTGTCGTGCGTTGCGCAAAAAAAAGAAATAGGCTCTTAAGAGCCATGAACGACTATCGCTTATCTATGATGATTCAGTGCGAAAGAGATACAATGAAATCTATAGGAAATATAGCGTCACGAATTTTCGCAATGGCATATTCAATACGTTGGCTTCGACGATGTCAAGTAAATTCTTGCAGGGAGTACGTTTATCTGTGAGGCACCTGGGACCAGGATCCAAGACGTAGATAGGCAGTTATTATGGATTCCAGACATGCTGGAGACGCGTCCTTCGTGGAAAAGAAGGAACAAGGGAGACAGGAAACGGACGTCGTTGCTCACGGCAGACGTACGAGTCGAATCCATGAATTTTCAAAGATGCTATGGGTATTTATAGACATGTATACAGTGGTGTGATATAGTCCTAGGATCGATTCTAGTACTAAAAAAGAATTATTTCAAGATCATTTTGGTAGATCTCTGCGACAATCATCAGTATTTTACTCATCTGTACGTGAGCTCTATAGATCTAGACGTACCTATAGGTTACCTGTAGTATGTGGTATAAGAGCGTTATACGTTATATATAGAAGCCGTATATACTAGTTGGACCGTTATTATACCCATTCTAATTCTAAACGTGCCATTTGAACGCTGTCTCGCCGGTCATTCGAATTGAATGAGCTGTTCCAAGTCCCTGTCGATGATGAGGCTAACAGAATCGAAAGAATTTAAGAATGGCGCGCGCACCCATTGTACCATACGCGACGAGCATACCTATTACGATGTTTATGTCTTTATGCTAATGGAGGCTACGTTTCATGTAATGGGTTTTTGACCCATAATCCAACTACGGTATTTGGCAACTCCTCGAAGTACTATGCTGATGATGATTACGTTTACTATTGATATGCTAGAAACGAGAAAGCGAATCAGCATAAAGTTTGCATGATTCAAGGTTCCTCGTGTGGATTTCAAGGCGCGGGACGAATCTTTATACTAGTATGACATGTATGTATATGCTGGCTGCTCGTTATATTTCGGAGCTAATTGTACAAATTGTACCGCAAAACACGTTCTGAGACATCATTTGTTATTCGTGGTTGGTACCAACTGATTTAGACTTTCAAATTGCTGGTTTGGCTATCGTGTCGCTGTGGCAATGAGATAAGTAGGCAGGACGTGGCGCATTGACTCTACTTCTATTATTCTGAATTGCGAAAGACTTTTTGCCTTTTCTTTTTCTTTTTTTTTGTATCATTCCTTCAACACCCTCATGAGCGTCGGCGCCATTCGTACACGAGCTGCAAGTAGCCGGGAGCACGTGGGACATTCGATTCTAATATTGTCCTAGGCACTGGCTTCTGCCTGACTTGCTCGCCGGTCGAAAGCTCCCAGTGGCTCTGCCAGTGGCTGGTCATCTCAGCGACGGAGTCAGTGGAATTTTTGAGACTGCCGAACTACGACGTATTTATACAGGTGATTCGCAGTGTGATTATAATTCATCTATAGTAGCTTTAGCTATGTGGAAATTAATCTTAATGGTCTAGCTCCGTGAGCCCTGGAAGAAGGTCCTGGTGGTATCTTCTTGTGGAGTCATCGTCTGGTTTTGCAGTTGCCAGGATTTATAGTAGCGACTTTAAAACTGACGGAAGAAAGTAAATAAGCCGGTGAGTAGGATGCAGATGAAAAATTGAATTCGTAGATTTCATGCGAGTCTATTAGGAGCACTGGCGTGGGCTCTGTCGAGGAAAAGGAGTAGTCACGTAATATTATTAAATAATAACGTGACTGGTACGAAAGTTTTTGTATGATTGAAATTTCATAATTAAATAATGAATTAGCCAATGGCGTCTAATAATTGTATTGTTCTAGTTTTGTGTATTACGTATTCTGGAATAATGCTCTTATGCTTCTATTCTTGATGGAGGAAGTTTATCGCTTTTACAGAAAACGGGATACGACCAGAATTTACGGTTTCCGTACGAGAGAGTTTTCAGCGTGAGCCCATCGCTTGCCTTCCTGCATTATTTAGAATCGAGCAGGAAAAGACTCTGTTAATATTGCGCCCGACTGTGTTATCAACTTCGAAGAATGATATAGTATTAAAAATAAAGTTACGAAAGACTTTATAACTTTGATGGAGGGAGACAGTACGATTTATCATAATTCAGGATTTGCTGTCGTTCAAAGGCAACGTTGCCGTTGAAACTTGAATGTTGAAAAATTCATGTACCATCTACGTGAAATTTCGCATTCTCGTAAGACGAAGCAATGGAGATTCGTGGATAAGGGCTGTAGTAATATTTGATAAGACGAGCGTCAAGTGGTTTTTGAGAGATGCTGGAAAGTTGTCAGAAAAATATCTTCGCGCAGCGTCAGTCGTACCGAACCGCCACTGGCCAGAAGCAAACAGTTATTTTTACATACAGTGTCTTAGCTCATCTTCTATTTCACGGTAACCTCACGCACGATATCAGAAAATTGTGTAACCCGCAGACAGACGCAACGTCTGCTTCTCGAAATAAACGAACGCCATGTCATGTTTAGCCCATACAAATTTCGCCCTATAGAAATTCATTTCGCTCCATGCACATAGCTGGAGGGACAGGGTGAATTTACACAGCGAGAAAATATTACTACCGGGTGTCTCTAAGACGAGCGACTTTTGAGAGGATTCATTCGTAGACGTAAAATACGGAAAGCTTGTAGCTCGTTAACGTAGTAGGAGACTTAACCCTTAACGAACTTTCTCTAATTAGGTCGCTTTATATCGACAGACGGGTCGCTTCTATTTTCGGAAGTTACATGAGAATTCCTACGCCACGTTTGAAAGTTTAAGAGACAACACTGGGTATCGTGGATGCATGGGAGGGGTAGGACGTTATTTTTATACATTCGCAGTTTGAAAAATCTCGGCTTTCATGAACTTCTGGAAACGTGGAATTCGAACGTCTCAAAATTCTAACAGGCATAAGTCATTCCGATGCGATGCTTTGAGATTTTTCTCGATGATATTTCTATAGGCAGGCATCTTCTTTGCCTACGGAGTCTTTGAAAAACGGTGAATGTACTGAGAAGCGTAAAATGTTTTACTGCCTCCCGTAAAATAACGTAGTAACGTGTTTCTTGAATGACCAATTATTAACTTGGGAATGCACACCCTATAGCTCATGTTTTACGTGCACTTATGGAATGTTGAAACGTTCCGTGTATTTTTTGTAACGTCCTATCTCAACTTATGGGTGGAAGATATATCGGTCGAAAGTCGTCAATGTAAATGATAAAAATGGGCCGTCGGGTAGATACGTAAAAGCATTTTTCAATTGAAAAGTCAAGTAAAACTCGAGTCCCTCTCGATAAACATCAGTGATCTGTAAATAAAATTCAGTATGGAGTCAAGACGCAGTAAAACTAACATATCGTACTTATCGTATATGTACATACATACATATATATCTTGTGGAGAATCACCTACGGGCGTATCGATAGAAAAGAATCACCCGAGATATATATACATATATACACACACACAGGCACACAATAAATCAGGATAAATTTGCAGTTTCCCAAACAGCGTCGGACACATTCGTTCGGGTTTGCACAAACTTATTGCTCCATTACTCGTAGAAATATTTATGTGCACACAGAAGTGCAGTTATTTTTTATATAAGAAATATTTTTATTGCGACGTCATCATTATACGAATCGAAAAATATCCTATATACAATAAATATCTATTACTTAAAGTCACAACGTAAATTACTACGTCATCGCTCGTCACAAATTATCGACGTGATCTTGGAGATTTCTTTCTCCACTGGTTACTTCCAATTTCGTAAAGTCCTCCGTATTAGATAATAACGGCTTCACGAGCTGAAATTCACTTTACTGTGCATTCACTCCGTACACGCATTCCTCTCGAATATCCAGACGTTGAGTCTGCCATGTAACTGCTTGCTGGAGATGATTTTCAAGGAAGATTAATTCTCTTGAATTTCATAAAGTCACCAATAAACTACCGGCCCAGTACTAATAAGCTTCATAATCAAATTGTCCTTCATCAGTCTACAATCAGACGTATTTACCATTGATAAACCAAGGGGCGTATACGTATCGAATGACAGCGTGTCTGCCAGTGAGCTTGCATTCGGTGCCAAGATCAGTCATTTAGTACGTGCAGTGAACAGTGAACAGTCATCGCGCAATTAACCAAAAAGACTCCTCATCGTACTTACTGCAATAGAAGTAAAAAAGAAAAACGTCGTAGATCGCTGTGTGTAAATTTTACGAGTTCAGGACAAAAGTTTACGCCTGATACCGGTAAAAAAAAGTCTAAAGTAAATCAATCGAAAGGGCAAGTGTCACAACTGCAATAGGATCTCTTGTCTTCCTGTGAATGGACCCTTACCCGGCTGCAGGAAGTTGGCACGATGAGCAAGAGCTTCACGTCGGTATTGTTTTCTCTTGATTTATTTGATCTATCAGTGGGTGATCCAAGCGTTGGTATATGTACTATATACCCGTTTGTGCGCAGAAACCCATTACTGGACTAGGACGTGCTGACTTACTTGGCTTTGGCTCCTGCGCTCTTGGCTCTGCCTACTTCATTTGCTCCCCTTTGTTCGAGGCTATTGTCCGAATTAAATAAACTAAGCGACACTGCTAGATCTTTATCGTTGAAACTGAGACGTGACTTTGGTAACTCTCGGTCTACCCAATCTCTTTCACTCTCCTTGTTACACGAAGATTATCATGAAATCGTCCACTTGTCGCACTTTCGTCGTTGGCCACTCCTCGACATTTCCTATTCGCTCTCATCCCTTTGCGGATGAAACTTCTCAGACACGGACACGAGCGATTACTCATCTACGGCGCTTAAGTCTCTCTCTCTCTTTTTTTTTCTCCGATACTTCTGATTGAGCAATTTCCTTTAGGGATGGCCAAGATACGTCAATACCAATCGGATACTGTCGCGGCTCCTGGAAGAGTGCTTTTGCTCGTTTTCAGGCAAATGTAACTTTTTTTATATAGGAAATTGTACTTACGGTTAATGCCAGTGCCAAGAATTTTTTAAGGCAAGAATGGACGAATGGGTACTATCCGGAAGTTTTTGTCTAGAAATATAAACGACAATGGAATCATTTAAAAGCATCGGGGCAATCTTAAGAGCACGACTCGTTGACTTTTCTTCTCTGCTCGCTGTACCGTCGCGGTTAATTACTTTTGTACGCGGCCTTTGTTTTAATTAAAATCCTTCGTGCCTGCAAGATCTAGCCAGTGAGTCGTCTTGGATGCATAATGCATTTCACGTTGTGTGTCTCGTATCCTCTTTAAAGTTTCTCCTGCCGCGGGATCCTTCCCCTTTCAATTCTTGAATCCTACCCTGAAGGGGCAGGGGTCGTATATACCTTTGATATAACTTGATTGCTTTTCTACCTGCGTCTAGCGTGTCAGAATTCCACTTGTTTGACTGTACCTTTGGCTCTTTGAATAACGTTTGTATAATATATACATATATATGTATACATATATGGCGTACATATACGTTTCCTAAAGCCAGTCTCATTTCTGTAAATCATATATATTCAGGTGCTGTACAAGCAGGATTCGGGAATTTTTTTCACTTTAATTTATTTTCTTCGAGTATATACCCGCTAAACGGAGAAAAATAAATCAATTGCCTTTGAGAGCCTTCTTTTTCGCGAATATATGTATACACACAGGGAACAAGTTTAATTTACTGAAGAGATTTTATTGCCGTTCATCTCTTTTGACGATTTCAATGTACTCGTAAGACTGTAAATCAATTTTCATTGTTAAATTCTCGTATTCGCGTATTGCATAGATTTTCCATTGGACAGCATCAAAGCATTTTAAGTATACTTCTTCTAGCCTGTTCACAAAGGCCAGACCAGTTTTACGATAAATACTCAAGTTTTACTTGATTTCTAATAAATAATTTTCTAAGTTTCTAATCGTAAAATCGGCCGGAACTCGGGATTTTATTTTTCAATTAAAACTTTGGTCGTCGTAACTTTCGCACTTTTTTCCATGATACAATGATCATAGGAACTGATAGCTACATTACTTGTATTAAAGTCGGATATGTTTACGCCCAGAATTCTTATCAGCGGTGTCCTATATCAGGGACGTAAAAAAAAAAACTTACACCGAGCTGTTAATTTCTTTTGACTCTTTTCAGGGATTTTTTTCTTATATCTAATCTCTACACTATTCCAAGTCCTTTACAGCTATCTAGCAGTTGCATAATGTATGGTGCACACTCGTCCTGGTAAATCAGCTTTCAGCTCACGTTACCCACCTTTTACGACTACTATTGAGTTGTTATATTTTTCCCCTGACCCGGCACCGCAAAGCCATTAGGATCTTTTATTCGGCCCGATGCACTGGCTTCCACCTATACCTACCTCACATCTACAGCGAACTAACCTAACCGGAATAGGTTCAAAGCACCAAAGATTTGCCCTATTACTCAGAGGGAATAGGTATGTACTAGAGAAACCTAGACTTTGTTGCTTACTGAGAAACAAGAGTATCGTTATTACTTTATTAGATACAGAAGAGTGAAGTTGATGAAATTGTCACCCTTTTCAAACTTCAAAAATCCACCTTATTGAATTCTTGGAAAATCTTAGGCTTACGCTAAGATAAAGATTCTCTCTTTGTCAGACTTCAAAGTTCCTCTTCAATACCGTTAATACCTTTGCTTCTACGTGGATTCCCTCCTTGTTCTACACATACGACAGCCTTTATTTTCCTGAAAGCTCAGACAGACTTACGTACAATGCTGTGTAAGAGACGCGAAATATAGTATACGGGATCATTCAGGCCAGAAGCACCACCTGAGGTCATCCTGTCTCATTTCTATCCTGTATATGCTCGTTATACCTACACTCGCGCGCCACGAAATTCTACTATTAGCGAATCTTCCATTTAAAACTCGAGTTTATTTCAAGTACGGGTTATATCGGCAAGTGTGAAAAAAAAACATTAATGGAAATAATCAAGGAACGTGTGAGCTATTAATTTGTAGTACCTTTGCAACTTTTTTGCCAACATTTCATCTTCAATGCGTTTACTGCGTTCACTGCGTGTGTGAGATAACGATATCTCGTTACACACTAACATATGACATTGATCGATAAGATGATGCTGTCGCCGCACTTTTGGATGATCTTATTATTGTTTATATATTAAATTAATGCAATAATAGAAATGAATTATCGAAAATGATCAGATTAAACAAACATTATTATTTACTGTTGTCATTATAATTAGTGATAACAGTGTAGAAATTGTAAGCATCCGTGAAGAAATTCCAAAATGGCGTTAGATACTAACAAATCCTATTATGAGAATTAGCGTGCGAGTATATCAAGACGATAATGAGCATGTCAGTCTTACATCATTACCAGGACCCCGTGACGAATGTATATCGATTATGGACCCCATTTTGGTAGAAGGAAAAAAAGGAACGAAAAGCATTGTCACAAAGGATAAAGATTTTCTGTATATAATGAAATATAAGAATTCTCCATTTCCCATTTCCGTACATGATACATATAGGCACGTCCCTATGGACACTGACGAAGTGATAGAGGCACATAAGAAGTAGGACATATGAGAGTATCACGTGCGTTCCGGTGGGATCGAAAAAAAAGCGTTAGGCCAAAATTGGCCGGATATGGTGGTGAACGATTATTTTGACCCAGTTCAAGACTCTTGAGAGCGAAAACTTCTTTAGCCACGTTTGGCACCGGCTTGATCCACGTAATAAGTGAAAATCGCTCTATCAATTAAAGTTAACGCGAGAACAGGCAGTTTTCCCTGGAGCGCGAACATAGACAGACACTCGGTAGAAAAAAGTAGTCGGATCTAGCTGGCCATTTATTGCTGAAAGCTATATCCCACAAAACGATCTCTACGATATTTACGCGTACGTATGCCGGATTTTTATACTTAAAAATAAAAATGAAACTCACCCTTAATTCTCATAATACGGATAGGGTTCACGTGAAAGATGCAATTAAATTTAAATGGATGGCTGGGATTCATTCAAAAATCTCAAATAGGCGGACAGCCTTACTTCTAGTTCCTCTTCGGTATGAATAAGTGAATGGAAACGGATAGTAAGTATATAGGATGGAAGTACGATGCTTAATATAATTGCGTTCTGCTCTATCTAACAACGTAAAAGAGAGAATTCGATATGTAATGAAATACGAAGGTGACCACTTCTCTGTAAACTATAAATGAATAACAGCTACAGGCTATAGCACACGAATACTCGATCCGACATAGCTACAAGATCATTTTTATTTAAAAAAAAATACCTGTACCTAAAATTACATAACGAAAATTACATCAATACATCCGATTGACGACGATTATACTTGATTTTTTAAATTACTTCACCTATTATTATTTTACGTTATTACCTACTCTTATCGCTGCTATCGTAAAGGAAAAATCAGGTGGGTTTTTTCATACGAAAGAATTTCATACCACCGGCATTTCCTGTAAGATATTAGCATACGTTACACATGCAAGCATAAGTACCGTTATA
This sequence comes from Calameuta pygmaea, assembly GCA_031762395.1. Lineage (NCBI taxonomy): Eukaryota > Metazoa > Arthropoda > Insecta > Hymenoptera > Cephidae > Calameuta > Calameuta pygmaea. Next base: position 242,860 of record JASANN010000525.1, on the reverse strand, counting down.
TTCAAGCGTTTTACTATGTCGCCCAGCAAAAATGGCTATCGCTCTAATTTACGATTTCACCATTTCGCCATTTACCGACCGCAGCCTTACTACTACGTAGGCATTCGGTACCCAGGTGGCCGCAGACATATAACACATGGCCGCATAGTTCCTACAGAAGTCACAAACTATTCCGCAAACATAAACGGCGTTCTTGCCCGATGCTCAGAACGGAATCAATGACCGATAAGTAGGGTCTTTGGGTGGCACCATTGTATTTCCCTACACAAGCCACCACGACACCCTCGTTCTATCCGCGATCTTGGCTACAGCGGTTAAACCCAGGAAACCAACTAAATGCCACGACTCCACTCTGTCTCTTTCTAACATATATCATCTTGTCTTTTCTCCTTCCTTCTCTCTCTCTCTCTCTCTCTCTCTCTCGTTCTTCTGCTTCTCATCGACTTGGAAGACCTCGCGATTCCGCGTGACGGAATCGGTGCGGCCTTTGAGACATTCACGCGGCTCGTAAACCGTTGAATAGAGTTATACGTTTGCCGGGATGAAGATTATCCTGTAACCGCAATACCAAAACGGCACCGAACAAGATTCCGTCGTCGGCGCTTTTAAAGAGAGCGTTAAGAAGATTTAAAAGTTAGTACCTATAACTATATATGTACGTAGTTATAAAGATCTATATAATATATATACATATACAAGCTCCCACTTCTTCGTGCGTTTCTTCCTTGGTGTTCTTCTTATTACGAGGAGATAGGCTACTGCAGTACGTATGGGTAGAGTGCTTTTTTGACGCTCCAAGGCAAGAGCCTTTTAGGTACGTGCTGATATACGGGAATGGTGGTAGACCGCTTCTTGCGCTTGGTCTCATCTGTGAGAGATTGTGCCGCCCGGTGCACGGTGCATCATCGTTGCGATCGGGCAAACAATTTTTTAAGTTTTAGGCACGTAGAAAAAAGTTGGTAACAATGCGTGTAGTCTTGCTTGTCACTCTGTCTTTTTTTCATATCATTCTTATACCAGGTTAACGCGTCCGTCGGATTAAAGAAGAGAAATGTATGTCAAGGAATGATACATTATTCCCTGGTTAGTGGGGAGCAGGGCAAGTAGGAAAAATTGATTCCGGTAATATTTTGGACGTTTATTTATAGTGCCAAATATGCTTATATTTTTATGAGTATTTTTGGAGAAAATTACTTTGCTTTTTCTATGTTGCTATCGACTTCCTGCAATCAATTTGGGCCAGTTGTACTGTTATGCGTATTTCAGTTCGACCCGTCAGACAGCTTACTCGTGTCGACGTCGCGGCTAGCCGTGAGAAAAATCACGGCTGTTGAATTATTAACGACCAGCAGTGGCTCTCGTAATTCCGGGCACGCGTTACGCGAAAATGCTCTTCGGACGGCTGGGGAACCAGCGAGCTGGGACCTCGGCGTATTCAGCGTTATTTCCTTTTCAGCTGGCGACTACGAGCCTCGCGAGTCGCATGGCTCGTCTGTTTCCGTAAAACGTGATTTTCACGGAGAATTCCTGTGAATTGTCTCGATCCTCAGTAATGCCTCGATAACACCATGTACCATAGTAATATATACTAAACTGATATGAAAGACAAGGGTCTATATACAAAAAGGATATATTGTATTTTTCTTATTTAACTTTAAAGTCACGTGACTACTATGATTTTTCGTATCTGGTCGCTATATCAAAATCGTCATTTAATACCTTGGAAGATCAGGAATTGATATTTACTCGAGATGGGTATTAGAAGTGAGGATCCAGAAGTCTGAAAGTCTCGGATAAGCTTCTGGAATATCTTACTTCTGAGTGTCAGCGAACCATGGAAAAATTCTTGCCGTACTCGGACGGAGGTGGAGTTCGTTGAGAGGATCGCAATGGCTACCTCAACGTTGCCAGTGGAATAATAACTAAGCAGGGGACTTCGAAGCCGACGGGTATTCACACGGTTCACTTGTGTGCACCGTCACTTGGTGTCTGCAGTTGCGCGCGTTAAGTTTCGAGAGATTCTCGACGATCACGGTGAATTGAGATTTTCCATCTAGAAAGAGGGAAAGGGAAAGAGAGCGAGAGAAAGAGGAAAGAAGATAAGCAAGAAATACTAGGAGGATGCGAAAAATCGGTACCAAGTGAATTGCTCTCTTATAGGTAGTTGGTTACCCTTGCGCATCTGGAAATGACCGACCTTGGCAATATGATTAATGCAGATGTTGAATTCGTTAGAGGAAGAAAAAGAGGGAAGAATAATTGAGTGGAAGTAATGTATAAAATTGCCGATAATTTCACGCGTCTCTAATTACGCTTTTATAATTACATGTAATTTATAACGAAACCCAGCCCACGGTAGAAATAATCAAGTATAATAATGACTTGGGTAAAAAAATTATATCCAGTCGCATCTTGGAATGTAATACGTCGAGAAAATATTAATCAAATCCAACTGGAAGGTCGTTCAGCAATAACCAGAAGTCTCTTATATCGACCAGCCGTTTTCGAGCTCACGTGTAAATTGCGCTTGGAAATATCAAGAGGTTAGAGTAAACATATAGCCGGAGCTAGGATTATCCACAGTTAACGTAAACGATGCCCTTGTCGGCCATTTTAGTAAGCGTCGCGCCTCCGTCGAATGTCAAGGTCACGTACTTAGAAACTAGTTATAACATTCGGAATAATTTACCGTCAATCCATTCTTAATATACCGTAAATTCCCTCGAGAAATTTTCACTCAATCGGCATTCCGAATGCTCGTATAAATATTTGATCACGAAAAGGAACCATCCAGTTGGAAAATACCAGTCCTCGTTATCCCTGCGCATGCGTCTATAACTTGAGATGCGTCTAAGCTTGACTATCTCACGAGATGGTAAATATTCAGATAATTTTTTTTAATCCTTCCGCTAGACAGATGAACTCAAGCAGATCTAGAAAAGCATGGAGGAAGTTGGAAGTGGAAAGAAAAAGCTGAAGACTGAATTCCGTGTGGGAGCGAGTATGATAAAAGTAAGGAGGCGAGGGGGGTTGGTTGTTAGGGTTTCTCTTGGTAGAAAGAAGTGTGGAAGGAAGTTGATGAGACTGGGGTTGATGAAGTGGACATAGGGTAGTGGGGACTGCGCTAGGGTCAGTCTCGATGAGACCTGCGCGCTGTACATCTCGTGTGTAACAAACACTCGGGAAAACAATGGATTAAGTTATAACGTTAAGTTAGCAAAGTGATATCAATCCGGGGCAGGCTATTTAGGGAGTTTATAATGGTGTTAAATGATTAGTAGATAAAGATTGATTTTTTATTTTTTATTTTTTTTTAAATAAAAATAACCAGTAGTCATTTACCCTGTGTGCTTTAATTTTGTCTCTGTATTTATGAGAGCTTAATTTCGTGTGTTGGCGTTAAACATTCAAGGGGTCGAATCACATAATATTACTTCTTTACAGTTTCGGTGCATTCGGACTTTATATATATTTTATTCACCCGAGTGCTATTGACGTTTGATTTATAAGAATGGTCGCGCTCACGAGTGTCAGAAAAAGCCAATAGTATTGACAAATAATGCGGAGTGTATTCGTCCCGATATTTCCAACGCTATGTAAAATTTTTCACAAATTTTATTCCCGACGGACTAATAACTCGGATCGATTTTTCCTAAGGTATTTGTCCTGGTGCTTCTAGCTAAAAAGACAAAAGGAATTCTAATAATTCTTACAGGCTTCCCCTGCTTCCCAACGTCTTTCTTTCCAGCCGAAGATTCTAAAAGCCACGAATCCATTTTCTTAACCCCAATTGGAATTGCAGCTGGTGTTCCGTGTAGAAAGCGATTGTTCGAAGTCTCCTTGGAAATAGATTAAACCGGTGACCTTGTTTCCGCGATGCCGTTGAATTTTAAAAAGCCACCCCCTCGATTCGTCGTAGCGCCAAAGAAAAATGGGGCGACACGACGCCATGGAAGGTCAACTCGAGAAGACTTGCGTGTTGTGCTGGCTTGAGGTTGGCGCCGATGCGATAGGATGCGAAGGGATGCACCCCGGCAGTCTCGTCGAGTCTAACATAGAATGAGAACATCAGTTCTCGCGTTTCTCTTATCAACCGAGTAACGTTACCAGCGATCTTCACTCCGAAGACCCTACTGCAGCACTGTGAAGTCTTACTGCACTTGTTTACTTAAATAAAAATAATTATATAATTTTAATAATTCAAATTCCACAAAGCTTCTACGCCGCTGATAATCGTTTGATTGCAAGATCGAAGGCACTTGCCCAATTCTCGAGTGGGACTAGAATTATCTCAAGTAAAATTAAAAAAAATTCTATTCATCGTTCAAAGAACGCGTGGAAATAAACTCTTTCGTGCGGCATAAATATACGTAATATATTTCACGATGCATCAATGTGATATCACAGTGACGGGTCATTGATCATTGAACTTTGTCAAAAGAAACTCACAGTATCATAATCACGACTGAACGGAAAGCGGGTCAGTAGGGATTTACAATCTATAGAGAGTGGTCCCTTCGATGGGTATACGAGATCTATACGATCGCTGTAGCTGTCGTATGAGCGGATCGATATAACGAAGAGTGTCGCCTTCGTTACTCGTGAAAACAAGACTTGTGTTTACGTTGAATTGTATAGCAGCCAAAGGGTGTGCGAAAGAGAAATCGTTGTGAAAAGCTAGTGACTGCAGTGACTGACTTGCTTCTCCTTTTTTATCTTTCTTTCTTTTCTCTTCTGCCTCTCGTTCTCCTCGTCCATCCTCTTTCGTACCCTCGATTTCGTGACGCGTTATTGTCGTCAAAAAACAAAAAAGGAGTAACAGCCCCAGGTCGACGTCGAAGCGTTATTTTCCTCTCGCGGGGCAGCATGCTGAAATTTTGTTCACCAGGCGGCAGGAGGCGCAACACCACGGTGAGGATTTAGCCATCGAATTAGCGCTACTCGCATGCCTAGAACGAAGCGACCCGTGTTCTTGATGAACAGCAGCGTAGCTGTATTTTCATGCATCAATCACGGCGAGTGTCGTAATTGAAATTCTATAGGTTAACGGTTGCCCCTGGCCGTAGGCAAACCTCCCAGCAGTAACGTACATCTGGTTCTCCGTGCAATGTTACATTATTAAACAGGGAAAGCATATAGAACATAAATACCTACATACGTGCCCCATCAAACACGCACGTATACTACTATAAGGAATACAGATGAAATCTGATCAATAGATCAAAATAAAGATAGAACACATGGAAGGACTAATATTCATAAAGCAAAGTGCTGCTTGGTAGAAAATAAATTGACTGAAATCATCGAGAATCCCATTGAAGGAAAAACACGATATTAATAGTCATAAAATGTGTGTTATAGGTGAATTCAGGAAGTAAAGCAGCTCAACAGGGTGTGAGAGAAGGTGATTTGATAAGCAGCATAAACGGTAGAAGCACCCGCGACCTCACCAACAGTGAAGCCCACGCACTTTTACGGAACGCTGGCGATCATCTAAAACTCGGACTCAATCAGTAAGTATCGTCATTAAATTACCATACTGATTTTTCATGCGCTCTCACTTGGCGATACCAATCCCGCCGAGTGCACCATGCCGGTCTCTCTATATGTATATACAACTGTCTACTTTTATTGTCCGGCGTAAATTGGTTAATCAGAATTGGACACGCTACAATCAACTTCCCAACACGCTCCACGTGCGTTAACGTATCTTGGCGCAGCATTCCCTGTCTAGTTCGACACTAGCCTGGGCTCGCTATACATACGTATAATAGCAATGAGCTATCCGATGAAAGCGCACGCAATCCCGCGCGAGAAGCCCCTTTATCGTAATTCCTCTATTGAAATGCAAGATAGAGGTGGAATGACGGATAGACAGAACGCGGTGAGCTTATCGTGGTATGAATATTGGAAAGCTTTTGATTCGCTCGTAAATATATATGTTAGCGATATTTGGCATATAGAGCTTACCGTAATCCAATCACACGTTATATTAATGGGTTATCGATTGACGTTTCGTAATTTTCTATATGGATTTAATTGGCATTCGATGTAGAGACCCGTCGAGTTAGGGAATTACCTTGGATTCGTTTGAAACGAGTTTCCGACCACGCCTGTATAGAGTTAATCTTCCATGAGTGGCTGTTTCGCTAGATGACTGGCTGACTGGTTAACGTTCTTTCGGTATCCTGCGTCCATGCAAAGAAATAACGAAAACGCACTGGCTCCTTTATCAACCCGCTGTAACATATCGGCTGATTGGCAACGTGCTCAGGCTGAAGTACGCATAAAACTGATGTCGCACAATGAGTACCGACTGATTGGGACAGGAAGTACGGCAACGGGCATTGGACAGCGAGGTCATTTGACGTCACGAGGGAGCGCCCAACCAACCTGCATTTGAATTTTATGCCAGACAGGATCAATTGTTTCGCATCTTTTGTACCGCCTGCGATGCTTCGATAAACCTATCTGATCGACACTCCATAACGAATCATTCGAGCATTTATACACGAGATAATTATTTGATGCAATACTTATCTATTCCACGCATTACATACCGACGTATGGTAAACGTTGTGCTCGATGATACTTTGTAACTGTATCGAGTCTCAGAAGTATCTGAATACTTCCCGACACGTGGTGTATACTTTTATATGTAATTTTATGCTAATTAATATATTCGTATTATACGTTTACGATCCTTCTTAAAATTGACGGTTATCATGCCTGTGAGATTTTACGTACTGGATCTATAGCTTGTAAACTGGGGGATACAGTGTAGCCTATACGTCGTGTGTTATCTTATTCCCTCTAATTTATTGACGTCCACGTTGCTCCCAGGGCGTTCCTGGTAACAAGGAACTGAACGTCCTTAGTACGCTTTTCTACATAGTTAATGGTTCTTAGGGAGTGAGCGAGAAAACGAAGGGAATTTATAGAAAATATTGAATTGAAATTTTCTGGTTTTTTTCTGCCATAACGTTTTTACTTTGCCAGAGCGTTGCTGCGGGGTAATAACGTTCAAGGCGGTGCGCTAGAGGATTTCTATAATCCTCACATATTTCCTTGGATTATATATCAGAATTTCAACGCTACTCGATGTTTCTGTACGAGGCTACGTACTTACTCGGTTGCTGTAACGTGAATTTCTTTTTTTTTCTTAACGGGCAATTTACATCAATTTATCTTAATCCAGAAATTGAATTTGCCGTGCGCGAGATTACTGCTGGTTCAGACGCCTTCTGTAATCTGGCGCGGGATTGAGGAATCTTTGGAATCTTTTGTGTTGTGTAAATTCTTCAAGTCGTGTTTTTTGTCTGTTTTAGGGAAAACGTTGGATCGCCAAAAAGACGTATATACAGGAGCAGCCTGCAGGAGAATACGTCGACGGAAACTCTGAAGAGTAAGATTAACCTTTTTCGTTGAATTACTGAATAATAGTAATTTTTTAATGTACAATCGATCACTCATTTACGGTTTTTTACAGAGATCACCACCAAAACAACAACGTTGAACCGTGTCATATCAACGGAAACCAAGAGCAACGGAATTGGTGAGTGTTTCCCTTATTTATCGACTTTCCATAAATTTGTCACTCATCGATTACCTCCTAATCACCTTCAATAGGCTTAATCGACTCCGCTTCGATCTGACAGACTCGGTCGCCACTAGGAAATTCGTACTCACTCGTTAAAGCATTTGGACGATCGCGAAAGGGAGTAAAAGTTGGATAAAGTCATTTAAAATAAGACATAAAAATCTTAGTATTTAAAGTCCTAGCTGTACAATAGATATACAGGGTGGGGCATTTACAGTGATCAGGCCGATAGTCTTGGGAACGAAGCCAGATATTAAAAAATGTTTCAGACAGAAGTTGTAGGGTTTCGGAGGGGACGGATAAATCCGTTTTTGAATTCTTACTTGAGTGCAGGCGTTAAAGTAATTCAAAGGTCCTATTTTATAATTTTAATGGGATGGTACAATTTTTCTTCCGAAAATCAAAAGAGGATTAAATTTTGAGTCTAAAGGTTATCAATTAAATAAAGCTTTCATTGCAAAAGTCTCACTCTAGGATTAACCCTAGAGCGGCATTTTTGTATAGCAAGCTATAACATAGCAGTATTAAATAACACGATCCCTTATCGTTAATGAGTAACACTATATAGACCAACGTCAAAGGAAAAATGAAACGGTGTCTCAAAAATGTGTATTTCACCATCCGATTCAATACATCAAAGTTACATAGCAGCGTTATAAGGAGCACGCGCGCGTGGGAGATACGCCAAGAATTAATAGTTCTTTCACACTCTTAATTAATCATAATTTCGTAAGGCCAGCGTACGTCGTTCAATATTATTTAATTAGACTTATCGACCTACATCATTGACTAGTAATCGACTGTATACAAACATCGTCTAATTTTCGTACGCAGGCCGGAATCCTATGGGCGCAATGAACCGTGTCATCGCGCACACCGGAAGTCGATCCGTTCGACTGTCACAATATCGAAGGACAAAACCCCAAGACTCCTTTAATGAAAATATACATACGTACTATCGATCGTTCATGAATTCTAAATCCTAAGAAATTCGCTTTTACAAAATCGACTCTAGTCCCCGTATATCCTTTCGCATTCGACAGAACGGCAAGGCGCGTCCATCCCTAATAAGGCACACATCGTTAGCGTTGAGTAGCGGAGCTCGCCCACGCTTGAAATTACCAAATTACCGTGGTGGGTATCCACATCCTTATACTTTTATTTTTCCACGTATTTATTCCCTTTCTCGTAGTATTTCTCCCTCTACCGATGCTGGTAGTAAAAAGTATATCGATGCTATACAGTTCTTTTTTTTTTCTTACCAATCAACCACCAATGCCTCTGCCCGTTCTCTCTCCGTTTCTCCTTGACTCCTTCGATCCTTCAGTAAAATTACAACGACGTCACGGCATGCTGACTATCCGTATATACTGTTGTATCGACTGGGCGTATGTGTGATGTATATGTATAGATGTATGTGAAGCAGGCGCGCCCTCCACTTAGACGCCCTGCGTCTTCCGGCAGAGTATCGCTACTCTCTTCTTTATGCTTTTCGAAGACAGTGCTCCACTTCTTTTCGTGCCAGTGCTTTACAAGCAGCCTTCTGCGAGACTCGTGCAGAACAAATCACTCGGGCGGCGGTGCCTGCGAATATATTGTGAGAAAGCTCGGGATGCTGGACGCGGGGTGAATCGTTCAAGAATGAATTTAAGAGAACGACTCGTGACGTATATCTGAGATGGATGGGACACGGTGGAAGTGAAAGAGACATTTCTGCGATATGGACCTTTAAATGTAGATTTGAGAGGCGTGAGAAAGTTTTGCCGATAAATTTGATTGGATTGGGTTTATAGAGAGTTACACTACCAAAGTTGTTTGAAATGGTGTCTATGGGAGATGAGATAGAAAATATGACAATGGGACGTCATGTATACGTTGTATTCTGATTATGTAAACGTGCTGGGAAACGTAAATGGTTGTTGTAGGAAAGTGTATAGAAATAGTTGGTGACTGGAATTTTTTTTTGGATTTTCATCTTCGTTGAATATTTTATGAAAATATGTATTTTGACATTTTAAGGGTAATGAGTCCTGATCGTGTTATATGGAATATGTCACGCTTCGTTTTATCGTTAACGTTATAACAGACTTATATGGAATGGAATGAACGTCCTGTGCCTTTTTCGTTTTATTGAGTAATGCAAATACGGTTGAATTGTGTTTTATTAAAATCAGTGTTACTAAGCGAGATTTTTTTGAGAGAAATTGCTGATATTAATTATTCAAGCGTGAACCAGCACACGAGCTTGACGCTCGGACGGGATCATCTATTTTTCATTAACTCATTATATTTGCATATATAAAGTGGACAAGCGGATTAATTAAACGTGGCAGGATCTGTTTTGGTACTCAAAGAGTATCAATAATTTCAATAAAAATTATCAATCAATGTATCATAAAAAATGAAACTGATTGTCTACTCGCAATATGGTCCGTAAAGACAATTCGTAATGTAAAGTATAATTAAAAAAAAAAGTTTCCGTTGAATAAATCGAAAATCCCGAGCTTTCGAACGACACTTTCAGAATTACAAGTAAAACGTAAACATGAAGCTTCTAACTTGTTCGCAATGTCTCTCGGCCGTAGACGAAGCTGGTCCATCACAAAGATTAGAACAAATCGACACGACCGATCCTTTAATAATAACAAAACGACCGGTATCAAAATCGGATAAAAATTTAAGTCAAAGAAGCCCATCGACAACAGGAAGAAAATTTCCGGGTGTTCTTCGCGCTTTGAGCGCTCCTTGGAGGCGTAAGCGGTCGAGGCCGAAAGCTCGACTGGAAACACGTCACAGAGTAAAGAAACGAGATCTGCTCAAGGAGAGAAAAGAAAATGACAAGAATATCTCAGAGAGCAACACGAACAAGTTGGACTTTAAAATGTCAAAAAGACTGAGCAATGGTTCCAGCAGGTTCTACCTGGAGCCTCTCCCGCCGAAACGCATAGAAGGGATAAAATTTCGTGAGGAGGAGATGCCGAGTAACAACGAGATCCGGAATGCTCATGATCTTGAGCGAGAATATTACGAGCAGTTGGAGGCACTGAAATTCTTCATCGATCCGCCAGCTTGTTTCAGGAATACCGAGGCGAGGCAAAACTTTCAGAACAAACTGAACACCCTGGACTTTAAGCGAATGAACACCGTCGCCATTCCAGATGACGGCAACTTTACTCTTACCTGGAATGGTTCGGATCTTACCGGGAGGCTGTGTATGCCGGAGCACGGAAGCACGGGTAACAATTGTCTGGTGGATAAAACGAGATGGCACGAAGATCAAGAATTCAGAAGATTTTGCGTGGAACCCTTGGACGAGATTATACAGGAACACATGAGAATAGAGCAAGCCATGATAAAATTGTTCAGCAAGGAGCCGATACTTAAGAAGAACAAGATGAGCGTTAGTCGAGATGGTTCGCCGGCTAGTAAAAAGGAATCAAAAACTGTTCGTTTCAACATTGAAAATTTGAAGGATGAAAAGTCTAAAGAGGAGAGGGGGATGAAGGACCAATTGGACGATATGACTGAACAAATAGTAATGCAAAGTTTGAAGATCGTTCAGCAGGAGGCAGAGAGCTTGAATAAAAGTCTGGCACGAAAGGAGTCGGTGAGCAACGAAAATATTAACCACGACCTTCCGCACGAAACAACAGAGAGACCGGATGTCACGGTACCGGAAGGTATGTTATATCACGAGTCAGATTATCCTCTTGCACAATGACATTGATGAAGTTTTCATGAACTGATTGATATTCGCTTATAACACTGTCGATATTTCAATCCATGTAATACTGTAGAAATCCATATGAACCTTACTTGAACTATTTAACACGGTGAAAAGGTAAACATTAAGCTCGTCAAACCGTCCTGCCTGCGGAGACTCACCGCGTTATATCGCATCCTCTGTGGGACAATACTATCCCGGAAATAACGATCCCCGCTGTTCAAGCCGGCCAGTTCCACCGGAAATTGTTCCTTTATCGGTAGAGCTGCCCCGACAGCAAATACTTATTACTCCAAAGACTTTATCATCCGTTCGTTTATTTTCACATTTTACGCCCCTCCACTATAGTTTTAGAGAGATAGCCCACATGTCCATCTTTCGCGTAATAACAGTCACGAGCAAAAAGTCACAAAAGGTCCAATCAAAAATCAATCTACAGCACGTGTATCGAGATACAGAAAAAGACGAAGATGTTCATTCGCAGTGAAAACCATAGACTGTGGTGTCTTAATACTGACGACTATTAATCATTAAATGAAAAATAAAAAGTGAACGAATCTCCTTCTATTCGCTGTTGTATATATATACATATATATATTTGTGAGAGAAATTACTGACCCGATTCACATTATACCTACGCATTTCAAATGATCCAAACACTGTATTGTAATTGATGAAGCCCAATCCGCCTTGTACGTATACGTATGTATAGGAACCCATGTGCTATACCTACTACCGGTTTGACTCTAACGGCTCGCATCAATGGACAGTACATGTACATAGTGTACAGATCGGAAATCGGTTGGTAACTCGTACAACTCTGAGTACATGAATAGATTATAGGTACGTGAACGCGAGCCTGAACACGACGCGTTAATGCGCCGAATGGGTGTGGTGTCATGGGTCATGAAGGCCAAGCCCTGGGCTTCCGCAATAATCATCTTCTGCCCATCCGTCCTTCTTCGACTTCCAAATACCATATATACCCATACCAAAGATCATTCTGGAGACGATTTCTTCGATTCTGCCGATAGGATTGAAGCCAAAATAAAGCTGATTAATTCTACTGCAAGGAATAATAGGTTCACAGTTTGCCGAGCAAGCAAGCGTAATATAGCTACATATCGAGTAAATATAATAAAACTGTAGAAGCAATGTACATTGAAAGAATAGGCTTTTATATTTATGTTATACATACTTGATATAACTATATATACTTTGGTGACATATATACGTGCTATAAACTGAAGTCCACGATATCTATATGTCCAAGGTACATTATCACGCAATCGACTCTTTATTTTACAACAGCGTGACACCCACCCGTTGCAAAGTCACAGTCCACGACGAAGGGTTGCATATGCAACCCCTTGGAGTCTCGAGAGTAACAGAGCTAATTAGAGAGTCACTCGCCCTTGATTAACCCCAACAATGCGATATAGTATACGCGCAGTCTCAAAGGTTACAAGATTTCACCTCCTTTTATATACCCTGTGATCCGTGAAAATGAAAGAAGTAGTACCTATGCGACCAAGGATCTCGAGTGATTTAGCATCCTAATAATAACCAAGTATCTCATACATATTAATTGCCGAAGTCGATTGAGCGTGCCGACTCGTGCGTCCTGCAGCCTATGATTAGCCCATAGTGACATAATGAACGTTATGGAATGAATAGGTGTGTTCATGATCGGGTGAGGTGGGATGAACACGCGAGTGTTTATAGGTGTATTGTATGTATTCGGAAGGAAGTCCCTCTCGGAAGTGGGTACTATGTATGAAACCCATATGACAAGGGAAGCGACACGTGTGTGCACCATATGTACAGTTTCATATGCTTCTGTGTCGCGTACGACCAATTGGTGGGGTGATCTACGTATCCTGGGTGGCAGCTTTCAGCACACTCAGTATGTACCCGCGATTCGAACATCCTGGGAGCTCCTGTAGCGTACAGCGACTCTTGTGTACCGAGTGTCTGGAGTGATCGAGTGACAGTCAGGTGTGATAACGGCAATCAGTGATATTTTAAATGCATTACGGAGGATGAAATTTTTGTAATAATTTTTTTGGGGGATTTTTAAAATTCTTTATTTTTGCACTTTTTTTTAAATCGATAGCTCACTTAGTCGCGGAATTCATTTGTATGCTATCGTATCGCGATATGGTTGGAGCGTTAGCGATGATTTTTATTGAAGGGAATTTTTTTACTCGTCGAATTGATTGCGGCCTACTCCCTTTTGTTTTTCCTGTTACGTGATTTCGCAATGACAGAGTTTTGTGCGATTTGTGCGTGTTTCATCGCTACGTAAATTTACCGTTTTATACGTAAAGTCTGTTGACTTCGTTAGGACTGAATTAAGTCGGGGAAGAATTAGTTCGTTCAAGAAAGTGTGACTATGGGACGACACGAGAATTAGTTATGACTGACGTGAATCATTAACGTGTGATATTAACTGTTTTAGATGACACGAAGAACGTTAAAAGCTACGCAAATCAGAACGGCGGTCTGAAGAATTTGCCGGCCGATCAAACGCACGATTCCGTAAAAGGTGAGCTTTAACGATTTTATATATACGCTTTTAGCTGGAGTATTCGAGGTAGAGGAAGTAGGTTAACTGGAATGCTGGGTAACGGGGAATGGTTGCTGCATGCTTTCTAGAGGATCGAGATGTCATTGAGATTTCTTACGTACAATAAACTTCGTATCATCACAGCAATTCGCGAATTTTCTTCTCTCGTTGACGGGGTTGCCGATACGGGTGTCACATTTGTGAATGTCAATCCTATAGATTTGATTTATACCGCGGCCATTTTTAGCTCTACCAATTGATTGAACCGCGTTCTATTCGCGAATAATTTTTTTGCGAAAAGTTACGTGGGAAACGTGACGATTTTCCGTCGGATGTCAGTTGGATTTCAATTTACCATCGTATACAGTGTGCTCATTCTTGAAGAGTGAAATCTCACTTTCAGTCATGTGGTGTTCATTTTTAAGTTCTGAAAAGCCTGTGAATGCGAATAAAAATTGTTTCCATTTTAAGAGATAAATATAAGTGTGAGCGATAGTATACCAGATACGGATGATATATTCATTTTTTTGTACCGTAAATTTAGAGCATTTGCGAATATTTTGCGAAATGCCAAAATTTTTGACGTTGGACATGTTGTTTTTTTATCGTTGTTTGTTTGAAAGTTTTATCAGGTGCTCTATTCCTTTTTTTTATTGACACGTTGTAAAAGACTATGATGGTTTATCAGGATTATCAATGAACACACGAGATATTTCTGGCGAGGTATACTTTTTATTATTTACACGGCTAATGGAAACGTTTACCCTGTATCCCACGATTTTCTTCCGGCTGACTCTCGCGATTTAGGAAAAGAGTGGCAGGATTCTCTGGACTACGCAACCGACGCCGAAGACAGCCACATCAGGATGCCGCACGGCTCGCGCAGTCGTAAAAATCGTCGAAATCGGAATCGAAGGCGATTCCAGCCTTCGGCTCCGGAACAGAACGGCAACACTGCAAACATATCGACGAACGAATCTAACGAAATCAATACGTCAGATGATGAAAAAATTGACGCAAACCTTGAAAATGCGATAGAGAGTAGGGTTAATGGAAATGCTGTAACCGTGAAAACTGAAAATGCTGATTCTGACAGGGACGAAGTTCCCTCTCTACAGTCACCAATCGTTAAGAGACGTTCGAGACAGAATCGCTTTAAAATTGAGAAAAAGGCGCTGAACACCGAAATAAAAATATGCGAAATCACAACGATTTGCAATCTTCCTCTCGAGGCCAGAATAGACCACATCGCCGGGGTGGGTATTCTGGAGAGGGGACTTAAGCAGGATGAACCAACGATAACCATAGTTGAACCTATCGAACCGCTCTCGAGTAGCCTGACTTCGAAGGTCAAGACCCTTGGCGATCAAAATTTCGCTCTGGCATTGTTGGCAAAGAACAACAGCCTCGAGATTCATGAAGTCAGCGACAGTGACGTGGAGCCTGACAATAGCAGAGTAATAGTGGTCGAAGCGGAATCGGACGTGGAGAAGGAACCAGTAGGAGAATTGGTGATTATTGAGAAGGATCCCGAAGAGGAGAAGGTCGAGGAGCACGCGAGTCTCGAGGAATATTATTCGACTTTGAAGCCCAAGACCGAAACGGATATTAAGGAAGAGGCGACAATGGACGAGAAGGAAGCACCGGAAACGCCTATGTCCAAGGAGGTCGAGAAGAAGCTCAGGAATTTTATAGAAGGGCTCAAGTTACCGTCCTCGCCGGAAGAGGCCAGGGACGAGTGTCAGAAGGTTGAGAACGAGAGAAATCTCGGCGGGAGTGCAGCTTCCAGGAAAGCCAAGAAACGTGCAATTTTGGAATCCTACTTCTCGCAGACGCAGGCTGCCAACAGGTTTCTGGACATTATTCAGGAGGAGGGAGAAAAACTGTCGGAGGATGACGAGCAGCATATACGGGACTTCATAAATGAGGAAATAAGCAAGTACAGGAGGGAGGAGAAAAGAATCGATGAGAAAAACAGGTCGCAGGAGGATACGGAGGAGCAGGTGAAATCCGTGAGTAACGAGATGAAAGTAACCGAGAGCAAATCGACAGTGGAAACAGAGAAAAACACTTTGGTCGTAAGTAATCGCAATTCGGATGGCAAACAGACGAACGAACCTAGTGTATCGACGGTAACTGCAGTTTACAAAGAGCTTCCAGTGATGCAAGAGGCTAAAATAGAAATTCAGAACGATGCGACAGACATCACGAATCATGTACCAAGGAACGTGAATAATGATCACGCGATAAACGGTGACGTTGGTGGAATATCATCAACCATGGTAAATTCAACGCCGAATTATGTAGACGAACCAAGGTGTCCGCCACCACCTCCTAAAAGATCCTCCAGCTTCGGCAGCGATCCGGAGCCACATCGGCCGCCCACCCCGCCCGAAATAGACTATCCGAGTGACCTTCCTGAGATTCCACCGCTACCAAACAATGTATTTACTAATGCAAAAATACCGACTCCACCGGTCCGTGGTAAAACAGTACATTTCGCTGATATGGAGAGCAGCCATGAGCCGCCCCTGCGACCACCGCCTCCCGTTCAAAATAATTCCTTCTTCGATTCGAGTAGTGAACCAATTTACGAAAATGTCAAGGTAACCGGGAGATCACGTAGTTGGGAAGAATCTAGATTATCACCATCGCCGCCGCCACCACCACCACCACCGTCTATACCATCGCCAGCCCCCCAATTGCCAATGGATCATCAGCATAAAGTTCGCGTATGCCAATCTAACGTTAAAACTGAACAAAATACGGTAGACTTTGTGAAGACCCTTTTAACAGTTTTATCGCAGCACGACACCACCAGTCAAGATGTACAAAATATTGTCGCAGGCTTCGACCTAACCCAACTGCCCCAAAACATACGCGACATAATCGACGACCTAATGGCGCCCAGTTCGAGCGCGTCGGCCGCGAGTGACAGCATCGACTTACGCAACGTTGAGAGTACCGTCAAGCTTGGCAATGACGCGAGACTTGAAATAGCGCATGAGCACATTAACAAGCCAGTTGAAAAATCTGTTAAATTCTCTGACCATCCGGTGTCATCTACTGCGAACAGCCTGGGTGGTTTCGAGGTGCCACGAGTCTTGGAGAAGAGTTCAGTTGCGAAACACTGCGAGATCAAAGAGTACCGCACCGAGTGCTGGACTAGCTCAGAGACCAAGAACGGTATAAGGACTGATCAGTATCGCAAAAGCGAGCTTCGTAATCAGGAGAAGCACGACACTGAGATCATCAACGAGAGTGAAGCCAAGTCGGTGAGACAATCGTGCGAAAAACACGAGGACAGATCGACAGCCTTTGACACGAAGATCGTCGATTCGCTGTCTAAGTCCGAAGGGATTAATTATAGTCTGAAACGCGAACAAAATACGGAAGAGAAGCGCATCTCGCAACTGCACGTTAAAAATAACCAGACTGAAGTAGTGACGAACGAGTGTGAGAAGCGACAGACAAACAGTGAACACTGCACCAGTTCCACCGGGGTCAATTCCAACGAGGTGAACTCGGATTCCGCGGGTACGCCCGAAAAAGGAGGCGGTGTGCCAGAAAAGTCTGATAACACGTTCCAGGAAGCTGAGTGCACAACCAATGCCATCAGTCCGACTGATTTCCAAGGTCAGGATTCTTCGAGCAGCAACGCCTCGTTGAGCACTGCAAAATATAATCCAGACAGATCTTCACCGGCAGACATATCCTCCGTGCTATATGAGATAGAGAAAACTGATGATCCACAGGAAGTGAAAAGGAACTCACCTCTGTTAAAACGGAAGTTGACATTATTAAAGCAAGAAAAATCTCGAGAAAATTTCAAAGAGAACGAACAAGATTCTCCACAGCCCATACCGTACTCCCCCATAGAGGATCTGTATAACGGGAAGGAAATCGATACCACCATTGATTGTTCGACTAATCTAGACTCGAGTCCAGACTTTTTAAAAGACCTCTGCATAAAGAAGATCCTGTCGATGCCCTATGGTTTTCAAATAATCAACGAAATAACCCTTCCCAAGTTTAACATCTTTAAAAATCTGCAGACTATTCAAGAATCCGTTAACACTAAACTAGATAACGACACATTAAACACGCATGGTGTGAGCCAAGAGTCACTGTCGAGTAACCAAAGATTGATATCACGATCTCACAGCGTCGATTTAGATACGCGAAAAACTACTGTTTCAGAGGAGTCAATGAGGACAGAGACACGTAGAGAAGTTGTCTGTACCGAGAGTAGCGAGTCTCATCAAGAAGTGACAATGAGCAAGCAGAGACCCAACACGTGGATGGGAGTACCAACTGCTGAGGATCCACGATTGCTAGTCTGCTTGTCGCCGTCCCAACAAGAGAGCAAGATGCAAGCCAGTGCTGACAATCTCCTAGATCTGCACAAGAAGTTCCTAGAGAGACGTAGCTATCACGAGCCACAAAAGCGTCACGACGCTTCCCTCCAAAAGTATCGTGTTGAAGTATGCGCCCCCCCAAGTAGCGAATCAAGTGGTCATAAGAGCGATACTCAGTGCGTGGGTGGTAAGGCTGGTCGTTGGAGTGGGGACTGGCACATTCCTGGACCTGGCAATAGACTTCTCGAAATTATTAAAGAAAATTCTACGGTGCGAGGAGACTCCCAAGTGCCTCGCAAAGATCCTCGATCCAAGTCTACGCTCGTGGAACGTAATCGCGACGCCATTTACGATTTCTACAGCCCTAAAGGCAATGTTGACAACAAGACAATGAGAAGAGTACCGTCTCTGGATGACAATCAAGATCGTCTCAAAGCTACCAGACTCTCGGACTGGCTCAACCTGGCCAGGCGTAACTCCGTTGATAGCGGCTCAAGAACACGCGGTGGTAATAACTTATTAATAGAGCAATCGTGCGAGAAAATATGTGAGGGCAGCGATAAGACGTATTCCAACTCTACAACTCGAGCCAATAATGTGCACGAAACCAGAGAGAGTTCAGTTTACGAAGAAGCGCCTCGGGAAGAAGCTACGCGTGATACGTCACGATCATGGACGATGAATCAACAGTCCAAGAGAAACAGGAAAAATTTAATGGAAAATCGCACGGAGAGTCAGTTCACCGAAACGTCCAGTAGGAAAGTCATCGAGGGCAATCAACGCATAAACAGTGCATTGGTGGATCGTTCGCGCGAATCTTGTGACGCAACCGTCAGAAATAACACACCGTTTCGCAAAAGTCCTATTTCGATGAACAGTGCTATTATTGACAAATCTGCGAGCACATCTGATATGAGGAAGACTACAGTGCTTAAGAAGAATGACGTTAAGCAAGGTGTCAATCCTGCGTTGATCAACGATAAACCCGAGGTACCCCCAAAATTTAAGAAATCAGTATCCGTGGATAGATCGTGTATCGACACGACAAGTATATTTGATAAGACGCCACCAAGAAGTCATCTTGAGCCTAGGAGATATCATGACACTGAACGCGAGAAGCAAGTCAGTACCGAGGAGATTATGGAGAATCTCAAACAGTTGCAATCTAACATGAAGTACCATATGGATAGTCGTAGACGGCATTCTTTGCCTCAGGAATATTTTGACGAGCAATTGAAATATATAGAGCAATTGGAGACTCAGCTTAAGAACGTCATAATAGCCGAGGAGGAGGAACGTAATACGTTATGTAACGGCAGACAGAAGACTAATCAAAAAATACAACAAAGACCGCACAGTGTCATAGGTGGTCCATACGTCAGAGAAGAACGCGAAGTATTCAACGAAATTTTGAGTAATGAGAAAATTCAAAATTCTGGAAAGTTAAGGGCTGTCTCCCAAGATAAGAACGGTATTACGCACAGAGACACGTGGCACGAAGAGTCAAGAAATGTTGTAGATGGCAAATCCGAAACGGCGAAGAAAGACGGTTTTCACGAGATAAGAAAGAAAGTCTTAAACGTGGATGGTTTTCACAAGGAGGAATCCGAGCACCATGAAACCAAAGAGGAGAGATACATTATCTCGAAAAGAGGTGACATAGCTCACAGAATCGAACCCGATGATAGAATTGTCAAAATCGAAAGACCAAAATCCGCAACATCCGCGGTGGCGACAAACGGTGAAGTTTTCCGTCAAAAGATGTACGACGAGTACCTACACAAAGTGCAGGAACGAGAGGAGCGGAAGCATCACAAGGTGATAAAGATCAGTTCGCATGCGGATCTTGATAAGACCGATGGCAAGGCTAATATGAACAAAATGGAACAAGAGTTTATACAGAGAGCTAAAAACAGAATGGATAAGTTTGGCATAAAGTTGGACGAGAGTGAATCGGAAGCTATGAGCAGTGGTACGGAAAGGAATCAAGATGACGGTGCTGAGGAGGAGGCCAAGTGCCTCATCGATGGGAAAGAGATCACCGATGCCAGGAGATTGCCAAAGCATCTTCAGGAATTCTTGAAGATATCATCGGAGCTCGAGGACGGTGAGTCTCGCCGAGTAGAAGATTGCTGTGTGCTCGCCGAGTATGCTTTTCGTCGTGTTCGATTGCTGCCATATTATTACCGTGCTCGCGTTTTACCACATGGTCTTGGACTTTATAATACTATGATATGACGTCCTGGATATTATTAACCATCACTAACATCGGGATTGGAACATGTATATTAGGTTTATCGTGTTATTTACTAATGGAGTATCGATCATTCTCCCTTGACTTATATCCTTGTGCGTATATTGCATTTTGTAGTCAGAGAGTGCATCCTCAAGTGCATTCCTTATGCCCAGTTAATATTCATATCCATGATTGAAATATTTTTACGAAAAAGGAGATATCTATATAATTCTATAGTATGTGGAATCTTGATCTTGCACGCTACTGATATTTTTTTTTCATCTCGACAACCATCGACTCTTTAGAAGAAAGCTGAACAATGGAACAACAAGTGGTCTTTTTACCATTCTACACGTTCGTAAGTCATACCAGGTTATATATGAGGCGTCGAATATTATTACTTGTAAACAGAATAATGTATGGAAACACTACACGATTTCAATGTTTTACGTGTAATTGTATCATGGAAATATATATCTAGCATTGGGAATCTTACCTTTCATAAACGTTCTAAAAATATTCTGTAGCATGAGTCGTTTATCGATTAAAAATCTGTAATATCATCGTCATATCAAATTGCACTGTACCTGGAGTAGCCTTGCTTGTTTGCTCAGTGCATATGAGACATCTCGCTAATTAATGGCCATTTAATTCTGTACAGTATATCGTGTCGTGTATCCGGAAATAAATTTACAATAAGTACAAATACCCTATTTATAAATGTCAACCCTTCCACAATAGAAGCTCCCGTAAGGTCAAATGTAACATCCCCTCGTTTACCTTAAGCCCTTACGGTATGAGAAACTTTGATTGACGTTATCCAAAACAAAGTGCAGTCATTTATCACGAACTGCAGCTGCAGAAGAATGCAGATTGCTGCATGACAGATACCCTCATTTAATACGGTATTTCCTTCCATAAGTCATTCGAAGCTCGTTTGTCTTTCCACACATTTTATAAAGGCCACCAACCGGAAGTGCCACAAATACATCATTATTATTAATTAACGTCATTAACACGATGGCTCGTTGAAGACAAGTCGTGATATAGCGTTATCTTATTGATTCGTTCGACGATGACGATGACGATAAGAAAATTGAACGAAAATTAGTTA
This sequence comes from Calameuta pygmaea, assembly GCA_031762395.1. Lineage (NCBI taxonomy): Eukaryota > Metazoa > Arthropoda > Insecta > Hymenoptera > Cephidae > Calameuta > Calameuta pygmaea. The sequence continues at coordinate 221,259 of JASANN010000525.1, read as the reverse complement.
TTTTTTATCTCGATTTAAATATTAAAATAAATAAAAAAAAATTAACTTTCCTGTCTCGCAAATTGTACACGGGTCTCTGTAGTTTTCTGCATAGATCAATTTCAGTCGTCCAATGGTTAGGCGCGATTTACTTAAGTCAGTGTTTCTGCCTGGTCTAAGTTTATTTTCCCTCGTATTGAAATCGCGGCAATCGCTACGTAGCCACGCTAGCGGCTCGCCGCTGATTCATAAGAGGTAAACTATATTTAGAGGGCGTCGAAAAATAGGCCAGTAGTTGGACGTCACCGCATCCCAGTACCCAACGGGATCGCCGTCTTGTTTTCAGCTATTTCGAACCGTTGCAACATCGACGCTCGCGACCAAACCGTTACGCGACGCTGTGATGATCGAATTTTGATCGATCGTAAGAGGATCTATGAATTTTTGCCGAATGGGCGCTTTTCTTCTCGTTACGCGATACCGCGCAACGGTGACGCTATCAGAGATTAAAAAAAACTTTGGATCGTGCTATTAAAAAAAATGTGCATGCACCTGAGACTAAAATTGCATAATGCTATTAAAATTATTTTTTTTTCTAATTACCATTCGACTCGACTATTCATGTATATCTATATATATAGATCATATAGAATCTCATTCTGAATAATTCTCGCATATTTGTCGATGCGCATTTCAATAATCGTTATCAACCGAACAAATTTGTTTATGCAATCGCACACATTTGATTGGTTGTATTTATCGACTAAGCACAATACACAAAATTAACACGTATGACTAATGATAGTAGAGCACAGTGATGCTTGATAGATGCTTTTTTAGCGAGCACCCAATGCATGCTCTTCTTTCGTTAACGGAAATGGCTATGGAAATTGCAGCTGGAGAAAAAGGCATATCGACAGATCTACTGCACGAGATTGACACGGCTTTGAAAATCGGCAAGGGATTTCTGCTTGGTGAAGGTGCGTTGCCATATGAGTCTGCTTCTAAAGCGATATTACCTTATGTAACGTAGATACGCCTTGAGCCATTTTGCATTGTAATCGGAAGTAACGATAGCGGGACGCCTTTCAATGCGCGCCGCCTCCATTCATTCCATTACTCGACGAACGATAAAGCCTAGCGTCTCGCTAAACGGTACGGTCGTTAGCATTGCGAAAAGGGAATGCAAGTGAATCCAGCATTGCACTTCAAGGTTGGTATTTTGCATTTTAATAACGTCTCCGTTACACCCTGCTCTTGGAAGGTGAGCAGTTGCAGCGAGAAATACTGCAATTTTTTTTTACACATAATTTTTCACCTATTCCATCTAATATTTGGTACCGGTACGTGCGCCAAGGTAATTTCACTGAAATACCAACAAGAGATCGTCTCTATGGAATTTCGTACATGACTGCGCAGCCGATCTGTATTATGCCGGCAATCGTGCTCTAGTGGCACGTATCGCTGTGCTTTTAGATTGCATACGCACGATCAAAGGCTGCCTTATGAAATCGAATTTGAAAAGCCCGCCTTTTTTGCTTTAAACCAACCTCAAGTACGTGCCGTCCAAATTTACACGCTGAGGATGGCGTTTGGTTGGTATCAAACGGATATAATTAATAATAGATTTTGGATTATATACGAGGAGAGCAACGTGCTCAGCCATAAACAACCCTAACGTTATGATGGGTAATCTCCCAGTGTGATAACGATAATGTTATGCAACCGAACAATGTATTGTTCTCGATACACTGTGCATGCTATTAGTTTTCATGCAGAGACGGAGTGTATCTGTGGTCTTTGTAATAAATTATAGTATGACAGTGACAGCTGCATTTACTTATGCTCGCTATTATTATGAAAGTGCATCCGTTGCATTGGTTTTGTTTTATCGTGATTGTTTATCTTATTGGTCATTATTATTCAGCATGGTTACTGTGCTCAAATTTTATTTACTCGGTTTGAGTATTTTTCTTGTTCACGTTCAATGTCACAATTTTTTTTTTAATTCGATTATGCAACACCAGCTGTGCCAAATTTCGTTACTCTAATTAAATGTCCTTGGATTTGCTCTTATTGATGCAGACGTCTTTGAAGTGTCGGATTACTGTTTACGATACTATCACGTAGGGTTATTAGATAGTCTGCTACAAACTGTAGGTGGATGTAAACTCTTGCACAGTTACTAGAAACTGATAAGGTATGCCTTTCAGTATCGAGTAACTATGCAAGAAGTTACTCCAACATGCAGTTACAATCTTTGATTATTGGCTATATAATGTATTACGATACTAGACGAATATTATATTATATTATCACAAAAGCCCATGAATCATGCCGCCAATTCGATTTCCTTTCACTCCCGATATTTCCAGTCGATTCAATCTCCACAGGAAGTAACTTACTGGAAAATCAACTCACGATCAACCCCGCGAATGTTACTGCGCTCCGCCTAGATGCAATATAGGAGCTGGTCTCCATGGTAACGAAATGTAATTTCAATTTTCCTGCCTTTTGCGGAAATAAATGAAATTTCAGTTAGACGCGCATAAATATTTTGCAAATATACCTGCCTTTGGAAATTTTATATGTTTCTGGCAAAAAAATATTGATTTAGATTTTTTGGGGAAATTTTGTCGCAAGTGCAAATTTTGATAATTGATAGGGCAACTGATAATTATTATTATCTCGCAATAAAATTATGCGACTTCAGCATAGCGGTTTCGCGCTGTCCGTTTACGTCGACACGGACGCAGTGGAAGTCGGTGACGCCGACGGCGACTACGAGCTTTCGACGTCGCGACGCCCCAGTCCCGTTTCATCGTCCGCGCGTACTTCCTCCTTAGAAAGCCGATCGCGCTATGCTCTGAAGTTCGAGCGGGACGTAAGAGGAGAATTCGGAAACAGAGGACATTGTGCAGTATACTAATTTAAATTTTAAGTGGAACAGTGACGTCATGTTGGAGAAAAGTGAGTGCCGTTCAATCAGATAGGTTTCACGGGACTCGTATTTTCAAGTTAAAGCGTATTCGAGACGGACTAAGTCCATGTGGTCGTTCAACAGGTTGTATTAGTGGCTCAAAGATGTTTATCAATAGTCAATGAATTAATTTCATGCTCACGCGGGAAAATTGATTAGCAGAAATTTCTTGAGTTTTACAAAATGACTATTCAATGTTCAATAACGATAATTTTTTTGGACACTGACATCATTGTTACCAATTATAACTTATCAATGTTATCGTTCTCAATAGAAAACTTTTTTTTTATTTTAACTTTCGCTAATTTACAATCGTCGAAAAATTTGTCTCGTTATCATCGGTTTCTTCAACTACCTTCAATGTTAATACGTTTTTATTAACCACCGTAATTTTATTATTTTTGTGGATTTTTGATGGATGTGGATCAATAGTGCGATAGTATACGCGTCGACAACCAGATTGTTACGCCTGCTTAGGCAGTGCGACGAGCCGTATCGTATTTTTCCAAAAAGCACGAACAAGACCTACGGAAAAATGACGGTAGCCAAATAACGAATCTTAGTAGGAAATTAAGTCCATTACCAAAACCAACATCTTGCATCCGCTTGGTTCTCAGTTACGTAAGAGGATCGCGTTACGTTTCAGCGACGTCTCGCCACGAGGAATATAGACTCAGACGAATTTGAAACGGGAAATATCAAGTTTGCTATTTTCGTATCGCCTTGGACACATTAATTTCAAGTGTTTTGACAATCGTTCAATTAAATCATTTCGGCTGATTCGCAAAATTTACATTATGATATATAGGATTCAGGCAGATTTTTAATCTTTTAAAAAATAATCGTGGAACCCCATCTCCGCACAACTATCTAATTCTTGAAGTTTTAAGTAAAGTAAATTTCATAAATATGCAAAATGTCATGGACAATGTTTTTAAATTGCGAGACAAGTTCGTCTGTTTGTAATATGTATACTGAAGATAGTCGCTTGGGGACAAAAAACAAGCAGCTACTATCGTCTCTCTTATGCATTTTTCTTTTTGGTCTCTCTCTTTCTCTCTTTCTTTCGCTCTTCTTCGTTACTTCTGACGACCTCATCAAGTGCAGTTCTCTATTAATGAGCTGCAAGGACTCCATTACAGAAGCTCTTTGCTACTCGCGCGCTGTGAAACGCTAAGAGATTCTCCGTCGCCGGAATTACTGTCCTTCCACTAGTACGAAAGTCAAAAAAATATTTGCATATTACATAAGCTCGTCTTGCCTATTCAACGTTTTCAAAGTATTCCCTAAGTAGGTATGAACTGCATTGTCAATATCTCAAGTGCAATCTTGGTCAGGTTGACCTACTATACCTCATAGAGTTAATTAAGAAGGTACAAAAAACTTCACACAGCTCCAATAGGAACCGTATAGAAAATTTTCCTTTCTTCTCATAATAATGCTTTTAGTCATTCAAAAATAAATATTTTTCAAAGTACAGATAACGATAGAACGATAGAACGTTCTATAGATAATCGTTATTTCTATGACCGCTTTCGAAATACACAGTTTTATAACTACTCGAAAAGTTCTTTGAATTTTTTTTATGTTACTCATCCTCGTCGACGTTCAACTTTTCGTTAAGTTCGCCAATCTTTTTCTGTCGGCTACTAACGAGTCTTTGAATGCCTCTTAAGTCAGTCCGGTAGTTTCGGAAACTACCGGAAAGTTGACCAACGTCTTCCCTCAAGTGATTTTCCAAATTCTTTAGTTACTAACTAAGAACATGATCCCAATAGACTACCAAAGTACCAACTACCGAAGATCCGTTGCCTAAAACAATTAATCATGAATATATTAATGACTCAATGACTTTTCATACAAACTGAAAGCCATATTTAATTTGGCGCAATGAAGGAAATGCAATTTTCTTGCATTAGATTTTTTGATTTTTATTTCCATTAATTTGCTAAAGTTTTAGCTAATCACGAGACGAGTATTAAATTCGTCATTTGATACTTGCAGAGAACAACATGTTCGCTCCTACGTTTAAAGCGTCATCGGCTAAACCAGGTAAATCACATACGTCCCAATACGAACACGTGATAATGTGTGCCTTGATGTTATCCTTGAGATAAAACAATGAACGTCCATTGTAACGGACCTATTGATTAATCATAATTAGATCAAACTATGTTTATACGTAGACTACGGTAAATTCCTACTAATCACAGTAAAAAATTTACATACAGCAATTAGCATGAAGACACTATCGATTTTAATCAGGTTTTTAATTATAATCGCCAAACGCATTATTCGCGTTGCCAAAAATAAATTGAGGTGTCGTGTGCAATATATGTATATGCATATGTTTCGCTCTAAAAACTAACGGCATTAATAATAATCCACCCACGTGTTTATGAGTCTCGCACAATTAGAAGTCCGTTTATCTGCTTATGCATGGAAATTCTAAATTTACCAGTCTTGGATTCAGTCACGAATTTACTTAGCCACGATTGCTGTCTGTTTGAGTTTATCAAGAGACGTCGATAAAATCCAACTTAGACCTTACGTCATGGGACATGGTGTCTTCATAGTAAACATGCCTCCGAAAAAATGAATTAGAAAATCTTTTCTTGGCACTCCGAAAAGATCAACCATCGATAACGTATTTTCTCTGTAATTTAATTCTTCAGGATGAACCCTGAAAAATGCGCGAATGTTTGTTTCATCAAAGCGCCGTCTCTTCTTTGTATCCGTCATCAAGCGTTGCGACGCAACCACGTGTATAAACATTTGAGTGCATCGGCTTCTGCACTGACTACTCGGCAAGTGGATATGGGAGAGAATATTCAGTACTGAAAAGTCTAGCAATCAGCAAAGGCCGAATTACTCGACTTATGCCTACCCTAACGATCAATGCAAAAAAGCACAATAGATATAGCGTAGTAATTTAACTAAAAATACAAATGCAATTGTAATCTGAGCAGTATTCTCTCTCTGGTTTTATGAACTAATCGGTGGCTGCCAAAGTGGCTCGTGTCCAAGTTTTACTTAGGAAAATTAAAAGTCGAGCAGCAGATCTATTTCTTGATTCAATAGCATGAAGAAATCCCTATTTATTCCTGTATCACATTTAGCATCGAGTTTACCTTATTTCAATATTGCTGATTCAATGCGATGCAGAATTTTGTATTCTCTAGTCTACATACATCTTAGCAAACGGTATATGATGTGTAAAGCATGACTAACCCAGAGGAAACCATTGCCAGGAAACCCCCGTTTTTTTTTACGTAATGAACATTCGGGAGCCAAGAATTATTCCTCTGCTTTTGTATCTTGGTCAGTTTTGCCTTGTACTAAATTAACACTCTGTCGCCATGCATATTACGTGGAAAACTTGCAAAAGCATATTTCCTTTAAAGTATAATAAGACAGAACTCTCATTACTCATTTATTCTACACGATACACAAAAAAAGAGGATTTTGCTTGAACTTTTTGTCGTCTGAGAATGATCTCATAAGATTCCACCACAACGTGTACTTTGAACTCTATAATCATGGAGGACTGTTTGACGAGTGAAATATGAGAATCTAGGATATTTGATGTCCAGGATTAATGTATAATTAATCCTGTCGATAGGAGTGTGGTCACCGGGAAGCGAACCCCCTCCACCGCCAAAACAGCCAAGTCCTGATCGTGGCAAGGAATCGGACAAGGATGCTGGGATTCCACCAGTATGGACTCCATCCAGTGCAGGTGCCAGTCCGGTTCCTGAGAGGAAGGAATTTCGTCCCGTTCAATTCGAAAGTCCTGTGTTAAGTCGAAAGAATAAACCTCAATCGCAGGTAAATATATAATTCACATATCCTTACTATATAATATTATCAATATTATAATTCATTTAAATATCCTAATCGCATAACCCCATCCTTAGACTTCCACGGAGGAGGCACCTCCACCCTGGGAAGGCGAGGAGGAAAAGAAGGAAGCATCAGAGATCCTTTCGCAGAGTATCACGTCCCGTATCGTCAATTCGCATTCGGCACCCTCTCAGGGGTTGAACACCCTTGCGGGTACACCCCGATTGCCTAGAGCACAAAATCCTACGATTACCTTACTGCAAAAGGCCAGGGGTTAGTTTTACATTTTATAAGTATCTTTCGACTTGTTTATATGAGTTATCGCTATTTTACGACGTCATAAACAAATATTAAATCGGAGACACCTTGTATATTGCAGAGGGTCAGTTACCAAAAGGAGCTGCATACTTAGAGGAAAGTGATAAAGGTGCTTATCCGAAGAATGACGAAAGACCTTTGATCAGTCCTGGCGAGATAAGTATGTATATTTTTATTCGTACAAAAGCGTTGATTAATATTATTTTTTTGACCTATTTACGATTCGCAAAAATGTACGATTGCAATGTGATATAACCGTCGTACGATATATTTTTTATACTTTTAAAGAAAAATATGAACGGATTTCCGGAAATCCGTTCTCATTGTGCGAGTGCGAGTGTTAAATATTGTATCACGAAATTATGATGAATTCGTTTGAATTCGATCATCAGTCTACACCGTGAAGAAGGAGTACGAAAGCGAGCCGGAAACAGAAAACGAGCCGCCCAAGAAGATGGCTGATTTAGGACCTAGGAAATTCGAAGGTATCGGTCCAATAACCAAGGAGGGTATTCCTCTTGTACTGAGATCGGTAAGTTGTTATAAAAATAAAATTTTTATTTAACCTAAATCTCTAGATGCAATCAGCAATATTTTTTATTAATCTTCCATCGATATCCAACTAACACTTCTTACCAGATGTTTCATATGACCAAATATTATTATTAAGGTCCCACGTAAGGTAGTACATAGAAAAATATGATATATTTTCTTAATAAGAATTTGTATTAAAATAATTATAACTACTGAATTTTATTTCAGGAAGTCAAGGAGAACAACCAAGCAAGATGGTACAAGAAAATGTACGATTCTTTGCATCGCGCTGATAAGGATGGTCAGTGTTACAGATAATCATTAAATGATTTTTGCGAAAAAAGTTACTACACGTAGTGACGACCCTTATAAATTTCTATTCCTCATTAATTTAGTCCTTAAACGCAGTCATTACTTTAATTACCGTAAAAGTGTCCCAGCTTACTCTCAACGACTATACATATAAAATAGGTTATAATACTGTCAAGGCATAAAACTTCAGCAGCCTAAATATTATTAAAATTCATTTGTCATCCTTAGCTGCATACTTTATCTTCATATTAAAAGCTACTGGCCAAGCGCGGTTCCCACGTAATGCAGACGCATTTTTCAATTTCAGAAGACTACATAACCATCCGGTACAAGCCACGTAGAGGTGACTATAGTTGTTAATACAACAATTGAAACCGTTCCAATCCCAAGAAAAGCTAAAAAATTGTAACATATGTTTTTTTTTTTAAAGAGAAGACTAATATTTCTGTATGGTTTATTTCATTAACTCGCACTATATTCAGTTTCTTACAGATACAGTGTGATCCTATGGAACCTTTAAGTACATATCGGGCCTGTTACGTAGCTCGACGCTGAGTTCAGCTGTTTAATTTAACCAGTTGCTTGTTCATGCGTGGAAATAACAATAAACCGATTAACCATCGTTGATGATCTCCTATGCTTTTGTTACCTAATATCCTACTAAATAATTAATCTTTTTTTTTTAGGTACGGTTCGCTGGCTCTGTCAGCTATTTATTTTTCGTAATTGCGATTTTGTCAGCTTTTATTGATGTAACATATATAATAAGGCGGGTGCAGTGCTTCCATATGCTTTTATCCTAGGATTTTAATTTGCTGTATTATATTTAAAGTATTCGCAGAATATCGCTGATTTCATTATATCGAATGTACACAGGATGTTTCCATTAGACAATTTTTATTGATTTTTGCTATATTAAAGTGATACTAGGAGGTAATTAATTAAAATTTCTTTGGTCGCAAGCATACTTTTGGTATAATTTTTTTAGTAGGAGACAAAATGTTTTAGTAAAAATGTATGAATATTTGTAAAGAGATTCGAGTCTAAGAATTATTTCACTTCAGTGGTTTATTTTGAAGCAGGAACCATACTACATTTTGGAGGTTGTAAAGTGTATAGATTTACAAAAGTACACGTAACATCCTGTATCTAAAAATAAAGATCTATAAACTAGTCGTATTTATGATTTTATATAAAAGTTCTCAAAATAAAAATATTTTTTCCAGGAGGAAGGTACGGTTACGGCACCAGCAGTGGTTACTTGAGTGAACCCGAACCACGTGGTTCTTCCGACAGATCGGCGACTCTTGACAATCGACGACGTCTGCGAAATAAAGAAAATGACTTCTCCACTTCGACTATGCCAAGAAAGTAAGTACCTACAGCTACTTTTACTTTTCGTAATCCAATTGGATATCGTAAATTAAATATAAAAAAAAAAAAACATTTTAAAACCAGAAACGGCCCACTGAAATACGCCAGCGAGGTTTACAAAAATCAACCAGGCCGTATCGAGGATTACGAACCGGGTCGATCATCCATTGCCGACAAGGAAACCAAAGAGGTAAGTCCTTAGAGTGAAACAAAAAATTCATTTTTGAAATAGCCAGTGAGTTTATTCGATACTTTAGAATTTTTCAAAGTTTAACGAAAAAGTGACATAGCAAAGTGAATGAAAAAATGAATCGTCTCTAGTTTAATATATTGAAAAGGATCAAAGAGCTTTGCTACTTGAATTCGTAAGACTGCTGACTCTTGGTGTACATATAGATTACAAACTATTAGAACGAAGGACGATCTGAAATATGAAATTGAGAAAGAGGATCAGTGAAGCACGCTACGTTGTAAATTGTACAAGGACTAACACTATCGAATCCCTTCGCATTTGCATTATCGTTGTTCCGTGAAACGTGATAATTAACGTGCAGTAATGAGTAATAACAGAGAATATATTGAACCGCAAATACTAATGGTAGATACTTAACGCTGGCTTTAAGTGCTACTTGAACATGACGATAGTTTGAAATGGCTTTGCTTTTAGCCAACGTCTATCACATGGACAAGAAGAAAGGTAACGACGATACGAAAAACTAAGAGAAATTCTATACTTCTTCGTTTGTTATTTAACGTCACGATACTAAGTGCGAATTGTTTGCTTCTTATAAGATGCGATTCTTCCTTTATACAATGGTATCGACTCAATGGATCAAAGCAATTGTCCGAGAGTATATTAGTTATATTTTATTAAGCTTCAGTAGTGCTGCTTGTAGACAATTATATATTTTTTTTATTACATTGATTACTTTCCATTTGAAATTTTGATCTTGCGGTAGAGAGACTGTCATATGTGGTATCAAAAAAGATTTTGAATGGGAAGTAACGTGTCTTTAGTAATCCTATAAATTTTTTTTTATTTTTGATCCCATTTTATACGAAGTAACCCAAATAGATTTCACGCCTAGTATAACGCCGTGTTTAATTCTATTTTTCTAGTGGTGGGACGAGGTCATGGACATATTTGACGGGGTACGCCATTTTTATATTTAGTGTAACTACTTAAGAATTTGTTATTAGCTTACGTTTCTCAGTTTCTCTATAAAGTGTTCAGTCCACGTCAAAGATATCGAAAAGAACTTGCATCAGAATCCGACGAATCTTTTAAGAAGGAAGCTGTTTATTTTTCTTTCTAAAACTTTTTTTTTAAATCAACGCGATATTTACTTTGAAAATAAAACTCGATGCGTGTTCTTTTCTAATGGTGATGGGAAAAGGTTATGGTCCAAAATTCTTACTTCAAAGTAAATCTGACATATTTTGCTCGTCAAAGAATTATCATTTGGGCCTTGCAGATGATCCAAAAGGGTTGACTATTATTACGATTATTATTCTCCCTAAAAATAGAACGAGTCAATCAGCTGACATTAACGGTGGAACTGGGAGAAATTGCGAGCACGCGATAATTCGACATCGTTATAAAGTCCCATTGCATTCAACGTCCAACAGCTGATTGGCACGTTAATTTTCGAAGGAGACATCACCTATTGCCCTAACGTATCGTACTCCCAATGTCAATTGGCTTTAAACTTACACTTTAAAAGCACCGTATCACTGTCACTCACTGTAATATCTTACCTCTGGTAATGACGTGTTGTTAGCTTCACGATAAATAATCTTTCACGTACAGCCCCTCTTCAGCCATATCAGCACTATCCAATTTGCCGCAAATAATCCAGACTGACTTCTCCCATCCATACCGATACCAAGATCCCCAGCTAATTAATCCCCGTAGGACCTAACTGTGAAACCACTTTTCAAAATTCTATGATTCTATATCCCAATAAAAGCTGCCCTGTACCATTATTCTTCAACTGTTGCGTGTAGTACTCGTTAATATTGTTGATCTCGATGTGTTGGTTGTTTGTGTCGTCGTCTCTACTTGTGCGCTACTTCCGGTTCCGGTTCTGGTTGGCGAGCGCAGTGGCTGGATGAGAACGGACATCCTCAAGATCGCAATGCCGAGGAACCGATCGAAGAGCGTCGACTCTCGCAATCGGCACGAGCTCTCAGTCTCTCCTACAGACCGGACGGCCGTCACAGTGTAAGAGCACCACTCACGAGTTCGAATACTCCCGAAAATACCTACGAATTAGGGAAACTCGAGGAAGGTCGCTTCCTTACCGACCGAGTCGATAATACCGACGGCGTTTTCGCGCACTCGAGACCTCCACGAGAAATCGGTAAAGACAGTTCTGCCACGTCGCGTTGCAAGACCAGATCAAGCCCTGGGATGCAGGTGCAGGGTAGATCCTACACCGTGAAGAGCGAACGCACCACGTCATCCAGGATGACATGCGGGAAGGGATCTATAAAATCTCATCAACGACAAGAGACCGATAACGTTAAAGACGTTAAAGACAGAACGAACGATAACAGTGCGCCGCCCGAACGCATAATACGACCCTTACGTGACTGCTACAGCATGCTGGAAGGAAAGTCAAAGAGCTTCGTACTGCCAGATCGTTATATTCATCGATCTTTAACTAAGACCGGATGTCAATCTGCTCGATTGGCTAAAATCGAAGATCGGTTGCTCCTGCCACTGCCAAGCACTCGCAATGACTACCACCACCACCATCACCATCATCACAACCACCACAACCACCATCATCACCACCACCACCGCATTCCACCTTCTTCTTCTACTTCTTCTTCTTCTTCCAGCACCAATCATATCATACCACAACCTTCTGCTCTGACTGCGACATCGCCACGGGTTAGATTGCCATCCGTGATTTCGAGTGCACGATGCATTCTTATTAAATGCGAAGTTAATTATTATTGCCATTATTATCGTTATTAACATAGTGACGTTCGATGCTCGCGCGATATTATTTGTCATCAGCTCTCGTATTGTTTACGGCTACAGCTATATGATATGTATAACGGTTTTAAAATTATAGTTATATTATTATATGGGCGATTCAATGCCGGTTCGATCAATGTTGGCAGCATGGTCGCGGGTTCTTATGAATTTTGAGTATCTGTAGTGTTGATTGAGAAGGAATCTTTTATAGAAGGATTTCACGAAATTCTCCAAATTCAAAGAGTTACGCCATGTAGAATTTTTGTACAAGGGTTCTCTTTAACTGTCTTATGTCTGCGTACGGTTATCTCGCGACCTTGACGAAACCAACAGGCAGCTTGCCAAAATTTGGAGAACGCGAATGGCTCCATGGTACCGGTGCGCTTGCCTTAAAACAATAAAAATTAACGTCCAGTCTCTGTATGTTGGCTCTGCCATAATCCGGATACTTATTCCTATTGTTCTATTGCTCTGTCTCTACTTATTCTTGCCATTTTCGATGTCGATGTTACTATATTTGCTGTTACTGTCTTCGATGTTGTTCCCATTATCCATCCTCCTCTACTTATCTACTTGTTCTTCAGCTTCGTACATACTGTGCTATTCTCTTAAATAATTTTATTACTCTACTCAACAATTAGCCGAATGAGCAGCATGCTTTTTAATCAACGTGTGAACCATAAGTATATTTGTTGGCTATACTGATATGATAAAAATAATACCCACATGTGCATTCGCGTGAAAGCTCTTAAATGTATGCTTGCGATTCAACTGCTTTGCCAAAAATTCATGCTGATGTCAGTGTGTCCTCGTAAAGTAATGAAGCACGCAATAAAGGGCATGTCTACGTGTCGTAATTTATATGTTACATGAAAGACCAAAAAAGTACAGATGAACAAGTGTCAAATGAGTTTATTCGATTTTACAGCCTTTCGATCAGCGCAGTACACATATCGCCAAGCCCTATATGTCCCAGTAAGTACACCAACAAAAATTCGTTTGATTAAAGTGACTAATTAAAAAAGAAATCTTTTCTTCTTATTTCATTACAGTGCCTTAAAAGAATCAGGCTACGAAAGCGATTCGACACTGGTATTTCGTCGACGCGACGACGTCAATCCTCTGAGTCCTCTTGAACAAAGATTGGCTTACAAGACTGTACAAAAGGGTGGCGACGTACCCCTGCACGGTCTTCGTAAACCAGCCCCTGAACGACCAAAGGGTAAGTAAAAATAATTCAATGATGAAGTATGTTTAATTTTTATGATTTTTTTCTGGGATATGGGGGGTTAAATCTATGCTTTGTTTTTTAAATAAATGTCCCTCTGTGTCGTTATATGAATTTTACGTAATTTCAAAGTACCCGATAACATATCACGACTCATTCATCGCCACGTAACATGGAATGTCTCGCAATTAACCCCAAGTAATACGCGTGGTGCATGTGATCGTGTTTTTGCAGTGATTAACCATTATTTTCTAAGGGCAAATATATGCGACATGTATCTTGATTAACTCTAATATTCAAAGTGTCTTCTGAACTTTGATTACGATGCTGTCTAATTGCAATGAAGCGCTCTTAAATCCACGGCTCGAAAGTACGTGCTGTTTTGGTCGATGGCGAAACTATAAGAACCTGATTTCATCTTGTAGATACTAGTACCTCAGTGCATCATCCAAGTGACGTAATCACATTATTATGCATGAGCGTCTTTTACGCGTTTTTAATTATATGGCACTCTGTCTCGAATGTTTCGAATTTATTATATTTTAATGCTTCCAGTAAATCTATACTATGCTATTATTTTCATCTCTATCCTCTTGCAGGTTACTTTATGTTATACTGTAATATGGCACATATCTTTTTATTATCTTTCTTCTTATCTATCTTTTCGATCTATCGATATCGGTATGCAGCTATGAGTTTTCGATTTTTCTCACATTTTTATTCCCTGCACACCACGAAGAGGAACGATCTCCTGCGATACCACACGCGCAAGCAAAACTCACTGCCTTGCCTTGGTGAAAGGGGTTCATCTCGTGACTCACCGAACTCGCACTGCTAACGGACGCAAAACGAAACTCTGTCCACAGACGACTCCGAGATCGAATACTTCCCGATCTCGCCGACATTGACGCGGATTCGCGTGCACAAGAAAACGAATCCCACGACAGCAGAAACGAACGCGCGAACTGCGATCTGCCCGGGCGGTGCCAGTTCCTCATCCACGGAGATGGTTTTCGCGCGCTACAAAAGATCCGCACCCTCTCTGGTCAACTCAGCCCTGAGACAGTCCTTCAAGTCGGACATCATTCCGGCAAGATCGCACTCGACACCTTCCAGAATATCCTCCCCACCACCTGGCCGACCACCATCGAGAGTATCGTCTCCTGCCAACGGACCACCCTCTCCCCCAAGGAGAATGTCCTCTCGAAATAACTCAACACTCAGACTCTACTCGAAGATGCACATTACTGATAATCCACATCCACCGAGTTCAAGACACGAGCAGTGCTTTACGGCTGATAGTGTGTCAAACATCAGATTCCTGAGGGACCGACTCTCTTGCAAGCTCGAGAAGCACAGAAAGGATAGAGAAGAGGCACAGAGGGTCAGGGTAAAGAGAACTTTGTCGACCAGTCCAGTATCGTCTCGGACCAGGGTGTCCTCTACGGTCATTACTGATTTTCCTAGTGGGAAATCAGAACCTTGTTTGTCCAGAAGTTTCACAGAAGGTACCAGCGTCAAGCATTCTACTCGGAGTCCTGAACGATTGCGATCCAGGACCTCTACATCGGCTAGTCCTGTGTCCAGGACTTCTAGAACTACACTACAGAAAACGGTCGATAGCAAACGAACCTTGGAAGATAAACCACCTATCAAGAGAGTACCATCTAAGAGTCCTATTTCGATGAGCTCGAGGGAATCGACTATAGATCGGCTATACTCACCGGAAAGGACGTGCCATCATGGCAGTCGGTCAAGGACTTCGGTTGTCCCAGTGAAAAAGGAACCCATTAAAGTTCGTCGTACGAAGAAGGAGCAGGATGAGGTTTGCAAGAGATTGAGTAGATCACCTGATTTATCTTCACCTATGGAAGTTCGTAAGGTCATCCAGAAGCAGAAGGACAAAGATTCCAAGGTAGGACCGACGAAACTCTTGCCTTCGGGAACTGTTGTAAAAAGTTCTACAACTATGTATTCTTCAGCTGCTAACAGCAAGCAGAAGAATACTGAAGATAAATCATTGAGAGTAACCGTGGCGATATCGTCCAAAGGACGAGAGCTTCTACGAAGAACCACGGAAACTTCAACCACTACCAGAAGTCTGACAAAAACGTCGACCACGACTTCATCGCCGTTGATAAGTCGGAAGACGACTTTCGTAGAACCTGTCGACACTTCGAAGCTGAAGCCAGTAACGAAGCAACAGGATAAATTGCGAAGTAGCCGAGAATCCTTGCGCTCGACTTCGTCCTACTGTACGGACGTTCTGAATGACATCGGTAAGAGGAAACGGCCGCGTGAGAAACCGCAGACAATTATTAAATCACCAGTGAGGAAGCCAGAAACTATCAGTCTGATACCAGACGACAAGGACAGGAAGATTGAGAAGAAAAAACTGCGGAAGGATAAAAATAATGAGATCGTTAAAAATAAAAAATCGTCAAACGGTAAGAAAAATGATGCTGAAAAGAAAAAGTCTCGGAAAGCTTTGGGAAAGGCAGCTGGGTCAGAGATGGCTAAGGAATTGCGTAAACTCGATCAAGAAAATCCCACACCGACATTGACTGTGGAGCAAATAAAACGCCATCAGGAAGCCATGAAGTCGGATGTCTTTTTTCAAAATTTATTTTTGAGAAATATCTCACCCACCCCGTCGCAAACCAGTACACTGAGAAAATCATCGGTCCTCGAGCGCGCCAAAATGTTTCAAGATTTAAGTAGTGAGAATTTCAAATCGGAACCCTCGCTCAGATCTCTTAATATTTACCTGGCCAGTAAGCGACCAGTCTCTAATTCAAAATTCAAAAATTGGGAACGCGAAAGTGTCTCTTCGAGGTGTTCCAGCCCTTATGGTGTCAGCTGGGCTGGGCGGTCCGTATTTCAAAAAATTAGCAAATTTGATAGTCTCCTAAGCGTTGATGACTACGCTACGGAATTCGGTTCGGCCACTTCACTACGTGGACGAAGTCCGGACATAACTCAGCATTGCTACAAGGAAAGAAGTTTGAGCGAACCACCATTAAAAGTGCTACCAGTAACTTCTGAGCAACGAAGTCCGGAGCGTCATTCGCCACGACCAGCATCCCCATCTCCAATTAGATCACCAGCCTGTCGCAGGATCCAAAGCCTAAGACAACAGGATGTTCCAGGTACGACAATTGTCGTGAGAAAAGCAAGAGCCAGAAGTGCTGGTGAAATAGAGCAACGTAAGAAAGCAATTTTCGGCTCAAACCTGTCACTGGCAAAAAGTACAAGTTCACTGAATTCCTCGCAAATCGATAGAGAAGAGTATCAGCAGTATGTACTAGAGATGCTACACTGTAAAAGAAAATCTAAACGATATAAGGACCTTCATGATTTCTATGCAAGCTTAGAAAGAATGGGTGAGCTAGAACGTACAGCATCCAGCAGTGACTTGAAACCCAGATTAAAGAACGAAGAGATCATTGACTATGATCGTTGGAAGGAAGTCAGATCTAAGGAACGTGCGGAACAGGAATTGAAGGTATTGTATGGAAAATTGAAAGCAGCCCAAAAGGAAAAGGATTTCCTCTTCAGACCTAAGGACGTCGATCAATTCAGATGGCGAGGTGATTCGGGATTGAGGTGTAAGGAAAAGTCCGTGGAAAATATACGCGATCATTTTCGTAAATTAGAAAACGAAGAGAGTGAATTGGAATCTTTGCGACGTCGTGACATCTCGTCGAAGAAAGACGTTTATAAACCGCTATGGCGAGGAAACTCGGTGGTGAGTGTAGCGAATACAATGTCGAGAAGAGCAACGTCATCCGAAATGGAAAGAACCGTGCAGCCACTTCTGCAAAAGAATCTCGGTGGAAGTAGAAAATTTTGGAGCAGCCTGTCGGTTGAGCAAGTAAATGCTTTGAAGAATCAGCTTAATGAAATTTATAGCAACGACAATGGAAAATTGAAGACCATGTCAAAATCGGATTACGAAATAGTAGTTCCACCTCAGGACCAGTTTGGCGATGGCATCCAGGAAGATAAGAAAGGTCTTCATGTACGATGTCATTCCATGGTAACGCCAGATATATGCAAAATGGCCGAAGCCGTCGATAAAAAGACTCCTTACAGCCACTTGGATTCCCCGTTGAAAAGAAGCAATTCGATCAATCGCGGAAGAAGCATAGAGAGATCGCAATCGGACAGAGAAGTGGTGGCACCGGCTATGTCTGAATTGGAAAAGAAAAGATTATCGTTGACCTTGAGTCAAGAGATCTTAGATAAGGTAACACAAAGACGAGCTTCTGCGTCGATAACGCCACGAGAAACCCGCGGTGCAATAGCTGCAGCTGCAGCGAAACCAAAGAGTTCGACCTCAAGTGCAACTGACACTTCACCGCGCACCTGTTACTCCTTGGAAATGTCAGAAGAAGGTACACCAAAGTCTAAAGATAAAAGTGACTTTTTACTAGTTTTAACGCCAAACGACGAAACGCCAACGAGCAAGCGAAGGGTCGAAAGTGTCCTGGAACAATGGTCGAAGAAGCCACCATTAGTGACAATGGCCGTTTCCGAAGAAAGTTTAGTAAAAATGTCACGTGCTACGTCCGGTAGTGAACTGGATAGTAATACTGAGAGTTCCGAGACATCGGTAAGAACTGTTATACATCAGGGAAGCTCAGAAGATGTAACGAGAAAGGTCGGATTCTTTGAGACTATGGATTACGACACGAAAAAGGATAATAAAATTGATGGACGAACGGTGAAACAGCCAAGGAGCAGTCTATCGTTTTCCCAAAGCTTTGCCGACCTGAAGGAACTCTTTGGTGAGACAGAATCAGCTAAATTCGCAACGATACCGCTTCACAGGTCACGACCTCGTTCGACCTCACCAAGACGAAGTCCTCCCGCTTCGCCAGACACTTTCAACACGCGACAATTCTATTCACGATCGCAGGACCGTGAAGACTTTGTCGACAGGGCTCGCAGTGTAAGTCCGTGTCGCGGTATGTCAACGTCATCCTGCAGTCTCGAGAGCCTGTGGCAACGAAGTGCATCGCCAGATCCAGAAAAGTACTGGCGAGCCTATCTGAAGTTGACGAAGAGCGGAGCAGTGAAGAGACTACGCGCAAAATTCGAAAGTCTAGAGGAACTGACTGGTAACCGTGCGAAGATGGTACCGACCCCAAAAAGATTCCAAAGCGATCCGGAACTGACGCGTAATTTACTAAGCAAGGGAGCAGACGATAACAGAGCGATAATCAAGCCACAGGAGGTACCAGACGTGAGCTGGCTCAGAAGGAAATATGAACCAGTAAGAGGTCGGGCGCGTAAACGTGGTACGTCACCACCAATTCCACGTATTCCTTTGCGAATGGAGGACCTGGGTATGCCGCGTATCAACGTGATAAGTAAATTAGCCGAGCTGAAGGAACCATTGCGTAAGACAGTCAGCTCCTCTGGGAAAGCAGAAACGAAGGAGTTGGAAGTTAGCAAGCCGGTCGGTCGTATTCGTAAAAAATTCGAGCATGATCAGGAGATGTCGATTCTAGGTGAGATGTTCACATCAACTCCGAACGTGCACGAACTTCGTGATATAGCACCGTATTTGGCCGGTCAGTGGGTTGCACACAAGTATCCTAGTCGTCATGATAACGCGCGGTCCTTATCCTCACCCGAGCTCGAGACAGAGGGTGGACCCTCGAGTCGTATATCGAGTCATCGAGAGGGTCACTCGGAGAAGAGGCAGAAGGTCGGAAAGCCACGTGCTACCTCCTCGTCACCTATACGTCCTAGAAGACCACCTTCGATCTTGAAGCAACCCACGGACGCCTTTGCGAATCAACCTTTTGACCCAAGCAAGCACAGACCGAGGTATAGGTACCAACCTCCTCCTCCGACTGTTCATCGAGAGACCAGGCCCTGGTGGCCGCCAATACCAACCTACACCGCGAGGCCTACGGTCACCTTCGAAGGTCCGGCTTCCTTATGAGTTAGGATACCTAATACACTATCTTTTTCTCTTTGCCCTGTAGCACGTGTGTTCCTCTCAAGAAGGAGTGCTTTCGAGTTCAGTTAGTTTGGATACGATGGCCCTTCTCTCACCTGCAAGCTCTCCTCCTTGATGCGGATTACACGTAATGGCCAGCACCAATATCGATAGATTAGAAAAAGAGGCACATACCGCAGTTTAATAGTACAAGGCTGCATTGTCGTACGCGAATTTAGGATTAGTGCGTTGTCCTTTGTGTTTATGCCTAGCTCTATCTCATTGGAGACACTTTCTTTAGTGCGGCTAATTATTTTTATTTTCATTTTGTTTTGCTGAAATATAGAGTACTCGAACGCACCTCCGCCGCCACCAAAAGCTCCACACTACAAAGGCGACCGCCAAGGTAATGCTACATGCTAATGATTGTTGCTAATTTTACATTCTTACATTCATATATACATTTTCGCCATTGTTTCTCCTCTTTCTTACCTTTCCTATATGTATAATGTATCGTTAACAAACTGCCGATATTGAGTGTTCGCATTAACCAATGTTCGACGAATTAACTAATCACGGTAACTACAACCCAACATTTTTCAAAGGTGATCCATATCCTTTTGAAAAGAACCGTATCTCCAAAGAAACACTACATCCGTTCCTCTACAAGGAAAATCAGGCATGCCAAGTGACTGTCGAAGCATGAAAACTAGTTAAGTGTCATAGTAGGCATGTCTCTATTATACAGAGAAAAACCTTATTACCACGTATGATATGTTTTGTATGCACATTAAGGTCGCTACGGTGAAAAAATAACCAGAAACGACATCGTTCTCTAAGTATGTCTATATGTATGTTGCGGTCATCGTCGGATGCACGTAATGATGCATGTACCTACTTGAATAAACGCCGGAAATTATATCGCACGCTAGCATAACTTGTGCCTGTCGAAGTGTGGTTTCTGGATCATGGATTGATATATTGAAAAAAAAAATTCACATTCATTACATTGTCATATCGATCAGGATGACTATTTAAGGTGTCAAAAAGAAAAAAATTAATACTTTTCGAATATAATATTTGATTGAGGTTAAATGACGAGATCTGAGGTCTCGTTCTGTTCATTGCATACTTAATGTGTCAATGAAGTTTCGCACGTGATAAACAAGAATGGTCATTAATCCGTTCAACCATGATGACGCTTTGGTCGGATGTCAAATATATAGAGAAACATATGATAATACAATTAAAATGAAATTTTAATTGTTAAATTCGTGAATAATGATTCACAGTTTCATATCTGTTTTGCAAACTATATATCGAAGCAAAGGAAATTATTATATATTACTGGATAACATTAGTATTGTTCGTCCGTATGTTACACAGTCGCAGAAACACGCGATAATCGTGAACATATTGAAATCGCACAGAGCGACGTCATCGCTCATAATAAATATGACAGCGTCCACGTTACATATGCGAGACAGACAGCGTTATATTTTTAATCTTCACTACCAATATATTAATTGAATTAAATACGATTTTTTTTTAATATCAAACTCCATGGTTAGAATTACATAAATCTAACATACATATATACCTTGATACCATAAAAGTAAATAATATATGAAAAATATTAGAGATTTTGAGAGCTTCCAACGAGTTTTACCTGTTTCGGAAAATCCCATTTAAATTCTCCAAACATTGTGGGAATTTTTCAAAAATCTTACGTGCGCTCCCATTAAGCGTTCCAACCGATCGTCACGCATCATGCGTTCTTTGAAAATTACTGTAGAACTTATCTATTACCTTTAAAGCACGCAATTTATTGACACGCATCAAGAAATTTGCTGCTCGGTAAAGCAATAACAGCAAAGTAACAGTTATCTTCCCCGTTACATAATTACAAGCAAGACCGTTTAGCCAAGCAGCGAGGAGTGCAACCTTGGCATCCTGGGTCGAACGTTACCGATTCCAGCTGCGATTTGTTCTCTCGTGAAATGAATGGAACAAGGAGCGTGTCTAGTGGGTGGTGGTCAGTATTTTGGTAGTGGAAGACTTTCACCGTACTAGGATTAGTGTTATTCCAACGTTACTCAGATAACAACTCGCAGACTGCAATGACGAGCCTTATCTAATCGCGTTACGGTAATTCGTGGGCCTCTGTTTCTACTCTTGCGGCAAAACATACGAACAGTCCCGCGGATGATCTGGAGGAAAGAAGTGGACGAAAGAAAAAAGATCCCGGAAATTTTTCGTTATACCAGAGAAACGTTATATGCGACTTCCGTCCTTGAGAAAATAAAGTGGCTCACATTGTCTACGGCTGAAGTTAAAAGTGGAGTGAGCACGGATAGTGCCAGCTTAGCCAGGCAGACGCGTTTTGCGCGTCTTGCGCGTCTGTCGCGCTAACGAAATTACGTTTGTCTTTATCGTATTGAATTTTTCTTATTTTCCTTTATTTCGATTCACGTGACAATGAAGTTATCTCATATCAAATGGAATTCGACGATTGTTGTGCAGTGCGTGCTGTAGATCGGTGCGTGATCCGCGTAAAGATAGAATGCCGAGATTCGAGTACTCGGTGGAAATTAATTTCTTGTTGAGAGGGAAGTAGGTGGAATGTTATCGTGCGTGACGTAGAGATTGTGATAAAAGTTCGCCTTCGATCGATCCTCGAACTGTTTTACCAAACCCTTGCCAATCGTTGCTCACGAGTTACGGACGGGGCTTGTTTGAGCTTTAAACATAACTGAACGACGTGCTTGCGTGTTATGCTTACGAGTCTTTGATTTTATATACGCTATGGCAAGCGATAATATATTTTCGTTTTTACATTACAGTTTCTGGTGATTATTTTTTCATGGAAACATAGCCAATACATTACGGCGGCTCAGTGAACTTTTCACGATAATGGATACTGTGTCAAGGTGGTACTGATAATGGAATAAATTTATTGAAAATTAATATTATAGGATAATATTTTACAATTTAAAGTGATAAAAATGGCAATTGCCTCTGTCACCTAAATCAATGTTTATATGATAGTCAGTAAGACGCTCGATGTGTTCAATAAAACCGTGAAAACGTTACGTTGTAAATACAGCAGATCATACGCTCCACATAAGTTGTTCTACATTGCGTGGAGAATGAGACGTGGCACGACTCATTAGAATATAATAGGGTCTCTATCGGATTGTGAGAGTAGAGATAGCACCGTTCTCAGGGAAAGAGTTCGTTGCATGAAAACGGTGAAAATTGTATCAACACAATTTTCCGAAGAGAGTATTACACTGGGAGTTGAGTTTTTCTTAGTTTATTTTAACTTTTTGTTTCCTCGGCAGAGAAAAAGTTTAAAACGAGATTAACCCAAACTCGCCGTATCAGTCTAGGAAAGTTTTATCAGCTCCTTTTGTGAAAGTCCTTTCGGATCCCTTCGTTACCTCTCGGATGACGTTCGACGCTTCTGGCATTTTAATCGCTCAATCGTCGTTTGAAGTTTCCTTCTTTGTTTCTTTCTTATTTCTTTTTTTTTTTTTTTTTTTAATAAAATGGTGACTCACGTAAGACATGATACCCAAGTACAAATACAGATTCTCATATCGTGTGTAGATAGATGTCATGAAATTAGTGACACATAAATTACGTTTAAAAGAAATTTCCACGCCACAATTGAGAAATCGACACTGATATAACACGATTTCGGAATCACTTGAAGTTAGTCGCTTTCCATTTTCATCGCGTGTTCCCGCGTAATCGATTTCGAATAATAACCTAAGAAGCCAGCGTGCAATATAAAGTTTCGCGCGCAAGTTAATTAGAGCAAGAGATTCTCCGTTAATCGTTTAAAAGGGGGAAGAATTGTAATTAATAAAAACCAAGTAGAATAGCTTAGTCAACTACCCGCTTTGAAAATGAAACTAACGTTCACTCGTTCTAGATATTGCCAAACAATAAGCAACAAGGACGCGTTAAGATAACTAACGGAAAATAAGTGACCACGAAAAATTCAATATTATCAAAATTGACGTCACTCCACTTGAAATTGCGATTATTTTCTTTTTATCAAACAACACTTTCACGCCTATTTAGGAACTAGCCCCGTGAATGAGTACTTGTTAAAATTGATATAACCTTGAAGATTTAAAGAAAATTACAGTTGTTCTTGGTCCGTAATTATTAGAGTAGCAGGTATAAAACGGATGTAGATACAAAGGCGTAGTAATACACCTTTAAGAAAAATGAATCGAGGACAAATTCGAAATCGACATGAAATCCGCAACTACTGAAATACACATAGTACGTATTACAAACACACATAGCTTCTATGGAAGCACCTAGTTAGATAAGAGATCAGGAGAGCTCAGTGTGCGTGACGCGGATGAGAACCTTCATTTACCGTGAATGAGTTAGCGAAGTAACCCGACGTAACGTAACCAGCGTAGCGATCTTAAGACAGAGGCATTGTCTTGGACCCGAGACCCAGGAACCCGCAAACCAAGTCCCAACCACTTGACCAGTATTGCTCCAACGATCGCGTGACTACGAACGATTCTTTAAGATGACCTACGTAAATCGGTATTACTAGATAAAAAATATATTTTCAAAAAATCCTCCTTGCATTGTCGCTGGTGACTTCGCGAATAGCTATAACTCTATGGGTAAAAGTTCAGTCGCACTCAGTATCCAGTTATCGTGGAAATGCCGTTATCTCAACAAGTTCGATAAATCATGATAAACAATAAGAATGAGAAGCGAAGAGTTACTTCTATTTTCTTTTGCGACACATTAACTCGCAATCTTGTCGTTTAAACGTTTATTTTCTTTACATTCATCAGATCGTACAGTGACGTCAGATTGACAATGAACGAAAAGTGGCAAGTTTGACAATCGCTATTCAATTATTGAATAAAACCAAGACCCAGTGTGCGCGAGTGTCCTTGGATTTTGTATCATCGATATTTTTAATTTGCTCGGCAATGGAGCGTGTAATGTCGCCAAGAATTACGGGTTCACCGCTGTACCCACGTGTTGATGACTTGGAGAGGAGTCAACAGTGGAATAGTCTGACGAGCGACATCAACGAACTGGAACGAATGCATCCAAGAAATAGAGGCTTGATGAGGACTCGGGCCCAGGATTCGGATTTCAAGAGACAGGCTATCAACAGACGTTCTTTACCCGAGACCCAAAAAACTGACGTACTGCTTGTGCGCGTGACGACGAGCGATCATGTCACAAAGGAGCGCAGAAGTCAGATGGATCATTCGGTAGATCGTGCTGCCTTGGCGGACAAGAGATGGAGTTGGAAGCCAAGAACGGAATTCGAGAGAAAATACTTCGGTAATAATAATTACGAGGAATTTCATTACGATCGAGCAGAGAATACCAGTCCGAATTATTATGAGAGTACAGAGCGTCTAAATAAGCAAAATCATACGGATTTTAACGAATCAAAAGCATTCCATAAACCTGGAGACAATAGAGAGAGGAAGGATTCAATTAAACCAGGGGAAACCCCTACTGACATTAATCGTAACGATAAACCTAATATGGTGAATCTTTTCAAGCAAGAAGAATCGGAGTTTCGTGGAAGTAGAGAAAGACTGCATGAAATATTCGAACACAATCGACACTTAAGGAGACAATTTTTTGCTAACATGCCAGGCAGTGTTTCTGTAAACAGGAACAGCGACGTTGGTAAGCGTGACAATAGAGTGGTTGGGAAGCCTGGAATTCCAGAAGGAAATGGATTTGGTAGCACTGAGACTGTCACTAGTCAAAGTAATCATTCGGCTGACAGTAGCGTGGCTGGTAGGAAACTTCAAGATGGACACAGTGACATTGGCAACACGCCCGAACTACTAGATGCTGAGGAAACCTACGCAAATTTAAGGCAAAGTAATGAGGTGAAGTATGCTTCACTTAAGAGGCAGGAGGACTTCACTGAGGTTATCGGTTCGAAATCGGAAGCGAATTATCATACAGTGCCGAGAACTAAGCCAATTCTCGACGTTAATGAGCATCATAATAATGCAGATAACGTATCTCTTAATGACTCAGTTCAGAATATACAATCCTTGGATAAGATTGGTCGATCTGAACAAACGATCAGTCATACTATTTATTTCAATGACAGCGAGAGAAATTCAAACAATGAGTTCAAGCCTCGTTTTAACAATCTACCAAAAATCGAAACGGATTATACTAGGAATTTCTCAAAGATTTCTCTGCCAAGTAAAACTGAAAATACTTATGAGATGCTGCCAAATTATCAGGATAGAAACGACACGAAAAAACAGAAAGATGTTCGCGGATTTAAAAATCATGAGAATTTATTATTTACCATAAATTACGCGGTCAACGATGAGGATCCTATTAACATCGATAGTGAGAATGACAGATCACTTTCAATGACGTCGTATGAGAATCGACAAATTTTGAGAAGTCCGAATTATAATCCAGAATCAGATGGTCTTATACTGCTGGACCGTCTCGAATCTCGGATTGAAGAACAAAAGGCTAATCGATCTTACCTTGATTCCCAATTGATGAATGACTCCGTACCTTCAACTACTGATCGAAATACTATTCGTAATGATCATCTTGAGTCATCTGTTCTAACGAGAAGAAATGATTACAGTATGACAGACGCAAACAACAAATCAAGTATGTCCAATGATTTTCGAAAATCTTTACCCAATCTGGCGATTCTTAATCAACCACAATTTTCTACGAATTCTATAGCTAGACTGTCGATTAATGGGTCCGTGAGAGATCTGTCAGGATCTAAACGCTCTAATGACTATAGTAAAAATCATTTGGTTCAGATTCAACCACAATCACTATACAAAGAATACGTCCCAAATTTCTATACAGCACACAGTCACTTACGCGAGTCATCAAACAAGGAATCGAAAGCCCCAACAGTTCCAAAACGTCGAATTAAAAAGTTCATACCCCCTCCTCTGGATTTATCAAAAGTATATAACTTATCCGATTATGATGAAGAGGAAAGATCAATGTTGAAGAATTATACCGTTGACGTATCCCTCCTACAAGATTATGATAGGCCAATGACTGGCTGCTTTACCGTAATTCCTGATGACAGTCCGCCACCTGACACTTGCACACGAGGAAGAGAGACCATGATAAGAGATAGTAAAGATTTTTTTAAAATCTCAAACGATTCACCATCATCAGCTTCAATGTTGAATTCTGATCAAATTAGAAATCCTAATAAAATTACTAAAGAGAGGACTCGACTAATTTCTTCGAGATTTTTAAATAAATCTTGCGGCGATATATCTAGAGCCTGTGAACTACAGTCGCCACAATTAGTGAACAGCTTCAAAAATTCAATGGTGGATATACATTCTGCCAACTACTCTACCGATGGTGGCCAGCATTCACGGCTGGGTAGCTTTGACAGTGCATCGAACAGCGGTACCGTGAGTCCTCTGTCAGATCACCGGAAGTCGAGTGGCAGACTTACTCCGGGGACCGGAACCACGCTTCCATTGGTTTATGGCCCGATACCATACAGTCAGTACACAAATAGAATTTCTTTTTTAATTTACTAAGTACGATCTATTTATGTATAGTCCCACCTATACAACTAAAATTACATACGTCAAGTATACGTATAATTCAAATTATAGATCAAGTAACATCTCCTCCATCACATAAAAGACTATCATTGAAGGAATGACAGTCCTGTACAACCCACGCTTGTAGCTCCCAAGCATATAATTGAAATTTACTTACTTCTAATGAAGTAATTCTCATGTAAAGGAATATGCTAACGATACAGGCATAACAATAGAAATACGAATTCTTCCTACCATACTGTTTAAGGAAAAAATATTAAAACATACCTAAATCAGTCAAAAATGTAATTTCCATTACAAAGCATTTACCACTCTTGTTACGTAAGATGTCACAGGCTCAGAAGTTAATAAAGTCCCTGAAAACTTTATCCGTCTAACACTCGTCATAGATTAGATGTAGATACAAGTGTTCCGATATTTGTACTACTTACTTTAATGATAACATACACCAAAAAAGTATCACTATTCGCTATAACACACGATAAATGATCCGGACATACTGATAACCAGACAATAAAAATATGCGACACAGTTCTCATAATATATTACACTAACTAAGAGTAGCAAATATTTATCACTTCCGCGAAACTCCTCGTGAATTTCTAGAATTCAAATCCAATTAGAATTCCCACGTTGTGCTTCCCAACGTTAATCGCATCTGCAGTGTATTCTGACTGGAATTTCCAACGGGCTGCAAAGCCAGCGACTCGAAGCCACGTGCTCAGCTTATAGGAAATGCGTCGCAACACTGTCGTTCATTTTGCTGTAGCTGTCAAAGAGACCAAAACGGATGCTGAATGTAAAATTTCGTAACAACAATTGTTACCCACACAGACCAGAGATTGTTGACTCTGATAAGATCATCGTCATCGAAGCGAAGCGGCTTTATTTTCATGCATCAAAATTAGCGTGTAACGTATACGGTGTTCATCGCGTAGCACTATGCTTCACGATCATCACAGTTGCCCAGTGTGTGAAGTCAGCGCAGACGCGTGACAGGCACACTCTCACCGTAGCGCCACTATGTTATGTCGCATCTTTCTATGATATCAGTTGTATCATCGCTACGCGTTGTGTTAGACGTGTTACTTAGTACCAGTGTTAATTACGGTCATTAGTTAAGAATTTTATTAAGGGTGAGCATCACTACTTACGTCACGGTATGTTGGGATCATTGTACGTTTACTTTGATCTGTAATGATATATTGAAATAGTATGGATTGTATATATTGTAATATATGATTATTGAGACTTTTGTACAATTTTTGTTGTTGTTGCATTGTTAATTAAAAGCGCAGTGAAAATGAGAACTTTTAGTATCGTGATAATCTAGTCTAGTTTAGTTGGTAACGCTACGTTCAAGAGGTATCGTGTATACTGTGCGTCCCTATAGTATGCCATGTTATTTTAGGAGCTTAAGGTGCATATATGCACAACAAGGAACATAAATATGCGCGGGTTGCTGAGAGTACGCGATTTAGAGTCACTAAAGTCCCGCGATAGACGATTATAGTATGTAGTTCAGGGAATAGTGAATACTTGGTACAATTAATCAGACATGCAGAGTTGCTCTAATACTGTTCGTAACTTTTGCTCTAATGAAAATTTGGAATTCTAGATGGAATCATTTGTTTTGTCTCAACCCGGTATATGGCTTTGGTATACAGCTCTGCTAGACGGTTATGCTGTAAAAGTGGCAATGATTATTTATGGGACAGTCTAGATAAAATAAACTGCTAGCGTATACCACGCGTTAAAGAAATTCCGCATAGCAGGAATGCTAAACGCGTAGAAAATATATTCTTGAATTTACTAATCGCAAGCTTCCTCTTTCACTATTTACGCTTTCCACGTGTTAAAATATTGCATATTTTCAATGGAACAAGAAGAACCAAATATTTATTCAAATATCACACACAAACTGATTTTTTTTAGAAACTGTAAAACTCCTATATTTACTCACGGCTATAACAAATAGACTGATGTCGTAAGTGCGTAATTTTACACCAAATCGTACGCCGATGATATTCATTATGCAATATGAGTCTGAGTCATACAAACTATTTTAATTCCCTGCCTTCGTAAACGTTAGATTTGCAAAAAAAGAAATCACATCCTATGTATTCGTCAAAAACCTTTTGGTTAGTTGACTGTTGAAATAATCACACTGATAATTCATGCGAAATTTATAGCATATAGTTATTACACATAAGTAATATTTACAGGGTGATATACAATCGATGAGAAAAGTTTACTTAACACAGGAATTAGGGAAAGGTCAAAAAAATATTATTCGTTGAAAATGAAATTTTCTCAATTTCTACCAGTGCTGTCACTCTTTCTCTCTCTCTCCCTGTTTCTCTCTAGGATCAACGCAACGTTGTAATACGAAACCTTATAATCGCCAGAGACACGGTTAAGCTTAGAGAAATGTAGGTCATTTATTGGCGATCCAATTTTTTTGTACCCCTTACGTACCCAGCTATAAGGGATTCCTTTGGCTTTGTAAAAACAAATATTCTACTACGTAATGATATTATTGTAATTTGATATTCGTTCGAATCACTGCCCATTAATTAAAGAGAAATAGAGCATATGAACATTATAAGGCATCGAGTCGTGCAGAAGATGACGATTATAATAGTACGTCCGTGATGCTGCTCTGGAGCCTTAATTACGTTCACGGCCAATAAATGTCAATTCTAATGTCCGGCAACAATGGCCACCGTTACAATAGTAAGCAGCATTTTGTAAAGTGGTTTTAATTCGTGGCCCAAATATATACGGGAGCACACGTGTTCTTGATTCATTAATGACACCAATGATTAAGAACTATACGTCTTGCCTTTAGCATTAGGTCATGATTAGAACGGAATGTAAAAGTTGGCACACTTTTACGACGCTTCCTCCGCGAAATTCTCATTTAATTTACTTTCCATTAATTATCCAACGCGTAACTGTCTCGTCATTAAGAATGCAATATGGTTCTTTCTTTATGCACACTACACGTGCCGACCATTATGACAGTCATTATGAAGCATTTTCTTTTTAATTAATAATTTTGTATAGAATACCAGGACATAAATTAAATTATATTTAACACATTCATGAAATGCATCAATGGACGGATCAAATGTTGACCTTAACGTTTTGTAGTTAAAATTTTACTTGCAGATCTTGTATTTCCGGTTTGGCGATAGTGCGGGTCAGCCATTAAATGTTAACAAATGTCAGGGTGAAACATTTCATTGGTTTTATATGGGATAACAGAAGCTGTACTACTTGATAAAGTTTTTAGATAATTTTAACAGAGGAGAACATAAAACACAAGCAGAGGTTTAGAAATTTCAACATGATACGTCCGGCACAGGAAACAGTCACGACGTAAGGAGTTCCTGTAATCAATGTCTAATTGGAACTTTCATACACTGATCTATAATTAAAAGAGGTGTAATTAAGGGACAGTGACCCTTGTGATTACAGAAATAATCTGGCATTAGAGTGGATACAAAACAGTACTCTGCTGCGTATCTTATTATAACTTTCTCGAATTTTTTGGTGTCCATTATTTTCGATAAAATTAGTATAATCAACTTCAAAGCAACCAGTACATTTCAGCAAAAGATCGTACTGCACTACTTTGCCTATAATTTCAAAACCACAAATTCTAAATTTTAAAGTTTTCCTTCTTAAAAAAAAAAAGAATATATTTCTTATACATTCTTTATACATTCCTCAACAATCTAGCACGCACGAGCTTGTGAGTTTCTCTCGTTTGTTTTAAATATTCGGAATTTCCTTTTCTACTAAGTACATCGTTACTAGCTCCATTAATTTAAAAAAAATTTCTATATTCTTTAAGATTTCACAGAAAATATTCACATACATATATCTATAAAAAAATGTACATTCCTACACGTTCTAATGGTAGCAGCTTCCAATGTCCTGTATTGTACTAAAGACTATGTATATTCTCAAGACCTTATATCTCGATTATTAATTCCTGACGTTCATCAACTTTAATTGTTCTCGTCAACAGAATCGCCAAGACGTTATGTTGAGGGTGAGGTGACGATTCACTATCGCTCGCCAGTGCGCACAGAGGCGAAGGAACCATTGAGCGAGGAGGAACTT
The DNA here is from genome assembly GCA_031762395.1 of Calameuta pygmaea. Classification (NCBI taxonomy): domain Eukaryota; kingdom Metazoa; phylum Arthropoda; class Insecta; order Hymenoptera; family Cephidae; genus Calameuta; species Calameuta pygmaea. The sequence continues at coordinate 190,005 of JASANN010000525.1, read as the reverse complement.
GCACGCAGAAGTGCCGAGAATATGCGTCGCGTTTATCAGGAAGAAAGACGTCGCAAATATCTTCAAGAGCTGCACGATATCGACTCACGACGTCATACGGACAATTTTATGTGAGTACTGTGAACTCGAGACTATAAAGCGCATAGAGCTAAAGTGCTTAGAGACAAACGATATATTTCACGCAATTCAATGATAACACGCTATGGTGCAAACTCTTTTATAAACCATTAATTATATTTTGATATTGCGCAAGGTATCTTGACGATACGCGTAATGTTTACACGACATAATTAACCGTGTACTTTATGCATCTGTTCCTCAAAGTAGGTGAAAGCAAGGAAATATATTTCTACAGTTTGTCGTGATAACCTAAGCTGCAAATGATAGTTATTGATATTCTAGGGTATAAAGTATAATTTTGTTATAATATTTGACACTTTTTTTTACTGATATAGTAACATTTCATACATATTATAAATATATTACAAACATTTCATTATTTATAGCCGGTATATAATATTTTGATATATCATAATTATTATAGTCCATGCCATAATATAATACAAACACATCTATTTCACACAATCCATGTAACTTTACGCGCAATGAACATCGCAGTTCATAAATGGAGGTGAAACGTTAGCTCGCGTTATGACAAGGAGTGAAACTAAACATTTTCTTTCGGTACCAGTAGTATAGGTAGTACCTATATAATTATACGATATAGGTAGTACCTGTAGAATTATACGATAGTATCGCATTTAATTCGCAGAAAGTAAACGCGTCTACCGTTAGTGCAGGAACAGTTACTACAGGTACCTGGTATAGTAAAAGTTGCGAAGATATTGCTGAGATGTCAAACAATTGTTGGGTACTGAAACAAATTGAAGTGACAAATAAGTGAGTTGGATATGAAATGTATCCTTGAAGTTTTTTTTGTCGTTCCTTTTTGTCTGTTGCAATTTCTTGTATAATCGTGACGCAATATCGGACAGGATTTCTTGGAGTGAATGGTAAAAAGTTACAGGGTCAATAACAGTTACGTTATTGTTTCAGACCTTCGCAGAAGTCTCCAATACCGCTGAACAGATACGATGACTTTATCGATGATCTCAGTCATCGTGGCAGATCCCATCAGGACGTCACGCCTGAGCCACGTCTGGTTGCAAGGGCCCTTTATAATTTTGTAGGACAGTCTTCCAGGGAATTGACTTTCCGACGTGGTGATATTATATTCGTACGTCGTCAAGTTGATAAGAATTGGTACGAGGGAGAGCACAATGCCATGGTGGGATTATTCCCGTTTAACTATGTTGAGGTAATGATCTTTTAATTGTGTTACGTGACTCGCTCTTGATACGTATAAATAGAACGCACTGATTAATATCGTAATTTTATATTCAAATATTTAGATTCTTCCGTATGATGGAATAAGAACGACACCGAAGAAACCACACGAGGGACAGGCGCGAGCGAAATTCAATTTCGTCGCTCAGACAAATCTGGAATTATCGTTAACCAAAGGTATAGTCGTATAAATATGTATAGCATAATTCAGGGTATCATTATCGATCATAAGCAGAACTTCATATACTCGTGTCTATTTTCAGGTGAAATGGTTATTCTGACACGACGGGTAGATGAAAATTGGTACGAAGGACGTATTGGCAATAGGAAAGGAATATTCCCAATTTCCTATGTTGAAGTGATCGTAGAGCCAGGTCACAGGCCAGGTACTGTTATAGAAATTAGCATATATAATTAAACGTATTCGTCGCTTTCAGCTGATACGTCATCCTCTCGTCTCTCATGCTTCTCATATAATTCTCTCTTCTGTAGGGTTGAAAATTATTCTTAAAAATAGAATAGCCTAGCAGAACTGTCACTAAATTCTTCCTCGTCAATAACTCGTCACTTTTATTCGTGAGTACTTCACATAGCTCTACCGGATAGTCTTGTACGTTTCCCAAATAAAAAAAAAAAAGTTTATATTCCCCTCGTGGCTACGTCATCAATCCTCCAGCACTCGTTTCTAATCACTGTGCACGCGCTCGCTTTTCCGGCTGAGAAAACTTTACGAAATGAGTTAAAGAACTTTTGCTGATATTTTATTGAATTTCAGAAACTCCCGTTCAGAGTAAACCCGTTGCTTCACCCGCGGCACACAGTTTGCTCTCTAATGGATCGGCTGGTGGAAAAATGAGCATGGGAGCTCATCATTACACCCCATCGATCCCCGTCAACCCCACCACAACCCAGCCCCATTACAATTCACTGGTAAGTATTTGCAGTCCCTGCTACTGATTTGACCTAGTATTATATATAACAAAAGAGAAAAAATTAAATAATACATTAAATTGTATCAGAAATGTTATCTGATTCATTACAAAAATTTTACCTCGAATTCAATAGCAAGTCATTCCAAACACACATATCTTATATCAAATTACATATATCCGTTAACAATACATTAGGCACATTGTTATTCTAGTCTGTCTGTGTCATCGATAAAAAATTAAATTTCTTCTAACGCCTCAAGTCAGCCGTACTAATTATCACTTGTTTTTCAAATAGCCACGTATGGGAGGGAACAAATTACATGTAGCTCCTGTCAACGAGACATTGCACATCGATACCCACTCAGAGCCTCAACCGTAAGTGAAATCTATTAACGTAACAGACATTTGTCATTGTCGGACTCTGTTTCTATCTCTGAACATTGAGTACCATGACGCGTGGCTGTATCTCTGGTATTAAACAGTCTTTCACTCATGTTCGCAGGTATCGTGCTCTCTACAATTACAGACCGCAGAATGAAGATGAATTGGAATTGAAAGAAGGCGATACGGTGTATGTGATGGAAAAATGTGACGACGGTTGGTACGTCGGCTCGAGCCAACGAACCGGTTACTTCGGTACCTTCCCTGGAAATTACGTGGAAAGATTGTGAGATAAAACAAGGCGCGATCTCGTACGAACGAGGAGATCATAGGTAGACCGAACGTTACTTCCGTTGCATTGGAAAAAGAAAGAATACCGGAAGTCCAGAGTGAATGCTAATAAAATTGCATCGTAGCGATCGGATTATTGTTTGAGGGATGAAATTGCTACGCTTCCTTGAAATTATGAATTTGGATTAGATACGATACCGAAATAAATATTGATAAAAGGTTTTAAGCATTGGCATAACACGTTTCTCTATCGACTAACGAAATGTTACGACGAGCAAAATGTCGAAAGCGATTATGGGTCTTCCTCCGAACACGGTATCACATTTGATTTTAATTGATAACAATCACGCATGCACTCGGATACTCGATAGCCTCGAGAGAATAATATGTAATATTTAATGACGATCTTGTATAACATTGCATCTACCAAAAATAATGTATAAGTTCATCTAGGCTAATGTGTAAGTAGTGTATAATAACATTTAGTAATTTATTGATATGAAGTTATCATGCTACGAGTATAACGACGATCAATGTTACGATGACGTTCGCACGCGTCATCGCTGTATATCTTATGCGCACGATGCGCTATTGCGTGGCTGAACAATACATTTTTCTTACAAATATATCTACGTAGGAATGGCTACTTTGTGAAACGCGCGACTATAAATGCATACAGTTATTTGTAAAGTCGAAACACTTTTAATAACGAGTGTGAAATTGAACTTCGTAATCTATAAATCAATAAGAGATAAGAATGACTACTGTATTTGATAGGGAAATCTTTACATGTACGCGATACTTCGAATACTTAGAGTAGCCATCCTTAATCCTTTTGACACAAGTCATTTCAGAAAGAAACCACTAATTTCTCAACTACACTAAAAAAAAATTTCAGTTTCTTCATGATTCATCTTGAGTCTGAAAGGGCTAAGGAACTTTGGCCTATAAAGGAACACCTCACTCACCTCGGAGTTTGCATTGAGTAAAAATGTTTGTTGAATAATAAAACCGTAATATGAATACATGAATCCTTATAGGTTGTCGCGATTGCGTTTCTCGTTATATCAACCCGCGACAACGTTCTAATCAAACAAAATACATAGGGTCGACGTTTGTGAGATTGTTAACTATTTGATTTCTTGAAACGACCACTCTTATCAGCATCTAGAGACGTGTATTCTGCTTGAGTTGAATTTACATAATAATTAACCCAATGATTTAGAAGGTGGATTTCATTTCGTCGCCAACAAGGTGACGAAGCAAATGTCCCATTATGATTGAAAGTTTGCCTTCCCAAATTCATATTTTTGTATACGTTATTTATACTTAGAATTATATATAGTATATATATAGTATATGCATAAAATATGAAAAATATCAACTAAGCAATTAGTGATTTATATATATATATATATCTATAAATCATAGGTATATACACATAATTACACGCGACATTTTATTGCATGTTCATGCACCAAACAACAACTACACACAACATGACTCCGTTGCTATGACGATCGCTATGAAATTTCTTGTTCTGCGATAAGTTCTATGCGTGTCGCATTAAAACCTACATACGTACATTGCGCGTCATCACGGACGTTGTTCAAAAAACAGACAATATTTAAATTATTGATACGAATAGAGAATATGTACAAGGGCATTACTTTGTTCAGTATGTAGATATACCGGGTGTCGTCGACGCGGAGTCTTGTGTAACATTCAAATTGGACGCTTCTAGTCAGTCTAACGTCACGTACTGACTTTACCGAAGATATACTGGCTCTAACAGGATATATTAAATATTCGACATATCGCATGGATATCATAGAAAATGAATGAAGCATATACAAATATTAAATATTAAAATCACGTGTGTGACCAGATATAGATGTACGACGAACCAAAAATATCTTATTTTAATTGAATCTTAAAGGATACAATGTAAACTTTAAGAAAACTCTCATGTGGTACATTTTTAATTGACTGCTAAATGCGCGAGTTTAAGATCTAAGCGTTCATCGCTTATACACAGTGATTATTTTCTTATTGTTACGAAATTTTTAAACATTGAATACTCGCGCTTGACGCAGATTTTTATTTCTACCATTTTTAGGAGTCTTGTATATACTCCTTAATACAATAACACACGTATCCTGGTTAAACTTTGATAGCGTCATTATGTTTCCTGTTTTGAACGCCACATGTCTTATACTTCGTTTATTTTCCGAGAGAGGCTTCGTAGTGTCTATAATGCTGCGACGTTGTATCGTATCGTTTTATTTGAAATTATTATATTTGCATTAATTAGCACTAACGATGTCACTATTCATTGTACACTTCGGCTACCAATAAACCCTAGTGTATTACTAATTCGTTTGACAGTGAAATATTATTTTTGGTCTCTCCTATACGACTTCTTGGTAAAGAAATATCTTTGGTATAAATTGCGAATAATAATTAGTCTGTCACTGCGAATAAGTGTCTCTACACTCAAACCTGCTCTTAGCAATGGAACATATTGGTGTATTCTATATATTTGTAATTGTACTTTATTAGCAAAAGCCATGAAGAAATACTAAATTGAACCCATCTGTAATGACTCGTTAGCCACGTTAATATCCTAAATTGTAAATGCCATCAAATATCAAAATCCGGTTTATCACAAGATCGACAGCATCTTCGTCTGTATCCTGGGACCTCGCAATAACGTCTTAGACTCGGTACCACGCAGTAAACGCTGGTATCATTTTCACACGATTTAAGACAGTCGGAAGTCCTTCTTGAGTATCCTTTGCATGCTCTCAATTCGTCCTGTATAAAGGAACCGTTACAATCAAACAAAGTTTCGCCATGTGAAGAAACGCAACGAGCCATCCTGGACTGGATACCTCTTCCACACGATTGCGAACACTATAAAGAAAAATATGATTTTACAATCCTGCTTGATGTTCATTTTGATACAATTTTTATTCTTCTTACCAAAGACCAATCGGTGAATTCCCATCGTCCCTGACAAGGTATTCTATTGCATTCTCTTTTATTACCAGGGCTCCGTTTACTACAACGTATAGGAGGCATCATTGTCCTGTATACCTCTAATTCATTGTCCTTCGTAAAATGGCTGTCGTTAAAGGACGAATGAACGCAATAAAGCTGTCTATACTGTACACCAGAGCTACCGCACGTAGCTGAACAGCCTTCCCAAGGCCCTGACAGCCATTTGAAATCGCAGCTGAATTGTCAATAAAAATTTACATAATCGTTACTCATAATATTTATAGATGCTAATGTCAAATTGAGTTTACATACCTAAATATATTACACTTTTCAACATCCTGTACAGGCTTCAGACTTAAAGGACACTTTCTCTTAGGAGCAATCCTCCCTGTGTATTCATCCTTGCAGGCAACTGTCTTTTGTCTTGTACCACCGCCACAACTTGCACTACATGGACCCCACCCACCTGGCAGCCATGAATATCTTTCAACAGCAATTCGATCATTGCGATTTAACGTGTACTTCAAAAATACCGATACGGATACACCTTGCTTGACAACCTTCTCGGGTATGGCAATCTGTTGATCACAGCCAAATAATTAAATAAAAATTCTTCTTGTCCCCTTAAAATATAATAAAACATACCGATACTACTATTTCTGCAAATAAAGGTCCTTTGGCCCACATGGTGTAAGTATCGCCGAGCTTTTGAGGTCGGAAAGCTGCACCTTCCACTATTAAAATTTGTCCTCGACCTCTTGAATCAAAACCCTTCACGTCATTTCTACGTCTTTTTCTATCTCTCACGGTGATAGTGACGTTTTCCTTATAATCGGCCGGTGCCTGCAGTACAGCAACATCAACCCTTATGTTGTAGGCAGCATGTGGCACCACAGCGACTCTTGTCATAGCTACAAAGTTATATGCGCTTCACTTACTAACAGAAATTTCGCAGGTAAACTTTGTCCTTCCTAATATATGTATGTCACAGCGATCTTCTTGGCTTCAACTTACCTCGTCTTAGTTTACGTTGAACCTTATTTGTAACGTTGTTACAGTTTGAGTTATCACCATCGCATACCCCACAAGTATCCTGTTCCTTTCTAGAACCTAAGATGTTGTCGCATCCCATTTCATGACATTTACCCTGGTAAGGATTATGTATTGAGAATGAATCGTATTGAAATTCACATAATCAATGGAAAAATCATACCTGAACGCATATATCAGTATTCCCATAAGAACATGGTGTACCATCAATGAGATTTTCACCACTGAAAAAAATCTCACCACTTTGTTTGCTGCGACACGTCAACTGACATTTCAAACTTTCTTGATCGGGTTCATATGGGAGCCATGTCATATTGTACCTGGCTGATGTAAATTTGAAATCCATCAGACTTGCTAACCTGGCGCATTGTTTCGTCCTGAGATCTATGGGTTTAGGGCAAACTGGTTGTACGCATATGCGAAATTCTTCGAGTTTACCCTTACAAACGATACCACCATAGGCAGGTCTATAAAGTTATAAATATGGCTTTTCGTAATGAACATTTTTTAACACTTTGTGCTTTTTGTACTTACGTAGGCTTATTACATTTGCGGGATCGAAATTGCACACCAGTGCCACAAGTTCTGGAACACTTTGCCCATTCGCCCCATGGGCTCCAACCACCGTCACGTGCATTGTGAACCACTGGTCCCAATCCAAATCTTTTACGGTCCACTGGCTCGCAGTAGCCATTAATACACCACTGGAACGATTTAATACAGTAATAATAATAGCTGTCTAAATTATAGGAAATTATTTATTTGATTACCTTATCTTCTCCACACGAAGTACCCTCCAGTGGAGGACCTTTTTTAGTCTTGCAAACTTGAGAAGAATTCAAATGACCACACCACAGATGTGAACACGGTTCGGGTAATTCAAAGCTTCTACACAAACTATATCTATAGTCAGAAAAGAAGACACTAATATTCTCTAGTGCAGAAAAATTTTATACAACAGAGAGTAAAATTTGAATTATACCCGTCACCAAATTCCATACGACATTGCTCGTCCATCGTAAACGTATTCTGTAGGGTTGCCTTCAGATCTGTCGCATTAGTGTTATCGGGTGCATTAAGAAGACAAGACCATTGTCTAGAAAAAGGAATAACCTGAGCCAGTCTGTCATTTTTGGATAAATTAAATACATGCTATATTACGTATAACAATTGTACTTTGCCCTATGGTGAAATTCTCGTTTGGAACATGTTGACCAGTGAAAGCGATGAAAAGTTGCTGCCACCATAGGCGCCATGACACTTCCAAAAGATGCTTCATCCCCACAAGTATTTCCAGCATTTTCATCCCCGTCGTGGGACAATCCTAAACTTTATCGCATAAAGAAAAAAGGGGTTGCCATTATGCTTTCATTTTTATATTTTACATACATGTGCGCCACTTCATGGGCAATGATGAAAGCGCTAGTTAAACCCTCATCACGATTTAAGGCGCAAGATCGTGCTGGATCACAGGCACCTGACACAGGAGCGTATCCAGATGGTCCACCGATATCCAATCTGGTCAACCATACAGCAACATCATGACTTTCTTCCGAAGATGACAACAGCTTTCTATTCCACTTGTTAACATTTTCCAAAGATCGTCTGGCATTGCCGCTACGTACCTGAGAAATTGGAAATAAATATCTTAGGAAAAATAATCAAATTAGATATTTATTATTTTAATATGCCCGAACTGTTCTCCTGTTTTTATAATGATAATTAATGTTACAATACTCGCCATACTGTCTTCTTTTTTAGCGTAGAATATCATTCTTACTATAACAAGCTTCATATTAGACTCCAGAGAAGGATCCTTGTAAATAGCGCTTACCTGTAGAATAAATAGATTATTCTAAAAATACATAATCGATATATTTCCATAGGTCATAATTAGTACTGCCATATATCAATTTTGTTATATATTGAATTACAAAGAAAGCATATTTTCTGCTTAAGAAATGCTTCTCATCCAGTTATGCGAAATATAAAGCCGATGCGCAGACTGTATATCTGATGATGATCTTTTAATTTGGATTATTCGACGATTATTTTGATATCAAGTCTTATTTTCTTTGTTATAGCTTCGGAGGAATTGAGCTTTCAAATAAAATGCTTCAGATGGACAAACTTACCGTTATAAGCTCAACTTGGTCGGTGCTTCTCTCGCTAGCCTTATATCTTAATTAGCTGAAGTTAAACCATTACTTAACTACTCTATTAACTTTATTAGACCATATCCTTATATCTTCTTAGTTTAACTGTCGTTATGACAAAACTGTTCAGGTATTAGCAGCAATATGCTATTTGATAAGTATAGATATATCGATTTAATATCCTCCTAAGAAACTTCCAAAAAATGTCTACTGAATCAATGTTTAAGGGCGGCATTAAAAATGATCATAAATAAAAAATGCAGGTGCTAATAAACGCACGTTAGGATGCTTAATGGATTTATGGATGCGTAAGATACAAAATTCGATAAGTCGAACCTTTTACTGTTACATATTTAATATATTAATCATCTTGTGCAAAATAGCTTGGATTTTGCAAACTATGAAAAAATTTAGCATACTCACAATGTTTAATAGCGCAAGTATATATTGTTGAACTCTGCCACCATGAAAATCAACAACCGAGTAATCAGCTGCAATTCCAATTTCAAGCCATCTAGGTGGAGCTTCTTCGCTCACAGTTTTTCGTTCTATGCAACAAGGAAATAATATGAATAGTGTATGCAGTTTGTGCAGTGAATAAGTGTTATGCGGTAGTTTAATTAAATATTTGTTAAAAAGTATTTCAAGTAGATTTAAAAGAATTCATATTTTATACGTGAAAGCTCTACGTCTCATTTCAAGCTTCAACGACAATGGAATTATTTATAATGCCACTACAGCTTTGTATTATTTTTCTCTTTAAAGATTTAACACCTAAGCGAGAGCTCTGCGAATACATTCATTTCTCAGGAAGCGTTGACTTGTACCCGATATATATATTATTTCACTTTATCTTGGTTTTACTTACTAGGCAATTTATCTCTTTCCCACGCCCGATCAAAGAAATATCCAATATGCTCGGAATCTTCCTCAAATGGGAGTTTCGCATCCACCGACTCTCCTTCTTCGTACCCAGATCCTCCCTTACCCTTTTCATCTTCATTTTCCTCCTCTATCTCAGCTTCAACATCAATCATATCTCCCGTTAGATTATAGAACTCCCTCGTATTGCAGATCATCAAATCTCGTTTCACTCGTTTGTGGCTCCCGTAGTCGATTTTCTCCCTACCATCTAACCTCATGGAATCCTCCACCAATTTTAGATTCAAATCCTCTTCTTCTTCGGGTCCACGTCCATGTCCCGAGGCTCTCGTTGGAATTTCGTTTACTCTCGATATATTCAAATTCCCAACGTACAGTATAATATTTTTAAGATACTCGCGAACACGCTCCAACAATTCGTTCGCAAATATACCACTATCCTCAGCATCCTCTGTACCAAAAACAAACGATAGCCTATCGATTCCTTCTCTCATAAGAGATTTGAAATTAAGCGCTCCTAATTCGTACGAAGAAATTCTCTCGCTCATATAATCCTTATCATTCTCAATCAGCTTCGTGACCTTTAGGTCCATCTCGTCCCTTTCTTCCATTGAATTTAAATTACCCATCATTGGAGAGCTAACATCCGCACCGGAATTGCTTCTCCAATTTAGATTATCGACTCTCTCCTTGACCTCATTTGATTTTAAAGCATTCTCATTACCAGCATCTTCCTCCTGATTTAAGCCACTCTCGAGTTTCGCTACGTATTTAGATCCGTTTAACAAATTCGAATTTCCTCTAGTTTTTTTAAATCTCTCTCGATTGTCATCAACTACATTCACTTTTGAATTCCGATTTCGATGAAACTCGCTATCCTTACGCGTCAACGAGACATAACCGTCTGCTCCTCTTTCCAGCATCCACTTCGTCGGGGTCGCTGACTCGTAGAGAATGTGACGCCGTCCGTCTTTTAAGGGTTGAATAAAAAACGACACATTCTCAATGTGGACCAAACCGTACATCTCTCTGTCGCACAGTGTCAAGGCAACGGTTGATCTTTGACTTATCACAAAACCATGACGAACTTCACAACTTGTGGGGATATTATTATCACTTGAATCTCTTGATTTGTTAAAATCCATCGAACCGATCCATTGAACAACAAAGTCTGGTGACACTATAAGACCATCGTTTAGTCTCGTTTCTAATGTCCAATTTTTCAACGATATCCAAATAAGCGTCTCGTCCTCAACGGAGCGTCGTTTACGATATTCATCCTGATGAATTATCTTTGGGTAAACGATTTCACCGTTAACATCAGACTGTGGAAATTCTTCTGAATCCAGCAAAGCGATCGCTATTCCCAGCAAACATCCCATTAAGACAAAACGATGGTAAAACGTTAATCGAGCCATACCGAGTCGGGACAATTAAGGATGCTCAATACCTGAACAGTCAATATTCTCTACTACGAAATAGAATCAGCCAATCGTACAGTAAAACTAATTATCGATCAAGCGAATTTTCATGTTCTTTCAGAAAATCGTTCATTGACTTTTTTTTCCTCAGCCAGATATTTCCTATTTGCAGCTGTCTACCTTACCGACCAAGTAGCTCTTACTCTTCCTGGTGTAATTTCACATAGATCCAATTTCTTTTCAATTTCACATAACTCTGGTATCCAGTACATTACCACTGATCTCACATTTTAGAATGATTGCACTTTTCGCAACTGCACTACCTGTTCCAATTTCGTATCTCACCCTTGTTCAATATTCGCTGTTAAATATTGTTTAATTACAAACGATTTCCCTATAGGATTTTAATTACGTAATTCAAAGCTCTTCGCAAGGCAGCGATCATAATGAACTCTTGCTGTACTCGTGCTCGCTTTACAGCTATACCAATGACAAGAACGGGATAGTAATTAACATATGATTAGGAAAAAGCTGCATCGCCGTCGCGGTGGCCGTCCTCGGTGCAACTGGCTGCCATATGTAGAACCCACGAATATACTTGGAATATATATATATAATATATATATATATATATATATGTATAAATGCCTACGCACAAATGCGTACGGTCTCTTCTATGGTTGCCTGTGAGATGCGAAGCTCTGGCCGTTATGAAAGACGCGTATACTCTTAGCACGCACAAAGTTCTAATAATGACGGCTTTATGTGAGCTATGGTGCCATCATGTGTAACGATCGGAGTTCACTGACTCGTCGGAGAGATTGGATGTCCACATTGAAGATCAGCAGTTTCGATGACAGATCAATGAAAAGGGACGATATTCTGCTTAAGGTCAGTTTCTTTATTCATTTTCGTAGTACCTATTGAATTCGTCGTTGAACCAGTGATTTATGACTTAATAAAAAAAAATTATTATTTGAATATTATATCAATCACAAAAGGCCAGGACAGATCTATGTCTTGTGATGGTATACGGAATTTTGAAACTAAGGATGTGACGTAATTCAATACTTACGGCTACGGTATAAACATAAGTGAGATTAATGTCGTGCCGTTAACCTAATTGTTTTTCTCTAGTCCCATACGCAATGGATTTATCAGCCAAAAAATATTTCCGTGTAAGGTCAAGTTCTTCAGCATTGGGCGTGCCTTCAATGGCTGACAACCTTGCATGAATTTAATATTTAATTTTTCTAAACATTCCCTTTTCATACTGGACAATTTATTTATTTTCCAGAGTTTTTATACAGTTTTTCCATACTATGCGTGTCACTGAAAAATTTTATTAGATATTCGCTCATTATACTGTGCTGTATATATCAAGTTGTTATATGTAAAGGAGGCATGAGTTTAATAGCAATGATTTTTATTTTCCACGATGATGCATTGTCCACAAAAAAACAGCAACGTGGCTCCTGCATGTTTGTAATTTCTCAATTGCATGTAGATAGCAGAAAACAAAATTTTTACGATTTTCCAAATCATCGAGTAAAGGGGACCCATACACTGAAAAAGTACTAGGACCGACGATACAAAGCATATACGATACGTTGGTCCTCCTTGCTGACGATAACCAGCATCGTATTTTCCACAGCAGTGTAATTCTTTGCAATAATTAATTTATTTAAAATCTTTATCAGGGTAATTATGCAACTCATAAACTCGCAATTACTTAAGCTTAGAAAACTGAGCCGCATTATTGAATTCTTGCTTAAGGTACAACGTTGAGTGCGGCTGACAAGAAGGTCAGTACTGAGTAGTCAGTAGAGTGGATGACACAATCATTGAGCGTCTGCTGGTCGTATGAGCTTGAGTGATCGCATATAAAAAAAGTAGAGTATTTCCATATAAGGGAATCCTGATGAAAAATTTTTTCGAAACGAAGGTTATGTTTTCATAGAATATTCATTCGTTAAAAGTGTCACGACGGATACATTATCACAGTGAGCATCGCTTGTAATATCAAAGCTAAATAAAATCCAATATCCGTCCTCATCAGATCTGCCGCCGTCCCTTTGCCCGTGTTGCACAGAGATTTCTCGCAGCACGCGGTACATGCGTACAGCTTTGTGCGTTCTCCAATCACGATACAGCCCGGCTCGCATTTATTTGTGCAATTTCTCTCCAGGGACCACATCATTGGTACTGAAGTAGAATTTTCTGTGCTGGTCGTATACGAGAAGCGCTTAACCTGTCGAAATTAATTCAAAATTAATATATTGAAAAAAATCTGTACAATGAAGCATAAAAATTTCAAATGACAGATTGTAAACTTACCATGCATATTCTTTTGTCATCTTTGCATTTTTGTATAAGGGAACTGTAGTTCCCAGCCAAATCGACACATCTTTCTTTATCGCTTATGGTATCGCACTGATAACACCATAAGTCATTGGCTCGTTCGGATGCTGCGTGGGTGCGATGCTCCTTGGACATAAGTTGTCCTAAAGAATCATTATACAATAAGTACTAGGTACTCTTCTGATGATTTTTTTTTAAATATTAAACACTACCCAAAAGTCGAAATATTTGTTAGTATCGATGAAAATCAATCAGTCACTACATATGTGGTTAATCAATATAAATACTTGCGAACATGAAGTAACATCGATACGTTATAATTAAAATATATTCGAACTTCAAACACTACATTACGCTTATGGAAATTGATAGGCATGATTACACAATGCATATGTCAACGGGGTAAGCCTTGTGCCTATAGAGATAACACGTAATCTTCTGACACTTGTGTAAATAAACAATGGATACTTTAATTATAAAATTGTAGGGAATCCGAGAGAAGTTTTAAATGAAACATATTCTGATTAGCTGATAATAAATGATATGAAGTTTTTACCCTGAGACAACATGACCGATATGACGACCAGGAAGAACACTGTAATTACACGATTATCACGATTCATGATTAACGACTGTTTATTCTACATCTGCAGCGATTAGCTCACACTACTTATTAAAACATTTTTATTTACTTTTCTTCTACTGATCTTATTTCATGAATTTGACAAATCAAAACGTTGCATGGCAGTACAGCATCCGCCATATTGCTACCCATGGGGCATGCGTGTTAGAGTATGCTCCAGAAACCCCAAAGCGAACGTAAAGAATCGATATTACGAAATTATAAAACGCGATAACCCTGTCAAACGTCGTATGAATAACGCAACGAAAACTATTGAGGCATTTGAAAATTTTAACGATTATTATGTCACTGCTATGATGAAGTACGCAAAAGAAAGGTGTGACGCATATACGATGATACAACATGCATGCGTAAATTTATCGATCGTCCTGCCTAAGTTACTGAGCATCGCGCAAATGTTATCACGAAGTTATATGGTGGATAGCAAGGTATCAGAAGAATGACACAATTAAAGGATTAAGATTTTAAGATAAAATTATAATTGAAAATATCTGCAGGAAATACGTAAATGAAAATAATACATTTCGCTGAACTACAAGCAACTAGAATTGTGGGAAGTTGAGACATCATTGAGAGGAAATGACAAAAATTGCTTGTTAAATGTTAAACAAGGATTTTAATATATTGACTATAATTTATTCAGCGCCAAAGGGACCAGGTCTAATGGAAAGTTAAGTACAGCTTCCTATCTCCTTTATTTCCTTTGTTCCGTAACAATTCCCTTAATCTTTAGTCCAGTACTACCAGTCTGAGATAGCGCTACTGTTAAGTACTTGATACTTTACAAAGTCAGAGTTAAAACAGCAAAAGGGGTTCATGGATCTATCGAACGAATAATTGCATAAAATTACACAGTACATTTTTTTATGCCAAATAATTTTTGAAGTGTCAAAAGGGTACATATTTTGCGATTACATTATTGAAATAAAAGTGAGAATGGAATAGCTGTCTGAGAGACAGGTAGTAGGATTAGTTTGACTGTGGGCGATATGGAGCTAAAGGTTAATCGACTACGATATCAAGGAATCTTAAGAGTCTACGGAAGCTTGAAAGACCCTGAGCTGAACATGGAAGAGTCCCATCAAAATAAATGGAGTCACCAAAGTATTTTGGGATATCCCTATTCGAAACTGGCGATTCGACTTCTTTGGCAAATTATATTTGAATTGGGAGTAGACGCTTTGTTTTAGATAAATCTAAAACCGCGTCGTATCCCACAGGATATCCAAGTCATTAAATCCAAAATGGTATAGCAAGTATAACATACATATATTGCTTGAGCTCTTGTTAAATCCAACAGAAATCTTATATAAATATTTTCAAAATGTATTAAAAAACTATAAAAAATTTTTCCAGCTTCCTAAGCAAGATAGAAATTATACTTATAAATCGTTATGCATAACCACGAATCGTACATCATATTATTCTTATTTCGGTCAAAGTTACATATTTTCTTGACCCAGAATTCCATTTATTGGGATAACACATAATAATGTTATGACATACGAATAGATCCGCAATCAGACAAATGGGAATAAACCAAAAGAATAAGAAAGCCATAATTCCGAATTCTTAATAAGAATTTTTTAGGTGGAAAAATCGCGTGCAAAGTCTGATAACCCTCGATTAAGGATCTCTCTACTTTTTGGAAAGGTTCAGCTTAATTGAATAGGGGCCTACGCACTTGGCTAATCAACGAGTAATAAGGGCTCATGTATTTCTGATTGCCCTATTGGTCTAATACCAACCATCAAAGGAAAAATTTTTCAACGAAAAAGAACCAAGAAGTTGGTTTAGACATTGGGTAGCTAAAAATAAATTAACCATGACACAATTGGAATTGGAGCACCATCTCGGGGATATCTAAGAAATGATAAATCATATTTCAATTAGAAATCTGGTTATACGGGATGTTACTTTTTACCTATCCTTGAATAATATTTTCTTTCGAAATACGAAGTAAAACTGTCTACACTATATGCAACATATACATACAGGGATAACCAGCATGGTAGGATATATTATATCTATATATTTGATATCAGCCCAAAGAAATTCGCATATTCAGTTTCGCTACCAAGCAAAAAACATCCCTTATTACTTTATACACATTTATACTATCTGCAGATAAAGTTCGTACGAAACGCGTCCTACGTGAAAGATCTAAAAATAAAATAAGCACAAGTACTCCAGATTCACTCTCACCTTTGACATTTAAGAAATCTTGTAATTAAAAGCATTCCTGGTACAGTCATAACTCGAGTGCTTAATATTATCAAGGGAGAAAGATTTGACGTCACGTACCTTATAGAATATAGTCTTTTTTTATACCCACACGTCACTTTCAAGGTACTCGTGAGCTCTATGACCCGTAACATTCAGGGTTAGCTTACGATATAGTTATATATCACGTGGGTAAATTGATCGAAATTTTGTAAACATTCGTTCGTGAAAATGTCTGTGACGTCATGACAGAGGATTCTTCATTCTATTATGCTCAACACGTTCTGAAAGAATTTCTCGCTGACTCCTTCCGATAAAAAGCGTCGAATCAAATCGATCGATATTTATTTACGTTTGCGCGAAACGTTCAGTCACTCGGTATAGAACAATTGCTGCTCGATTTACGTTAACATCGAAGGGCTTTCTCTCCAAGGATGCTCTTCGATTTCAAAAGGATGCCTTCTGGGATATAGTATATGGGGGCGAGATAAAGCATATATTTGAGGGACCATTGGAATACGATTCTAAAAATAACCAAAAATTCATCCACCTACGTAACTCGTGTTAACAAAAAATTTAATTATAAAATTATTGATCCATGAATAATTCTTGGGTACTAAATATAAATAATTATGTACAATATTACCTAATGGTGGGCGAACAGTGTGTACTATAATAGTGTATAGTATAAGATATGCGTTTTGAATATGTTCATCCATAAAATTAGTTACTCTCAGAACCACTTATGGATAGCTTGGATAGGCTTTATAGAGACTTGATGTAATAAATTATATGTACAAAGTCGTTGAAAATTTATGATTTATTAATCAGAGTATCAGCACCCCATTGCAACTTCACAGGTGTACGCGAGTGTCCGATAAATTTGCAATTGGAAGATATTATATTACTTGGAATACCTGAAATTAGAATATGAGTTTAAATCTTACTTTGTTTTACTTCTTAAGTGCGATTATATTAAAAAAGTGATTTCATTTTAATAATTTCATACCATTGTTATTTATTTAATTTATTGAGTCACGCAACATCAGCCTTAGCAAAATTGTCCATTGCCAATGCCTTTTTGCCAAAGGTAATATGTGAAATATCAATGGAAAACGATGTATTAGCATTAAGAAGAGAATATTGGCAATGGAAAATTTTTCTACGAGTGCTGTCATGGAAATTTTTACATTTCTGCATTTCTATGAAAATATTTAATTAGTCAGATTTAACGTCTAACATTGCCAATCACAAGCCACATTTAATTAAGTTTGAAATGCAAGACGTAACGTGGGTTAGTAAAATGGTAAGGGTAGTATGACTTAGGGTTTGTCTTATCAATGTATATCCTTAGGATGGAGACAGGTTCGAAGTACGGATTAACCCAAAAAATGTTCCAACCCTCGCACATCTCGACTTCGTGTGATTTGATAATTTCGAGCACTGTGGAAGTTGAAAGTCAGATTTAGCATATTTAACAGGATGTAGTATAACGTAAGCGTGCGTATTTATTTTCATAAATATTCCCTCAACAAGTAATTTTCAAAACCCAAAACACGTTGTTACGAAATCCGTCGAGTATTGTTAGTAGGTATAAACCTTATTTACACGCAATCGTATGGATACAATCTTCATTAAATATGTAAAAAATATACTTAACATACTTTATGTATACTCAAAATTTTGAATAAAAATTATCATAAAAATATCATTGCTAGTGTTCTAACGAAACAATATGTATATTGCGTGACGTTCGTACATACATGAACAATAGTATCTTACGTACCTGGTAACAAAGAAACTATAGCTTGGGATTTGTGTCAATCATTATTCTTGGCTGATGCACCTGCAGGTTCCACAGGGGTGAACAGCCCCGGGAAAATCGATCCTTCGTCCGCCAGACACCGCAGGTACTTATTACTTTCGTTCATCGTGAAATTTGCATAGTACGCGACGGTACATACGCATGTACATAGGGTCCACGT
Organism: Calameuta pygmaea; assembly: GCA_031762395.1. Taxonomy (NCBI): domain Eukaryota; kingdom Metazoa; phylum Arthropoda; class Insecta; order Hymenoptera; family Cephidae; genus Calameuta; species Calameuta pygmaea. The sequence continues at coordinate 171,330 of JASANN010000525.1, read as the reverse complement.
AAAATAGAAAAGAAAAATAATATATACATTATATTAAATTTTGAAAGTAAGCGAGTCCCTATACTGGTACCCGCATTAATCTTTATCACAGTGAAAGTATATCAGGGGTTGGCAGTGATCGAAATTCTGAAAACAATGAGAGAAACCGTAAGAAAGAACACAGAACTGCCTGACTATATTCTCAGGCTCAGTTTTCTCGGAAATAGAAATGACGTATCACAATTTCCCTCCTTTGCGAACTTGAACCTTCACCTTTCCTATTCAGGATGCGAATCGTATTGTAGATGAAAAATGACTATATATTGACAATAGGAATAGTCTAGCTTCACCATGACAATGCACCTACAGTGGAACCTCATCTAGCTTACCTAATGTCGAGACGTATAGCTATGTGAAGAACCAATCAGGTACGAGAAACAGTCACGACGTTTCCCTTTCTCTCTCTCTCTCTCACTGCTCTAAAAAACAAAACGTTTAAAACGTTCTCCTTCACTTACCCATGTAAGCTGGGTGAAGGTAAGTTAGACGAGGTTCCACTGTAAGATGGAAAAGATGCAGTAGGTTTTGTCAAATATTATTGTGCAAAGAATCAAGGTATACATATAGAAAAATAATAAAATTATTGATACTCGTTATCAGACTTGGTGGAATGGCAAATATAATTTTTAAAAATAAATTGGAAGTAATCGATGTATTAAATTAGATTTAATTCAGAAATAAATATTAAATTTTTTAAAGCATTCCGTCCGATGAGCATACGAATATTTCAGTGTTCAAAGATCAATTTATATGATAGAAAGCAGAAATAAGGCAAGCGTATAAATTCTACGAGGACTCAGAAAGGTCTTTATTAAAGACTGGTTAACGTTGAACCCAAGCTTTACGACTCTCTGAAGTCACGTTATGGCCATTGTGCTACTGAAGCTTACATGATAGTTTATGGTTATCGTGTCGAGTTCTAGTTAGTAAAAATTCGTGTAAAGTAACACGTGCAAGGTATAGAACATCAAAATTATGTCAACACCGTCAAGCAAGCTAACCCAAAATCGACGAATGATCTACATTCTATTACAATTTTCTGCTCGGTTTGAACAGTGCAATTTTTTTCAATACGTTAAAAGTATCCTACGATTAAATCCTGGAATCCCAAGCACCTTACTGATCTGTTTTACGTTATGGAAAAATAATTCGAAGCTAAATAAAGATTACCCCTTACTTTTGGATGACTGAACCTAATCACTTTACTTTCAGCTCCGCTCATCTCTCCCGTTCAAGATATTAATTTGTGTACAGTCCTTAATCAATTATTTTAGTATAATAAAATTTGAATATTCATTTCACCTTTACTATGTACAACGATATTTATTTGTTGCTTCTGTTAATTCGAATATCGCATATGTGACTCATAGATGATATCCAACTTTAGAGCTCCTGTTGATATCTCCATCCCAATGGAGCAACACGTGAACGTCCAACAGGGCTGGTTTTACCATCCCTAACCATCTTATCTCCTGGAGATCCCTCAGGCTGCCTATTCCCCTCCCACCAATGAAAGAGGTTGAACGAGGGGTCAGGGATGAAAAGGGGATTGGCTGTGGGAGGGTGGGTCAATGGTGGCAAAGGGACGCCGGGAAGCTCGCAAGCTCGCAGTACCGTTTCGACCACCGACGTAGTGGATGCGTCGCGACGACCCACCGCGTGGCACAACCTTATACAAGGTACACCCCACGAATCTAACTTAAAACATAGACACTACACTGCGTGGATAATTTAAAAACTTTTTCTACGTCCCCACAAATTAAATTTTCTGTGATAACTGAAGTTTACTTGTATCCGTTTTCTTTCCTTTTTATAGAGTTTAAATGAAAATGCATAGATACCTTAGCGTATATCAAAGAAATATATTGCATATTATATTTCTTGGTCATCTGAGGAATAAATTATACCTAAGTGTCCGTGTGATGAGTATCTCTTTAGTTTTTAATAAATGTGCCATTTCATAAATAATAATACAATTTTGCGCGAACAACGAATATAGTCATTAGATTGTTCTTAAACGCTGTTTTTATTAAAAATTTAACACAGGGTGCAGATTGGTGTTTTGGTCGGACCACACTTTTTTTTTTTAACGTTATTGAAAGTTTTTGCAACCGACTGATCACCTGAATCGTATCGTAACTTAATAAACCGGATTTGTCAACGGGATTTCAAAGAAGTCGAGACTATTTTCAGTGAGATATATAGTGCTCGTTCGTGATCGTAAATTGAAAAAACATACCTGTATGGAATATAAGATGCTTTATTATACAAATTTTTAATTCTTTGTATTCATTTTCTTCGCATAGTATGATACGAATATTGTTTAGCCCCTCCGTCTATAAAAAAAAAGCTTGAGACGAGAAGAAATATTTTTGGATGCGCTTACATACGCTACCAAAATTCCAAAATAATGAAAATATTTTCCTTGGTAGCCAGGAAAACGAATTTACTACAAATTCTTGAAATCCATCATTCAGTAAAATATACAATATTTCATCGCGGTTTGATAACTACTATGCTTTTAGTAGAGTAAATACGCAAACGAGTACCGCCTATAGTTTTGCAAATGCATTTACTCAGGTCACTCGCAATTCAAAGAAGTGCAAACATACATAATCAAATTGATGTCAGTTCCAAATTCAAGGAGCTTCTTTACTTTAACATTCATAACGAAGTGACCCCTCAAAGTCGAGCTGGTCTCGTGGTTTTACCTTACACATAATTAATGTTTCAAAGATAACACTGAAAAAAAGTTTAGCTTTATCTCATTTTCAGGCGTAAGCCGTTATTAACAACTTCTGGGAAATTTTGAGAAACGACAAAGAGAAGATTATATTGCAAAATTAGGCCCGTTACGAGCTTTTGATATACTTCCGCGCTACGACGTTGGGGAATTGTATGAGGATAAGCAGCGGCCATTATTCTCGGCTTTTGCTCCATTTCACATATTTTCGGGGAAGAAACATTTGCGTTGTCAAGTTGATTCGCACGAGCTTGTAACGCAGACCGTATAAATTGTCTCGAAGAAACGAAACTCCAAAAATCCTATTCAGAACTTCATACGTCATTTGTGAACTTTAACCGTACGTGATACCGAGATATCAAAAACGAAATGTAAATCAGCAAAGTGAAAAAAGAAGAAGAAAAAGAAGAGCACTTCATTGCTGAGGATACTTCGAGGGTAAGTGTACCTCTTGAAAAGTGTACTTTATTTTCTGCTTATGCAATGTTTTAACTGCATAAGAAAAAAATGATCTTGAAGATTAATTACTTAAAAAAGTATCAAATATGAACAGAGGATAAGACAAGGTTAAGAGATAAAGGGATTACGTGCTACTTGGTAAAATATCATAAAGCGAGTAATTATAATAAATTTAAAGCTATAGATTTTGACATTTTGACATTAATTCTACGATCAAAGAAGCTCCAAAAAAAATCTCTCTCTGTTCGTCCTTGGTTAAGTGAATGAAAAAAAAATAATACCATCAAATAATATAAAATAATATAAAAAAGTTTCATCCAAACAGATAACATATTTGATTTAACCAGATAAAATGAAGTATACCCAACCTTGAGAATAAATTTCACATATGCATATGGCGTCCTATCAAAGGTCAAAGGGAATAGCTAATAAGAAACATACATATACATTTCTGTGTCGTGAGTACAGTATTTATTAGAAATTCAAATGCCAACATCATAATTACGTCAATCGATTTTCGTTGATTCGTATAATTTATATTACTACACTGCATTCAGATATGTTCGGGAAGTTCAAGCGAGTATTTCAGTTGTGGCTACATTAGCCTTCGTATCTCAATTATCGATTCGTTGTACAATCTGATATAGAGAACAGCCAATGAGATCTTGTATGATAAACAACAGTGCATTAAAAAATAATATTTTTTTAATCATTTCAATAAGGAATATGAACTCGCTACACTTAGTTACACAGTGAATAAGTTATTCATATTCAATAAAAAAATTCGTTCCAACATTTTTTTTTTTTTAGTAATTCGCATACCGTCCTAAAATAGTTACCTACAGGCTCGTTGCGTTAAATTTGCTGTGCCTTGACCACGAATGTTCGGCGAGAGTTTGCAGGCCATCGTCACGTTTTGCTCGCTAATGGCTGTACGTTGTTACGAATTTGCAAACCATTACGAATTGATCAATGCAATTTACGAAATTGATATAGAAATGCAATTTAAGAATAGATAGAAATCAATAAAAATCACAGGTCAAGATATTCGTTTTTTTTTATACCTGCCCGCATTTCTATTCCGTGATTGACTACACTATTACCTACCCTATCATCATATCCACTGTGCAATATGTCCGAGGGATGACAATCACTCCCACTAAGCAATCTTGTAGACAAAGTGTACTCTTTCACGTTTAACGAGAAATCGGAGATTCTTTGAGAGAAATTGGAGATTCCTGCATTGATATTAATATCAGACATTATTGCACTCTGTGAATTTATAAAAATGAAATTCGATTATAAATACTTGAGCGAAAGAGTACTATTATTAAATAAAAATTTGCTAAGAAAAATATTTTTAATATGATAAAAAATGTATCGCACAAGAGAAAAAATAATGGCATCGTTACTACATTGTTAATACCTATTCTCCAAGCCGTAAAGTTTCCACGCAATACTAGATATCTCTTTTGGCCTTTTTATGCCGTTGTCGATATTATTGATTACGCTTCATGCAAACTACTCGCGTATTGTCACACCTGTTGTTTGGTTCCTGATTAAAAAGTAACACCTCCCATCGTTCAGATAGTCCAATATGAGTTTTTCAATTGGAAAACGAGAATTTTATCCTTCGCGTCGCGCGTTTCTTACGCGAAGTAATATTCCTAGAGAGGAAATGACTGAGGAACCAACCGAAGCTGATTTCCTCTTAAGAGGTTGAGAACAAACAACATCCGGACGCATGTCACTAGAACTACCCTTATCCACATAGGACTATAGGTGAATATATATATATAGAGAGAGAGAGAGAGAGAGAGGACAAACACTCAGTTCAGGATTGTCTCGCATATTGCGTATCGACGTGCAAATGATTGCCCAGATGCAATTGATGAACGGAATGCAACCGGCTCAATACGCCTCTATGGAAGTGGATTAGCCTTGGCAAAGCACAGTTGAATAAAATTATATAAGCACGCAACTGAATTTCCGACCGATTATTCAAATCGAATAATAACATTTGTGCAAATTCTACCTTGATGTTTATATAAAAGTAATGAATATCTAATTTATCTATTATGAATTTTGAAATACGAAATCATCCATATTTATAAACGTTAATAAAAGAAAAATTTTATTCATTTTTCCATTATCCATACCGTTGCGTCCTTCGCATACAGATTAACGTTCTAAAGTACTCTTTGAAAATAATTGACCCAATATAAATATCACGAGAGAGTTATACGAAGGGCACTTCCGTTTTCGTATTCCGGTCAATGCGTTACTTACGAGGAAAATGCGTTAAAGGGAAATTCCGAACCAGGTCCCATTCCTAATTGCTTAAGGCACAGGTACTCTGCTCGTTGCACGACTCGATAGCTCGAAAAATGTTTTACAGACGAAACATTACAATACGCATGGGTTTCTGTGTAGTAAACGAAGTCGACTGTGTAATATTTCTAAAATTCTCAAGAGCTCGATACTTAACCAACTGAAAAGTTTCCATTAAATTCGTTCGAGCGAACATTATTTCGCTTTTGTACTACGTTATCGTGAGTTCTTCATCGATCGTTGGTGCAGGTACAACAACGTCACGGAATGGCCCCCCAAGAGTTCCATAAGAAAAGTCAAAAGTGCCAAAATCAATAATGTATTTTTCTAGGATATTTATTTCATCTGTAAACTTTTAATATAAATGATAATCTTCTAAATCTCTGAATCATTGATTATGCAAAAAATAATGTCTTACTCTCGTTTTGCATTGAGGTTGGAATACGGAGAAAAAGGGAACCAGGAAAAAATGTATTCGGAGGATATGAAGCTGAAAATGACTTGCTAGAGATTTGCATGTAATTTCGCAATCGAGCTTTCAAGAAAATCGTAGTCGATCCTCCTAGGCATTAACACGTATGCCATATACCACTGCTACATACCATTGAGATGAATCTGATGAATTAAGAACAGCATGGCCAATAAAGAGATAATGCGCGAATACCAAGCATTTTTATAAAATTTTACTTTTATAAATTATTCTGCGTGATATGCAAATGTTGAATGTAGGCCTTGCGAATGTAGTTAAATTAGTCAAATACGTGACTTTAATAATGAGGATGTACAATTTACTTTTTTATGTGACTGACGGAAAGTCTGTCTGTTTCTTTGATACGGTGAAGAGAAATAAAGGGGAATTTAAGTAAAATGGAATGTGAAGTCATCCGGCTATCTCTGGAGAACTGTAAGAGCGTCGGTAATAAAGGGTACGCGGCGTTTGATGTGAAGGGAAGCTTTAACTTTGATTTTAACATGTGAGATGTACCTAGTTTAATGAGACAGATTTAATGGACGTATTAATTCGAATCAGCACGACTGACTGAATTTAAGTCAACTGAAGTTATCGGTGCAAAATATAGGTCAGTTATTTATTAACTGCATAATGATGTCGCAAACCTTTCCCTTTACGAAATAGAATTAATGTTATAGGTTAAATTAACCAGTAAATAAAGACCTTAAGAAACGCTTTCTGTGATATGATGGCTATAATAAATACCATATATAGATATAATTTATGTGAACACATTCATTTACTAGGTTCTGTCCATTCACTGGTGGAATCCAACTGTACTTCCATTTTAAAATAATATTTCTTTTATGTTGTATAAAGTGTTAATTACTTTCGCTTTTCATTAACCACAGCACCTTTTATGTCTGTGAAGTTAATTGAGAAAGATATTCGACCGACAAGTTTAAGTTTTCGAAAGCAGAAATAATTCCGGTTTTAATTGTCCTTTAATTTTATCAATTCCAAAATAACAGGGAAAGTCCACCCATTTCTTTTATTCGTAACGTATGAAACATATGAGTGGAAAATGAGAATAGACCCTAAAATGCCTTTTTCTTGTATCGTTAGTCAGATATGTGGGAGGTCATTCATCTTCTTATACAGTTTGCTAAAATAAGACTTTTTCGGGATACACAGTCTCTGTTAAGAGAAATCTTAATCAATTAATGTTTCTTTACTGAAGGCTGCTGTTTCTCATAGAAAGTTAGCAAACTTAAGAATGATAATATTTTTTATAACTTTTCAGTTATTCTCTCTCGTAAGATTTTTCTATCGTGAATAAACGTTTATGGAGTTTGATGATAAAATTATTTTTAAATAGGTACAGGAATAATTTTAATGATTTATGTTATAACCATTGGTCACGAGTATTATCAATTTGCTTATGACCGTTATTAGCTAAATTATCATTCTATAATAATTTAATCAATTATTGAAAACTGGTAATGGTACGCATTAGAATAATTAAATATCCATTTTTACGTATAATAATAGTGACATATACTTTTGTAGAAAATTGTTATTTCATTTAAAAAGAAATCCTAATTTTTTGTATCAATAAAAACATCAATTTCATTTAACACGGTATTCTTCCAAAACACGTATACCGCCTCGGGCTACGAAAACTTATAACTACGAGTATTCTAACATTTCTATGCAAACGAGACAGTTATGATTAAACAGAGTTCAGAAAAAAGAGATCTGAGGATTTGAACCAAATGACTTGTTCAATCTCCATATCCTTGACATTACACAAAAGAGAAATTAGCCAATGATCAAATAGAATGTTTAATATGAAATACGACCTTTTCTACTTATTCTATATTTAATTTCACTCAAACAAAGAATATTTGTTTAGGTTAGTTGAAAAAAAAAGTTTCACATTAACACAAATTTCCCTGTTTTTCAAGTTTTATTTATAACTCTGTGAAGCCATTAGTATATTTTTAGAATGTAAATTCAGCTGGGCTAAATCCTTTGTCACTGTTAACATATGTATATACATGAGTCGCTTCGTTGTCAAAAAAAAATCAAAAGTTTTAAAAAGAGTTAGCGCTACACACTGGATATTGATTAGGTATAGTTCCACTTTCCTGAGTATAACGATGCATAACATAGTGTACTACAGGGCTCAAGTGTAAGAGAAAATTGCGAGAGGGAAATTAAAATTGGCTTTCTCATTTGCTGCTGTACTGTGTGTCTCTTACTTAACTGGGTTAACGTGACGAGCAAAAGTTGAGGAAGTTCATCCGACGACAAAGGACCCAAGCAATCCGCATAATATCGACCTCACCAATCTAAACGGAGTTTTACATAATTTTCAGGAAATTCAAAAATTGGCACATTTCACTTGATAGCATTTTAACTATCATGGCAGAAAGCGGATTCACGGACTCTGCAAAGTTATTATGAACGTGTAACAAGCTAAAATGTCCGATAACACAGACACGGACTCAACTGTTACGTTTGGATATTAAATGTAGAAAATTGAATGTCTTCGAAGAACTTATTTTTCATTGTAATAACTCTAATGAAATTTCAAATTGTATATTGATGGCCATATCTATTGAGATACACGTAAAATATTCTATGGAGTAAATTTCCGCTAGTCGATTCTCATTTTTTTTTATTTTTCTAGGAAAACCTGTAGAAAATGTAGACAAATTTCCATATATCTCGTAGACAAATTTATGTTTGTTCGATTTCCTGATACAACCTCTCGTACGCCCTTTGAAATTTATAGCATTCGTGTATTCCTATGTGTCACGCGAGCGATCTAATATTCTCTTTGAAATACGGATAAAATTAAAAAAAGCTTTGGGCCAAGCTTTGAAAGCTCATGAAATCCTCAGTACTGATAAACGATAAATAGATCGAAGAGGATAAAATCATCTGGCTATTCGTCAGATCAGAAAATTATTCTCACCATTCTTAGATCCTTCATGAGGATGTACCATTGGACTTCCTTCATTGGCCAAAATAACTTCTAGGAATCTCTAGAAGCATTCAATACTGCCTGAAGTAATAATTTCATGAGATACGTGTGCTACATAGCCCCGTGTAACTTGAACTTGTAAGAAACTTTACCAATGTTTCGACGCAGATAGAAACTTAGAAAACCAGCAGCTGGCTAGATCAGAACAAATTAAGGAATCAAGTTTCTTTTTGATTCTATTTGAAAAACAACGTTATTTTCGATTTTATTTTCATTTATAAAAAAAATATGGATCGCATAGTTTAACGATGTATATTTAATATCCAAAATAAATATATATATTGAACTTCGTTCTATAAACAATCGAATCTGTACGCAATATATTTCCCGGTGCGTCGAGTGACGTAGAATATTTTTAAAGCGTAAAAAATGCCTAAGTATTATATAAAAACTGAAGCAACAACAGCAATAGTAAATCCTCTCATTAATGGTACGTCTTTAAAAGTCTTCAGACAGTCAGTCGTTCAGTTTCTGGCATTTTCATAAGTAACGTGGAGAACTGGATCCCATAGAACAATACTATTTTTAATTTACATACTTTCTAATAAAGGCTGCCTATTGTTTCTCTAACTTCCTGAAATCATTGTTTTCGTAAATCCATATAGTTCAACCACATCTAAAGTCATTTATCGTCAGTTATATGTGATTTCAGAGAAAATACTTCACGTGCTGTCAAGAATACCAAAGATTCTGCGAATCGTTGTCGTTATAATTTTCTAAAAAAATTTATCGACTTGTTGGCAGACGCAGGGTATACAAAATTTACTAGAATTCTAGAAACAATGAGTTTCCAGTTCGTGTACCATATGATAAATCAAATTATCCCTGATAACATCTAGAAATCATGTGACACGTGTATAACCTTTTCGTTTTGTAGATATGCCATTCGACCAAGTTAATAATCCATCCAGTTGTATAATTTCTATACTTTATTTACTTAATTACTACTTGGACAACATTAATGTTGTTAACGAGGTATTAATATTGTTAATAAATTTCAACGTAATTTCAAATACGAATTCATTTTCTGTATAGAGTATGGATTCTATGAACTCGCATCTATCAGTTCTATTCTAAGGCAAGTATTCTCCCAACTTGTAGAATATTATTAACGTTCAAGTAATGCAAGTCAGTGATTCGAATATTATACAAAGTTAGATTTGTTTTGGATTGAGTTTTTCTTTGTTTCATATTGTTCATTTATATTAATGAAAGATTTATTTACGAAAATTCTATACCTGTTGTCGTGCCTATTAAAATTCCTTAGGAAAATGAATCTTTGATTCAATGAATTTTACGTGAGTAACAAATGGAGGTAATAATAAGCACGGGTAGAACAATAGCGTTGGTTTATACGCCCGCTTTAAATAAAGTCAAGGTCAAATCTTTCAAAGAATCAAAATTTTGTTTAGAGGAAAAGTCAGTTTATTTTCATACGATAGAAAATCTGAATCATTATCGTGAAATTCTTCATGCTCAAAATACTTGAAGCAACACTGTCAAGAATCTCTTCAGATCAAACTAAACTATTTTCTTATAACTATATAGTATATCAAGGTATACCACAAAAATGGTCCCATTCGTTCAAATTGTACTGCCCAACACTCTCTAGTGGCGAATGAACACTTTTTATATTTATTAGTCAGATAAAAATTTGGTTCATTCCCAAAATAATCAACCCAATCAATATATAATCGTTTTCATAATCATTTTCAAGAATAATCAGTTACATAATCATGATTGATAAGCATAGTCGATATCGTTATCCAATGAAACCAGAATATATACTTATGGGCCACTTGAGATAAGAATACGTGCAATTTAAATCTTCCATGCTCTAAGTTATAGGGTGTGTCAATGTTCACTTAAACTAATCTTTTACTTGACACAATACAAAAACATGCCTGCCATTAAAAGCGAACAACACTGCATTTATATACTTTAGTATGGAACATTTCGTGGCTTTAAGTCCGTATCGCCAATGCGAAATGACAGACGTAATAATAAAAATGTGTAATCCTTATCGAAGAAGCTATATATTCCCTATATATTTTGTCATCTAGTACAATTTACAAAATATTTTGCTGGGAAATTGTGAACTTTCAAGAAACAATACTTAAATCTATGTAGGATATTTTACAAACTTTTTATGGTACACCGGGTCTGATCTCTAATGGGATTAATTGAGGATACATGCATTAGAAGCAGGAAAGGATTAGGGTTTCTACAGTAATGGCTACAGATAGCTGTAACTGTAGGATCCTACAAGATAATGAATGACTCCCCTAGGTACGATATCCTGCTAGGTATATGGATACGATATATCGAGATATATTCACGTAACAGTTGGAAAATCCTTTTATAAATTGTTACTGAAATTCTCAGTTGAAGAGGCAAGAATTACTCGAGAAGTTAAAGTTATTGATTAGATAAAAAGAAGCTAATATTATAGATATACCATTATACAATATGTGAAAGCTCTATGGTTTGATTCATTCGTATAGAGTCCGCTAGTCGGGCGCCATGACAGGCTTTAAGGAATTCACGAAACTATTTCTCCACATTCGACCTCGGTACGAATATCCTGAGAGAATACTGGACGACCCATCTTGAAATTTCTCTAAAAAAATCTAATTAAATTCCATAAGACGCAGTATACTCATCCACTAATGCAGTGACATACTAGGTGACGTCATATATGTTTATTAATAAAGAGTAATAATATACTGTATAGATTTATTAATTATATACACTTTTTTTTTATTTAATAAGTGTATATTATTCTTATTATCTATCTTCCATATTAATGATACAGCATCGATTGAATCACTCGATAGTTTTCTTTTGATCCCGTTGATAAATGCATTTCTGATATTCTCATACCAATCGTTCTCTGTATTAAAGAATGCTGAAGGCAATGTAGGTACACATACCTGCCGGTGGCTGCGCGTGAACAAACAATCAAGACTCTGCAAATACCAAAGAGTGTATACCGCTATGAAATCGTACTACGACAACAAACTCGAATTAATTTTTTAAATGAAAGTAGACTCGTGTGCTTATGGGAAAAAGAAATCTTGAAGCACAGAAGCCAAATACGACATTTAATACACTCAGGATAGTATAGTTACTCTACAAGGAAGTGTTACCGAGTAGACAAAAGGATTTCGAATTAAGCATTTTTCATAAGTATCGATGACACATAGACGTCAAATATAAAAAAATCAATATTAAAACTGTCGACTGGCAATAGCCGATATAATATGATAAAAATTCGTTCCGGTAATCCAATACAAGGGTACGCATAACCCCACATTATATTATATCTACATGGGTTTTTGCACTCTCGAGCAAAGAGCCATTACCGAACTTGTAAAAGATGAAAGGGTAAACGCATGAACGCTTCGCCTTAAAAAATTGCATCATCTCATTTGCTCCTGACATTTCTCCCTTTTACATTTTATCTGTAGCCGGTTTCCTACGTACAACAAGAACTTCACGCGCAGTGAGCCAAAGAACAATGAAATTCTATATATGTTTAACATCTATTCAACGATTCTCCATTATACACATTGAGTATGAGGCATACGTCGTACATTTTATCCGAGAGAAGATGACTTTCGTATTCAGGGAATTAAGGATATAGTAGGTTATCGATAAGCTGGCATTATTTATCGTTGTCTCTTGCTGATGCGAACCTGAAAGCAAAGAGTGAATTTTTGAATAAACCAATAAAATTGCAACTACTTCTCCAAGACAAAGTAATAAGAGATGAATGAAAATACTTGATATTGTTCTCTTCCGGACGAAGAGATAAGTGTTATACGGATTCTCATCCATCATAGGGTTTTCCATCTGAAATCCCTCTGATATCTTCCCACTCAAGTGTTCCAAAGGCTTTGTGAAAATTGTTTAAACATCCCGGAAGTGCGACATTCTGCACTCTTTTCCATCGTTTAGGTTTTATTGGGTCACTACGACCCAACTCTTGCAGTAATAATATTGCTTGGATAACATAAAAATCTACATCCAGGGGGTATTAAAGTTTCGTTACTCCGACGAGACGAAGTATATCAATGATTTTTTGAAATTGAATAACAGGGGAGTAGATTCATGATGTATCTGGGACACTCCAACCCCATCCCTTTCAAATGGAAAACAAACTCACACGACTCATTCCGGGTTCATATCGAAGTCACAGAGACTCCAGGACGAATTTCAACCTTACTTGTGTAAATATTGGGAACACTTTGCACATTGGCACGAGCGTAAAAAATTAGTGCGCGGTAAATAGCAATTTCACTTGACTTTGACAGATCGGTGTGCGATGGGTTATAAAAAAATGTAAAGGACAAAATTCAGACATGAAACGCTCATCACACGGAAAATTACGACAATCCGATTACTACAGTTCAATGCGTCCGCTAGAAAATGGATATATTATCTACACGTATCAGTAACATGCACAATGTATCAATTAGCACAGGAATTACGTTGATTTCATCAAAACCTTTAACAATCAAATTTGCATTAAATTCTTAATTATGGGTATGTGTATCTTGTGTTTCAGATTAGTAGACGTACTTTACGAGGCGCATTAGTAGACTAATCGGTGAGTTTATTTTACATAGGTACATTCAGAATACTACGTTGCAGCTAAATGCGAGAGACAACAAAAACAAGGAGCATGCAGTCTTTTGTGTTTAGCCATTATGCGGGCTCCCCAAGTAATCAGAGATTGCATGGAATAGCAAATAGCTCTAGAAGATAAAACAGAGCCTTCATTAATAATAAAAGCTTGTGCAGTCGCAATATTTCGCTTCTTCTCGCAGTTAAAGAAAAAATTTTTAAACAAATTATTCAATAAACACGTTTATTCCATGTAAATAAATGCATAAAACTCTTTTATAATTGCAATAAGTAATTTAATAGATTAAGATAATAATTCATTTTCCTACAAATTCTACAGTGCTCCTTTACTGTTTATAATATTACTGCGCAACGAACGGAATTACTACGTCTTCTTTAAACGTGTTGTACCAGATGCCGCGTGAGGTCGCTTAAGTAATAGCAATATTTCCAACGTTCGATAACGAAATTTAATCAGCCACCCCCTGCAGCGGTGCAGGTGTTTGCAAATGTTGCCGGATAGCAGCAGGCCGCAAATACTGCTGATGGCAGCCTATATAGGCCGAATGATTTTACATTATTAAAAGCGTCTATAAAACCACTCTTGTAGATACAGACATCTTCTTCTGCAAATGGTTGAATATTCGAGTAACGTACCTACAAAAATGGCACTTCAAACAGAACAAACTCTCATTTCTGTTTTCCTATCCATTTCGTCCTCTCTCGGTCCTGTTTTCTCCTAGAATCGCATATATTCCGCACCAACCATGCAGACTGATTCAATATTCCGCAGCAGGAAAATGCGGTTTCACACGTGCTAGTTTGGTATATATTATAACTGCTGCTATAACTTTTCATATATCTCATCCCATCGCAAACGAGATATAAATAAAAAAGAAAATCATACGTGTATACTTTTCGTAAGGTTTGTCCAAAAAGGACTGAGATTTTCTGTAATTGAATTATTTTTCAATTTTGAACTTTCACTTCGTTCATCTCATATCATTTTTCTTTATTTTACACACCCTTGTGGGCTCCGTGATATTTATGTTTTACATTACAGCAGGTAGTTAGATGTAAATAGATGCTTGTATGCATATGTACATGCATAGGGAGATAGGAGGAAGAGGAAAGACACAAAGACAGTACTTTGTGAAAAAAATCTTGGTAACATGAAAAATAATTTGCCGATAATTAAAAACAGACACCTCGGTGTCAGAGATTTATGTATTTCCAGTGAGAGACGTTCTTATTAAATTTAATAAGAAAAAAAGAAGGGCGGAATAAGAAGGGCCTACGTCATATCCTGGAGTTCTTTTCTCTTACGTTTTAAAATCCTCTACCCGTTGGTAAGGGGATCCCTGAAGTTAGTAGAAATTACGAGTCACCGGATAGATGCAAGTTCGGTAAGAAGTTGCTAAAGTGGAGGATTTCCAGGGTGGAAGAGGATTAAGGGCGATAAATCCAAAAGTCTGTAAAGGTAGGTTTCACGTTTACTTTTAAAAGATCTTGGCGAGTGGGAAAATAATAAAAAAGTCACGCCTGAGCTTAGGAACCTTCGCGACTATCCAATACCCATTCTACAGAAATCTTCTTACGATCAACAACATTACCAAAGTTGTGAGAGCGTCGTCATCCGAGGCTTTAATTCTACTGAAAAAGTAAAACAAAAAGAATATCCATCCTACATGTTATCGCTGTCATATTTTTATACTTTGTAGATCGAGTTAATTCGAGTTCAAGTATAAAACTTCGACATGCGTTTATGTTACTTTTTCTTCAAGACCCCACTCAGAGCTCAGGATTTCAATTACGAAGTTTATATCGGTAAATGTGCCTTCGACATCGTTGAAAATGAGGAAAAAGGGCGGTGCAAAAGTAATCGTCGTAATGATGCCTGAAATAGATGTCGGCCGTTGAGACGCCATAGATCGTGCGCCACACCTTGCAAATATTTTACCAGACTTTAATTTCCTACGAAGCTGACGAGAACGACCCCCGTCACGTCGGACGTCGTCGACGAGAAATTTTCCAACCCCACAACAAAATAAAATGATAGAAACGACCGACAGAAATGCGGTTTAAGAGAATTCTTCGAATGACGTTAGTACGAAAAAGAAGATATTTGAAAATTCTGTTTTTAAATGTGATCGAAGTGCTTTCTACAAATATCCATTCATATACATATACCTAATGAATATTTATCATAGCGATTCCCATTTGTAAAGCTATTTCCGGAATTTCGCCAACAAACCTTTCAGAAATTTATGGCACGTCTAAGTATTAAAGAGACAATGACAAGGAAATGTAACGATAGCATAATTAAACATGCAACTTAAGTCCCAGCATTTTCACGTCGTTCCTTTACGATCAATAAAATCATGACAAATTCGAGGCTTCCTGTAAATATTGTGTTTTCGTTAGGGTATCCTGTGCGGGAGGATTTATTCAACTACGGAAAATAGACCGGTACTAAAATCCCTGAGGCACTCTTTCGAATTTACTCTGCACACAGTCACATTTGCAGTCGAGTATGAGGAAAAGTTTTCAAAGCATGCTTTTTAAAATGCTCATTCAACTTCCAGATACTATAGGTAATATTATAACCTTGTTTATGAACTAGATATTTCCCTAGTGGAATTAATGCATTTTCCAGTTAGTGCTGATCTTCTCGCAACACACTTTGCTGCTTATTCGGCACAAGTTGGCCAAACTCCTTCAAGCAGAATGTCAAGGATTCATTAACATTCTGATTGATGGTAGATGGTGATACTCGACACAGTAGTACTATAGCATCTTCAAAGATTCAAATGCACTCTATACGATAAGAAGTCATTAATTGAAATTATCCCTATTCTCTATTAAAATGACTTACACCCAACTGTATAATATTATTCAAATTAAGAAAAATCTATTTCAAGCACGTCGCACGTATAACGCCAAATGAAAAAAGATAATCTACCCGATACAGAAATTCGAAGTTCGCTCTAGAAAAAGAAAAGAAAAAGTGAACAAAATGACATGAGTATTCCAATTTCATTTTGCTGCGCTTCCGATACAAGAACAGAAAATTATCCGTCACATTTCCACTGGGAGAATTATCCACAAGAGAGAGGAGGCATGCTAGCCAAAACTCCAGACAGGGCCTGACAACAAACGGAAAGAAAATAATAAAGGCGAATTCTCACAACTGACACTGGAAGATATAATATTCAGAGGAGATAAGATAAGATCGAATTTTAATGGACTACGTAAATTGATCATAACTAACGTACGTACATCGTAATTCAGTCCGTAATCTTTACGTCATTAGATAATAAGGTTAAGTCAACTGCATATTAAACGACGCGTGGATGACGTAGCAAACGTGACAAACGTCACGAACGCGGCCAACACGCGATCCACACATTAATCGCAGTTCAGCGCTCGTAGTAGCTTTGTAGCTTTAAGCTCGGTACGTTCTTGCAGATCGATAAGTAATCTAAGGGTGCGCGCACACGGATTCCTCATATTCCAACATTCTTCCCTATCGGACGAAACCTTTTCGTGATGGCCTATTTATAAGGATCCTTCCGGATGGGTTTTCAATGCCTCTGACTAAGGAGTCCTGACGTTTTACAGCTTTCGAACCGGACGCTATTATTTCCCGATCAGTATGGCGATGATCGATTTTATCAGATAATTAAATGTGGATATAAAAAATCGCTGACCACGATGTCCACGTGTCACATTGATGAATGCAATACTCTGGAAACAATACGAGAGCGTGCTGGCAATATATCTTAGGAAATACTAGAAGCTGATCGTCTTGTTACTTGTATGGGAATACCTATAGTTGCCATAGGATCGGATTGCCAACTATGGTACTAAGACGGATCTGTGGATGATCTTATTGTTGACGAGGAGTCTAAGAGCACTATACTGTATAACAGGAGTGGAGGTATACTATAGGATAATCGTGTTATCATCCAAACCACGTGGAGATATTGCGTATCACTGTATTCGCATTACCAATTCTGATATTTATGTAAATCAGCGACGGGACAATGATAAGTGCACAGGTAAAAAATTATTTTTACTAAGAATGGTATGTTTTTTTCATTACAATAATTATTGGTTTGCTTTGTTGGAAATTTTTTGCATACTTTTCTCATACAATCGCCTACGCAAACGTTATTGAAACCTCGCTCAATTTTACTAGAATCCCGACTAAATATTTACATGGAATAAATGGCAATATAAGGGATGAAAAGGAGATTAAGATATAGTGATGGAAGGTACTTATGAAAAATTTAAAATTCAAATATCGTACTTTGATATACGTAAGAAATCGTTAAACGCTAGTTTGACACATTGCTTTTTTTGTCTCTCCTTTTGATCGTGACGTAACCAATAACACAATTGGCAGATAAAGGTTACAACGAGACACACGTCAAACTGTGTAAAATAACGAGGAATAAGAAATAAGGGCTGTTCGGCTTTCTAAGAATCGAAGAAAACGAGATCATATAAAGAAGCTCCTTTTCTGAAAAAAAAATTTGTCAATCTAGTAAGACGTGCGTAGGATCAATCACAATTTGACTTTTGAGAATATGGGACCAAATGAAAAGGTTGAACTCAACATTATTGACGGCTGATTATTCGAGGGCTTTCATATGCTTATATGTTTCACCAGAATTTACAGTGAATTCTGTGATCCGATTTTCAACTGCGATTGCTGCTATTGAAATTGGCTGCACGAACCCACATCCGTAAAAGGACGAGGAACAATTCACCAAATCATCGATTTTGAATGAAAATCAATTGCAAAGAAATTACTTGCCCATTTACCTAGTTTTCAGTTAATTGGTCCACGTGTAGCTGATGCTGGATAAAGTCGGCCAATCAGATAATATAAATCCAATGAACTATACCACATACTTTTTTAGGTATACAGCTTTACTTCGTTTATTGTAAAATTTCAACCCCAATATATTCATATATCAAAAATATACAGATTGCACTAATCCATAAATCGTCTGCATGCATAATATATGTGAACTATCCTATAATCAAAATAAATGTCTTTGAGGACAAAATTATTATAAGAAATTTATGTGAGAATTCCAAATTTTTTAACCCTCTTGAAGATGCAGACCATAACTATGTGGTTACCTACTAGGAATGCAATAGCATATAACGTTCTGCCTATCAGCCATATTGATTCATGCACCAGTAAGTTCAGAGCAAATACAGTAGCAAACATAGTTCATTAATATTTACTGAACTATTTTAATTCTCAATACAAGCTTTGTATTGCAGGTCAACGTCGAATCTTTACATTATGTACTAAGCAGCCATGGAATTACTAGAACTATAAAGCAGTCATCCTCTCTATATAAACTCAAGAAAAATTCCTTAAATTGTTAGCACGACTATTACTAAGTAATGGACAGATAAGGATAATTGATACAAAATTTAGAAGAGGGTACTTTACTTGTAATTCAGGCTGTTTCTATGCCAGTTAGTAATGACTAAGCTAGGGAGTAACTGCTCGTTCTTCGATAAGGGTAAATTGGTGACGTTTCACTTTGCAAGCTCTAGCATATCTTCAAATTCACATTGTAAGGCAGAAAGAACGTATTTGAAAAATGTCTTTGGTATTTCTCATAAAAGAGAAATATCTTTGGGAGTCAAATTTAGAGGCCGTGCTCTCGCACTTTTTTTTCTCTTTCCCATCAGAGACGACAAATTTATTGGAAAAAGCCTCTCGGCCTTCCATCTTATTAAGATTACGTATTCGCTTGGCTAGCAATCTCAAATTCACTGCGAAGAGGATCGGGTGGAGTTGACTTGGTGCTTTGCGGTATTCATGATGTCCCTTTTTTTTCAGTACCACGCCCAATGCATAGGATCTATGAGCTATTCTAAACATAGAATGTAATTCAGCTTTATATTTCTCAGAACCTAAATCCGCTAAAGTAATTTAGTGATTTTAGCGAAAAAAAATACTTACCCTTGTACTAAGAAAAAAACTCCAATTTTTGGAGTACAATAACAACTCATTAATTTAATAGAAAGTGGCAAGTTATTTGACAATTACATTTATGTTGCCTCCTTTTACCATTGATTGCTGTTCAACTGGATGTAATGGCATCGTCCTTTGCGAATTCGGATAATATACCAATATCTATGGCATATCAGTATCTTCTTTGACCTCTTACAAAACTCGATTGCCCCTTGGGCGTCACTAGTAAAGCTTTCTGAGGGGTACTGGTCGTATAATATTATACCAATTTTTGTCAACCAGGACATTTTTAATTATTCGAATAACTGAAACGTAAAGGCTTTCCACTTCGTTGCACGTATCCAGCCTTCCCGTTCAGTTCTGGATCTCGTTTCATAAGTCAGAATCCTTCGCTATCCCTTTTCATCCCAGAGAACATCTCGCACGTTCTCCCTTATTCCCCCAATACATATCATATTATTTTACACGAGTGTTAAAACACTTTTTTGTATGTAGACGTTACTTTGCGAAATGAGTGAAATCTTTATACTTTCTTTTTGAAATTC
Source organism: Calameuta pygmaea (assembly GCA_031762395.1). Lineage (NCBI taxonomy): Eukaryota > Metazoa > Arthropoda > Insecta > Hymenoptera > Cephidae > Calameuta > Calameuta pygmaea. Next base: position 151,074 of record JASANN010000525.1, on the reverse strand, counting down.
TAATTAAAAAGAATAATGTTAATAGCTATGACGTTTTAGTAATTTGCTACTCTTTTCTTTATTTCTATTTTGCGTATCGCTATCATCCTAAGAGTATACTTGACTCATTTTAGTCTTACTAATACTTTAGCTAACGGCAGACAGAGCCGATGTTTTACTTCCAGCATTTCAAGGACTGGTCTAGATCGATTAAACTCGAGGTAATACTCCCTTGGGGACTGCCGACAAATTAATTACCTCAACAGTCCCGAGATATTGCCTTGCTAATGATGTCTGGTGAACTTGATCCAACACTAAAGTACAAATTAAATAATTATTAATCAAAGTACGATAGTTAAGAACCAATTTTAAATTGCATCCATATATGTATAGCTGCAGTTCGTCTAATATATTATATGATACAAATATACATTTAAAGATTTTGCAACGTCGTCATAAATGTATACAGCTGTTAAAGAAGAAGGTGTCTGGTACAGATAATAACGTTGTATCACTTGGATGGTCGTTGTCATTACCCAAGGGACAAAGAGAAATAATGAAAGCTTTTATTCCTAGCAGCTGCTAAAAGCTCAGAGCAGACAGAATCCTTGTGGATGAGATATAAGTGTGAGAGTTTTTGTCAACAATTGCGAATGTTTCTTATATTAATAATTGTATATTTTTATGATCCCTCTGCTCTTTCTTTGGGTTAATTAAGCAATTTTATTTCTTAATATGATAAACTTCAACAAGTTCTATCTGCTTCGTAGAAACTATCTAAGCTGCTATCTCCAACCTGAGAAGCTTACAGCTTCCAGTAGCAGCGATGTGAAATTTTATCACAACAATATTATACACTGTATAAAATTCTTTAACGTAGCAGCAGATAAATGTTATTATAACGGTCGCAAGAGGGTAGATGCGAATTATCGATCACCTGCACTCTGTACAAAAGTTTATATATAAACGTCCCAAAGGAAATCCGGCTAATGAAGTTTCGTTGTTTTACTTCTTGTGAAAATATTGCATTGGCCAGTGAAATTTACAAGAATTTCTTAATATTCGTGATGTTGAAAGTATTCGAAGTTCGCACGAGATGAACAGATTTGGGCGATCATCTTAACTAGCGACTAAAGTGGAAAACAATCGCTGAAGTTCTCTTCAAGATCTTCCTAGATATACATATAACAAATACAACCGACGAAGATCTTTTCAAATTTGAAGTACCAACCTACTGGTCTTCAACCCAATCCTTGTATGGTTGGCAGGATTGAAGAGCCAGGGTAGATATACATGGAGTCTTATTAGGGTATCCATGGAAACCCAAGCTTCAATATGTGAATCTGGATGAGAAAGGGTGACTGGGTCAGCCTATTGCGCTGTCGACTATGCTATGAAATAAAAAATAAATGTTCGTAACCTTCAATAATAAAATGACATCATCTCAATTTTAACATTGATAATGTATGGCAATCCTAGATTCAAAACTCATATCACTAATATGTACAATTGATACTAAAAATTTGTTTGATGTCTGCTCAATTGCTCTATAAAATCGCTAAATGACTCGATGTTGAGATTTATCTCGTGATGACACTTTATTTGACTTATTGTTGTTGAATAAAAAAGTTTATCTTTTGGCGTATGAAATTTTAAACTATACATGCAAGTCCGAGTAAGTCGTAATACAGAACCTTCTAAAATTGACATAAAATGATTAATAAATGGCAGTTGGATGAAAAAGTCGATTCCCATATCTATACTTGGTTAACATTGGAATTCGATAAAAAAAGAATTTATGTCCTGACAGTTTCACGTGTAAGTGAATTATTTTTTCCTAGACACGTACGCGGGTGTACTAGTTCAATAACTAGGCGATTCGAGAAAAAGTCGACAGAAAAATCATTATTTAGATAATGACGAGTAGTGATGTATCAGTTGCATCCGATACATTTTTATCAGCTGTATCTGATACATTTGCATCTATTTGATTATCAAAGAAACAAATGTTGCTCGTCGTATTTCCTTTTCATTAATATATATTTGGTGCAAGTCTTTATTTTTATCCTTGGAATTTGATTATGTGTAACAGTAACGAACTCTTTGATATACGATACTGGTCGAAAGATACTTTATTGATGTTGTCAGCTTGCTCCAATTAATACGCAATTGGATTGCTTTTCTGCCCTTGAATGATTTTTTGTTTTTCCATGTATCGGGAAAGTTAATAGGTATAATCAAATTATTTTATTAATCATTGTAGGGGTTATGATTGGCTTTTTGAATTTACCATTTGAAAAGAATTTAATGCTCAAAGGGTAGTGATCATTCCGATCCTATAGACACCAATAATTATCCTTATGTTACAATTGCGTTAAACAAAAACTGAAGCTATTGATGATATTAAGATGACTTTTGATTTTCTTAATAAAAAAGAAAACGATACTTTTTGAACTGATAAGACTTTCTTAAAAGCGTTAACAAAACATTCTCACCATCTCAATATAAACGTAAATACCAGATTAATAACATATCGTTGTCGTACGGAAAACGTATGATTTTACACAAGAATCATAGACATTACGGAAATGGCATTTTAATTTAAAATATCCTAAGGACAATAGATAGTATAATTTTTATCACATGAAACGAACATGCGAAAATTTGAGAACAGAAACTTCGTCAAGAACAAAGTTATTGTTACCAACCGAAAATCCCTTTTCAGTTTCTAGGATAACCCTAAACTCGTAGGATGATACATGACATACATATCTGGTGCTTCCTGTACCTAAATAAAATACTAATGCCTTTCCTACGCAATACCACTGAAATATATATTGCTTAGGGACAAAATGGCGTAAGTCACAATATATCAGATATATGCAGAAATGAATATACTAATCTCTATACTAAATATTGTATAAACATATTGACTCACTGTATCACCAAAACGTACTGGTACTCCAAGTCTCCAATTCAGAGTTCAGCAAATGCAATTTTATTGATCGAAATTTTTAGTTTCCTCCCTTAAAACTATCCTTCCATTCAAACAAAATCTACCAAGTAATAGAGGCAGTTTGACGCACCTTGGTATCGTCCAGAAAATTATGCTAATGTGACAAAACTCACCTATCTTACGTATTTACTTTCGAAGGAGGAGAAACAACAAATTTCGAAACTTTCGTATAATTAGCAAAGGGGTTGGCTCCATTTTTCCTCGCAAGATGATCTGCGGTGGAAATTAATGGTCTCCCATACAAATTGAACTGAATCACCATAAAATTCAATCTGCAAACTTAACTCAAATCGGAGGGTGCGATATGGATGAGACGTGACTATCATGCACGATGTCGCTAGTACCGCTTAAGCAGCATATAGAAACAGTTCCTTAATATTGCTCTATTCGGCTGCTCACCTCTTAAACAAACTGGAGCAAAAGTTTCTGTCTTATTTAAAAAGTTGTAAAAATTTTTTACCACGGCTTAATGTATAAAGGATATATTTCACAAAATAAACATTAGGCTCAGCATATATAGTATATATAGATAAATATAAATTATTTATTTTTCATAGCCTCGAGGTACAGTAAAAATATGATTAATTATAAAGCAAGAATTATGATAATACTCAATTTCGAAAATTAGACCCATTTGCGAATACTTCTTCGACGAAACTAACGGCATACGCATACTCCGTTACTGCAACGACCACCCTTACGTCTTTGAGCAATACATTTGGCAGCGCAGGCAGTGTGATTGGGTGTCAGCCATTTCGATTGGAATGAGAACAAGTCGCAAGTCACACGACGATGTCTTATCGGTGCTTCCTCTGTATGATCTGCAATTCCACCACTGGTATCTACGTCCTCGATACGAGCTGAATAGAATAAATATAAAAGTTAGCATTGAAAAATATTATTTCAAGTAAGTTAAAATAAAACCATACTATGAACGACTAGTAATGCAGAAAGATATACTTACTCAGCTCGTAGGTTGGTCCATCGTAAGCTGGTTCAGGCATGCACTTGACAGAGGCGAAAGCGAAGATTGCAACAATGACAAAGACTGCGAAGACCTTCATGGTTTCTTGTATCTTAAGACTTTTGGGCAAATTTACTCTGACAGTTATTGATGCTTGAGTACTCTACTCGTTCTGATGTGGATGGATCGGAGTCCGCTGCTTTTATACGATCGAAATGAACAGCGAGCATCTGCACTTCTGATTCACTTCCTAGAACAGTTGTAGTAGTTTTCCTGTCAAATGGTAGTGACTATGACAGCAGAAGAAAGTGAGGAAAGTCGAACTTCCTTGCATTACTACAAAAGATGGATACGGTGGATACGGCGAACTTGGGTTTTATACACCTTTGACGTCACTGCGTAAGAGAACTGAGTCCGATACTTATTTCTTGTTTTTTAATTGCGAATTCGTAATAACAATTACCGATGCTCGATACAGCGTTCACTCCGTTAACCAGAAAGATATTTCCAATAATTGATTTGCAATTTCAGTATGACGTTGATCATTTGAAAAATATCAAATTAATTATTAACCATGGAAATTCCAAAGCCATCAGTATCCACCGTATGAATTCCAAATCCACCAGAGTGAATACATTTTTATTCTCCACTCACGCGCAGCGAGTTCAGACAAACTTTTCGAGAATTTTACTGCAAAACTTGGATAGTAGAAAATATATGTTACAACTCGGTGTACAAGTTTTCCACTCTTGTTCGAGCACTTCAGTCTCGTTTATGACTAACGAAACAGAAGCAGAAAGTTACGTGAGGCAAAAGTAACAAAAACAGTAGCTTTCGTGTCAACTCATTTACTTCTCATATGGATTTATGAACTTTAACTTCAACATGATATAACTAACTCTTATCAACACTCTATACACATTCTCTAGTGTCTCTGGTAAGCGTGTTATAATAGATTGGATTACTTGTCACAGTTAAGCATTAGTTTGTCGTATGTTAACTTGATAGTTAAATAGTACGTATACATTTCACTAGTGTACAGATCCTACGTGACTGTAATTAGAAACTAGAAATTGGCTTTTAGAATTAACATAAATTTCAAACTTCTGTAGCACGTAGATATTTACATTTGACATTTACTTGACGAAATATAGGATTTTTCGTTACCGTAATACTGCCAATAACCAGTGCAATACTTTCCAAATATTTTATCTTCATAGAGATTCCTTGTCGACTTGTATGAATTCCATTCACGTAATTCAACCGGTTACGCGGTTTTACTACGTTCGCAACTACAGTTGCCACAATCCGTTGTAGTAAATACTTAGAAATTTACTAGTTTCCTACGGCGGAAACCCAGCGTGACGTACAACTAACAGGAAAAAAAGTATTATCACGGACTACCACGATGTATCAAGTTTCTTTAATGGCATTTAATTATTTACAATATCATCTTACATTTAGATTGAGATGAATTTCTTATCACTGATTACGCTAGTTACGTAACTGACAATTATGTAAATAGAATAAACATTCAAATTTTAAAAGTCAATATGTACTTTTCGTATACCCTTTTGATTAGTGTCATACAAATTTTTATATCGGACACGTCTATCTGAGTTACTATACAAAATCAATAACTTGATTAAAATCCAACTTCAATGCGTCACTGGTAATCTAGAAATACCCTGGGAGATATCCCAGAATGATTGCCTCACGAGGAAAATATACCATACTACGATATTCATGTCCTTCGAAGTGTATGCGACATCTCTTTGTAGGCTTGGAGAATGTATAAGTTTTGTACGTGACATACATATACATATACATTAAAACATAAGTAGAGTGTAGAAAAATACTTAATACAAGCATGTGCATACGTATTTACCTTGAGAGCATGAGATACTCATATGATGAATTAAACGAGATTATATACGTACATATTTGAAGAAACGAAGCATATACTGTATCAAAATAAATGTATACTCCAATTTAAATATCCTGCATTACTACCTGACGTTTTATTTTAAAGAATGAATTTTTAACAGTCCGCGGTTCTGTAGGTACTATACATGATTCTAATATGTGCAAAAATATGACATTCTGTATTTTATTGTACTCTTGACTATTTAAATTGTAGATGGGGGAAAAAAAAGACTTTTTTTTCCTTATCACATGTGTTTGCTGTATCCAGTTTGACTTTTATGAAATTATTAAAGTATGCTATATTTTTTTACATAACGTTAGCAGCCATTAAAGTGTGTCAACTCTCTTGTGACCTAATGTTAGGAGTTTTGTAACATTGAGATTATTGATATGTCAGTATGTGATATAAAATACGGATCTTCCACGAAATGGCGCTAACGAGGTGGAAGTATGATTTATATTGGAAATGCCGATAACTGCTGAAAGTTTTGTAGCATTAATAACAGCGTCACGCGCCAATTAAGCGATAGCAAATCCTACAGTGACGCATCTGTGTAGCATTCAATCAATCAGATCCGTATACGTAATCTACCCGTATTCTTTTTGTATATTGATACGTGATATGAGGGAAAGAATATCTCGTATCGGTGAAATTGCCTGGGATAATTGTAATTTGCAAAGGAGTATTCAACCATTGAAAAATGTATGGATAGGGAGGGTTGATACAATGAAGACCTATCCTTGATTGACTTTTCCTTGTCATAAAACGGGTAATAGTATTTTAAAGCGCTCCCCAATTTCATGTAAAAGGGATCGAGTACTTTACCGTTCATCTTAAATTTCGTCGTCATTCGGCCATTTGTTACGCTTTCCTCATTAAATTTTGTTCATCGTTATACTGCATTATCCTCCAATAATTCATAATTATGTATTACTTACTGTCGCAGCCTTATATTCCTTGATCCAGAATGGTATATGAAAAGAAAATGAAGAATGAAAAATCAAAGAACAAATATTTGAAAAGTAATGTAAGGCTGAAGAAAATATACGAAAATCTTTCTGATTTCTATAGACATGAAATCATTCGGAATATTTCTAAAGACCCAACAGTTATACATTCTTCTATGAGGATAAAGTTTCCTCTCTCCATTTTTATTCTCCGAATACTTTCACAAGTCGAGGGTAGAGTCTGCACTTAAATTCGATTAATAATTAACTTCCCCTGGTGCCACTCGCGAATTCATCTTCAAGCTTCTCGACTCGGTCCTAGTCTTTGAATTCAAAAAGTAGACCGTAGTCAGAGAACAATTTTTTGGTGCAAATAAGCCATGCTAGCGTTCTTTACAAAATTTGTGATTAAGAGAGACAGCGAATTACCCAGGAACAAAGAAACAGAAAGATACGTGCTACCATAAAAAAGAAGAGTGACAAAAGCTCTCGTAACGCAAGAGGGAGAGTGTTTCACTGGATTTAAAAAGTTTTCGAGATGCTTTCAGCATGAAAAATGATTCAGGCTATAGCGTTGAATTATTTGCACAATTAAAATTAAAAAAAAAAAGGAAAAAGCAACGAGTATTTCGGAACCCTTTAAATACTCAGTGAAATATCTCTTTTCAGAGACACCCGAAGCAGCAGCAGCAAAATGAGAAGGCAGTCATACTGTACTAGTATGAGCAGCGGTAGTGGTCCTAGCGAGCCATTAATAGTCGTGGAGGAAAGTCTACTTGGCGAAGAAGAGGCTGAACTTCGTAGAAACGAATCTCCGCCTCGTTGTCTGGATCCCGATTCACCCTCTCTGAACCCTTATCTGTTATCACCATGGCGAGAAACGAGGAAGCATTCATTGCCGACGCCCCAATGTACTTCTGGAATAACTGCTTCGCAGGTAAAGAATACAAAGATCTGAAAAGATCTCATTACGAGCAGAAATTACTGTGAGTTGAAGGAACAAAATATATCTCAATGTGCATTATGTACCTAAAAGGAATTCTAAGCAAGTCTCTTTGATGAATAGGTTCGGCGCCTGAGTGAAAGGGGTGGAGAAGGATCTGGGCCCTCGCCAAAGGAAGCAGCATTCCTCGCTACTCTATCTCAGGCACCAGCCCCTCAACCTGGCGGACGGCGACACTCTGTTGTCACCATATCAAGGGTGCCTTCAACATTGTTTGGAAGAAATCGAAGAGAGTCCATAGCAGCGTTTCCAATGGGTGCTGCAAGAATTTTACCGAGTCGTCGTGACTCTGCCTCTGGTATAAGCGGACCCCCGAGTAACAGTGGAAGCACACACAATCTCCAGCTAGACATAATGGACGATATCGCGGAGATCAAAGCTGCGAGAAAGGTAAGCTCCCGTTGGGATGAAAGAAGAGAAAGAAGGAGGAGGGGGGGTACAGTAAAGAACACAAAGAAATATAATCATCCATTTAACGAAAGGGTTCTTGATAAGTCGTTCAATTTTCGAATCACGTTCTTCTTAGGTTCGTCTGAAGATGTGGAAGACCTCCTCCAAGGAACGTATTTGCGAGGTGCAACCCCTCGAGGGCAATTCCTCAACCCAGAGATATACGCAATGTCAGCAGCGTCGATTCTCTGACGTCTCCTTCATCTCTGAGACAGTCCCTTCGGGTTCTATTCGAAGACGAGCATCAGAAATGCCTAAGATACCGAGCACGTCTAAGCAAGCTACTTCGCCGGCTGCTGGAATTGTTTGCTCCAACACCGATCTCATCTCAATACTTAGTTCTCTAACTTCTTCCGCGACGGAAATTAATCGTTGTGGGGATGAGAATACGTCACGAGATGATAGCGCCAAACCAGGCTCGAGCAAGTCGAGCGAACAAAAACGAAGCCGCTTGAAGAGTTTCCGTTCGAACAGCTTCGACGTATCTATACTGCACGGTACTGGAAACAAGCAACCCAGCAGCAATGCGAAGTCATCCACAGCGCCTTCTAGCTGGTTCGTTAAGCGACATCAGCCGATGTCTAAGAAGCAAAAGAGTGAGGACTGCGCCCCAACTGCGGTGACGTTCAAGGATGAGAGATCTAAAGTGATCAAAGTTGTAGATTCTTTGACAAAACCGATTTTGGCGAAAGCAACCCCTATCAATGAATCCACGAGGCATAAGGTCGTGTGGGATGATACCAGCGGTACCAAAGTTGATGCTCAGGTCCTTGGTACCGCTATAGAAGAGTTTCTAACGGCACAGAGAGGAAATGATACTGACGCGTCGACAAGTTCTACTAACAAACAGAGTGTATCACCCAGTAAACCAAAATCGAGTCCCAGTAAGATGGCTAGTTGGTTCACAGGAGGTAATAAGGAGGAGGAACAGACGGAATCCTGTGAACAATCCATGTGTTCCTCTCTTAAGGATCTATTTGTGAAGTAAAGCACAAAGAATAATTGGGCACATTTATGTGCTATCTAATTGTCCTTCCAAAGTCAAAATTGACTGGAGCCGATCATGAGGTCGGCTTCGAAGATCCTGATTTAATTGAGCTAATCATATCAGGCAAATATAGGAACCTGAAACGGCTTAAATATTAGAAATTAATGATCCAGACGAAGTAGATGTATCTGGTCCATGTAGAATTTTTAAACGAAGGAGATGGATTCGCGGAACGAACTGAAATTCTTAACAAGATGCTTACAACAGAGATTGGTTTTTGCTAAAGTCGAGAAATTAATACAGTCAAATTTGAAATTAATTAAGCTAATATTTTTATTCGATTTAATCTTTAAGTCACCCACCCTTATTATTTCATATTATTCCATACGACTTGTGTCTTCTTTTTTTTTTCGACCTCGAAAACTCCTGATTAACGACAGAGAATAACGAGATGGCACCAGAAGTGGATAAAGATGAAGGTTAAAGAGGAACGACGTTGCTGCCAAGTGTAGCCCATGAATAGCAATTATTATTCATGAAACGTATTAAAGGTTTCGTTGCAAAATCGAATAAAGAAGCAGCAAGAAAAAAAGATAAAACGATGGAACTAGAGAAAAACAGAACAGACGGGAAGTTACGAGAATAAAATAAAAAATAACGAAGATAAGTAACGATTAATGAGCGGATGTACGCTCGACTTTAAATTCGACTGGGATGTTTTCCATTATTTAAATATAAAATATTAATCTCCACGATTTTACAAGGACGATATTGGTGCGTCGACGTAAAAGAAAGATTTCTCCAAAAGGCAAAATACAAATTCGCAATAAATATCTCATGAGAGCTGGCCTTTACTTTAAGAACATGCTTCTCCTCAGAGTTCTTAATTAATGAGAACCAAAAATGTTGAGATTGAAATTTACTTTCAAAAACCCTTCGTTCGGATCTTAATAGTTAAGCTTCATTATATTCAGCTGATTCAATATCCTAACCTTTGTATTTAATTTATAAAGGGTTCGGACCTTCTCTCCTGTATTTTGGTAAATCGCTCTTTTCTCTCTATTCGCTGTTTAGAATTTACAGCTAGTAGAAGAGAATAACGAGATTAAATAATTTTAATTGAATCAATGAACTTACGCGATAAGGAATGATTCCCTATATTTTTCTATTTTTCAGGAAACATATCTCGTTGAATTTTATCATTGAAACGTATGTATATACGTTATATATGTATAGTGCGTGTGCGTGTATCATAGAAACATTTTTTTGTACGCGTTGCTACTATCTCGGACAGAAAGAATATTAAAAAGTACGAAATGAGAAATGAAGAAGATCCTTCGGAATAGAGCGTGAAAACGTATTTGCTGGATCTACAAAAATCACTTTTGCTTTTAGCATGAATATAAGTCAAATAACAATAATAATAGCTATCTTTGCCGGTCAAAGATACAGGATAAAAAGGATGACTTATTGAAAAATAATAATTAAAGATTGCATAAATGTTGTAATAGTATATTCTTACTACTAAGATTATCTGATGTGACTTATATTTCAATAATTTTACGTAGAATAACAAGCCAACATTTATCCGAGCGACTGGAATATTACAGAGAAAAAGAACTCATTATAAACCTTACTAAAAATCATCCTAGACGTATATATACATATATAATATTCTTCGAGTATGTATACATATACATATGTATGTGTTACTTTCAAGGGAAATTAATAAACCAAGAAAATCTTCCAGGCCCACTTGGGAAGAGCATGAAATCGATAAGAAATAAATGATTTAATCGACGGGTCTTTTTCGCTGACTATATCCCTAAATCATATTTATAAATTAGATTATAACGAAAGAAACTTAAGGACCATATTATATAAATGTATAGACAATCGTCAGAAGGAATAGTAATTGTCAAGAGAATTGTATAATCATAATATTCGAAAGTTTAATTAGATATTTAGTTAAGATAGATAGACTGTAGGTAATTTGTATAGAAATAGGTATAGTGAAAGAAAAATAGTCCTACCATCATACAAGAAAATGTACATAGACTTGACATAATATTGTATGTCCTTTAAATGTTCCTTATCGTGTATAAATAATTAAATAATAATTCTAAACAATGTTTTTATGTCAGTATAACGCAATAACGAATAATAAAATGTGTCCCGTTATTTTAATGAGACAATAACTTATCATTGTCAAAATATAAATATGACTAAGCCTCAAATGTTTGTAATTAATAGAAACTGAAATTCTCATCCTGAGCTCCGTAATCACTTTTATTTTAATCAGGACCAAACGCAAAATTTTTTTTCAAGAATTGTCATTCCGTAGTTAAGAAATATGTCTCATTAAATTTTCGATCAGGATTTTAACATCATTACGTAAGTTTTGGATAATACCAATCGATGTATTATTGGATTTTAAGATGTAAAGTATCATAATGATAACGTATCTTGATATTTCAAAGCTTCTTTGTAGTTGTTGTATTACAAAAATGTGCTGTTTTGGATTTAACATTGCCGTACACTAAATTAATTATCATAGTATTTTCATCGCCTTTATCGTGCTTTTTTATGTATCATATATTCGAAAATAGAATAGACATTAAAAATTTGATAAGAATAATTTTATCTATTTGGATATCTCTCATTGATAATAATCAAATATCAAAGTTATTTTCTATTATTGACAATTTATTGTTACTCGATATCCTTTCTGTATTGAGTTAAAATGTTTAAAAATTTGCAAACACGGAAGGTTCTATATCCTTTACAGCATATAAGCATTGAACTTAGTGTACAATTATTTTTAGATAAAACATACCTTGCATTTCTTATAATCAATAAAAATTATACACTGAAGCGAAGAACATGTAAGTGTGCATGCGTTACCATATATAATTTTAACTAATGCAAGAATTCCTATGAAAGATATCATTTATACTTGCATTAGCACAAAAACAATAGCGCACAGTATAAATATATTTTCTTAAAAGATCAATAATAGAGATCAGTCTTTGTGCTGTTTATTCTGAAGAATTCCTGTAGCGTATAACACACGTCGAAGGACGGTGCGGGTTAGCTGTATATTCTAAAATAGTTAATAACAAGCAAGAATATATAACAGCATTGTAAAATATAAATATACCGTACTGTTATATATCTTATTATTTACGATATAATGCATCGGTCTATTTATGAAGTAAAATTATCATTGTTATCTTTAAACTTGAACAATAATCATACGTGCACTATGTGATCCTACCTGAAAAATTACGAATGTTACTCAAAATAAATCATGAATGTTGAAAATGCATCTTTATTTCTAAACGTCGAACATGATATTAGTGTAAAGTGTGGGTGGAGAAAGGAACGGCCATTAATGATGGAAGATATTGTTATAAAATAAAGATAAAGATTTTCTGAAAACAATTTTATTTCGTAGAAATTGGAATTGCTCAAAATGGTAGAACTACACTCTTCAACACTCATGTTCTAGTATACTAAGGTTTAATATTGCCAGGATATTATCTACATTGAATTTGACAAAATAAAGCCATGTCATTGATAACTCTATATCATAGATAAAGTGATGTTATGCAAGTATAAAAATGTATGATATCCCGATGAGTGTAACTATTAGATTCATTTGATTGGGTGTAAATTTCCGTAATTAAAAGGTTGATGAGACTTTGGAACGGGTTTGTGCATTAAGCAATATATTGAAATCGATCTTGTTAACAATAATAAATAAATGATGGTATTGAAAATGTTATTCAATCTTCTGAAACATTGAATTTCGATTCTTAATTGTTTACCGACGGAAGAATAGCGTAAGCGAAAGTTGGTCCAAACGCTTTTTGTATGTGCGTCTCACAAAAAGTTGAATGATATTAGAGAACAAAAGTTTGATCTCTAACTATTCTTTAATTTTCAATTACAGAACTATTTACTCGATCTCATTTCAGATAATATCTCATATTTGACACATTCTTATTGCCAGTATCATTTATTGCGTTCCCACCCAAGACAATCATTCATCACTTAGATACTGAAAGACAATGATGGAAATTTGATAATTATTGAGAAGGACGGTGATCCAATCGGCCTAAATCCGACATATATATTGGGTGTTAGATGAAGATAATGATAAATGTATGCAATGGCTAAATAAAAATGCAAACAGTCAATAAAGTATGTCAGTCATTCTACAGCTCTCCAGAGTCAGCTACAGTGATTTTCTTCGAGGTCTTGCCACTCTGACTACCCAATGCTTCCAACTGAAAAAGTATAAACAAAAAGGCCATTAGAATCATATTCCTAAATGATCTACATAGTATCCGACACACCACAAAATATGATTGAGATTGTATTTCTGGTTGCATATCAAGTAACACAATCAGTGCCATCTAGGATTACGATACTGAGATAATCATTATTCTCTCATTGTACTTAGATCTAATAAAACTCTATGTTACATCATGATTCAATTGAACTTTTAAATACTTCTTCAACATACCTTCCTAACAACATCCATCCCTTCAATTACTTTTCCAAATACAACATGCTTTCCATCCAGCCAGCCGGTCTTAGCGCATGTAATAAAGAACTGGCTACCATTAGTATTAGGGCCAGCATTAGCCATAGAAAGAATTCCAGCTTCGGTGTGCTTCAGCTGGAAGTTTTCATCTTGGAACTTAGTACCGTAGATGGATTTACCACCAGTACCATCATGTTTAGTGAAATCACCACCCTGACACATGAAATTAGGGATGACTCTGTGGAAGCTGCTACCCTTGTAACCGAAACCTTTCTCGCCCGTGCAAAGTGCACGGAAGTTCTCAGCCGTCTTTGGGACAACATCGTTCCTTAGCTGAAAATAAACGTCGTTTTTTAGAGTCAAATACCATTTATTCTAAGCTTTTCAGTATAAAGATATAATTTATATTATATCATTAATCAAATTTATTTGTTATTAATATTAATCAAAGTTTCAATATAAAATATACCAATAATACTACATTTAACTTGCAAGCGCTATCTACGCTTTCCTTGACCTGGGACAATGGAAAATTTTACCTTAGTCATACTCGTATACGGAAGTGATAATTTGAGAGTAACAATAGAAACGGACAATACAAATAATCCTTATCAAATTAGATTGATAAGTATAAAGATAAGATGTAATGTATTATATTATTGTTCAAATGATTGAGTAGCAGAATGTGAATAAAGCCGGTATTGTAACCCGGCTTGGAAAAGCCAAGATGGCCATATAGGCCGGGTGGTACTAATAACCAATAGAATTTTCATCGACGTAGCGTATAATTAAGAAGAAATTCGTCTTACCTCCATAACGATGCGGCCCGCGGGTTTTGAGTCCACACTCATATCGAAAAAAACGCGTGTCAGGCCCATTTTCTCGACTGTAGTAGCAAAGCTTCTTAGAGACGCTGAAAAAGACGGCTTACTGCGGCGGGCGGTGGCTCCCAAATGGTTCAAACGGCTGAAGGTCGAATCAATTGACAGTCGACAAATCGATGCTAACGCCATTTCCAGTACTTGTCTAGCGAGAAATTTATTAAAAATGGGACCTATGCGTTATTCGCTTTCCTAAATGTAGACACGTGCTACTTGCCGGTCCACGTTAAGATTTTACAAACTATTATTGCGTAACAAAGCGTCGATTTCGTTCAAACCAGTTCAAACATGACGCATTATCGAGCGCATGGTACGCTATGATTTCGACCATAGAATAAAAAACTTCATGTAGAATTTTAGAAACTGTATAAATTTTGTGCTATTCGTTTTAGTTCAGATCGCAATAACTAGATGGAGTGAAACTGGTAAATCTTGAAAAGCCTTTAAACCTTGCCAACGCAGGTTATGATATGTTCAATGAGTAGAAAAAATTTATTCCAGCGTGCAAGAGAGACATAGCATACCTCTGTATGCACGCTATCTGTTCATTCAGCACCTACATCGGAGTTTCCGTGTGTTATAAATTATCCCATCCACTTGCGACTCTATCGGTATTTTAAACTCTATGATTTTAAACAATTTAAAACCGGGACGTACTTCGTAGGTCAGAATGGAAATTAGAGCCAACCGAGTTCATCTGCGGAAATGACGTATCATAAATTAATGCTCACAATTGGTTGAACGTGTGGAGGCCATCTCTGAAAAGTTTTTTTTTTTTCACAGCGGAAACTGGTCAAGCGCGAGAATCGAAACGTTTCGTCTTTGACTCGTTACATTATTACCTCGTCACAATATTCGTCTTTTATCTACCCACACTTCCTGATTATCTACTGGGCCCTTTATGTTTTATAACGAAGCTGTTCGACGTAGCGCAAGAGTCACACTTCGTATAAATATTACGTCGTTCAATCGAATTGAAGTTCTTGAATTTCTTATTACACTTTTAATAATGATGTGATGATTTCTATGTACCATTTACCATGATTTTTTAATTGATTAGATTAAGGTCAATGGACTATGTATGTTCGTTTTCTGTCAGAAGGCCTTTTCGCTTTAGTAACATTTAGATTTACGTTGTATTCTATAATTAGCCGTGTAGCTCTTCCCCTGATAATGCAGTTTGTTACATGCATACATATTGTTATATTTAAATGTGTATGTTATCATCAGAGTGTGGGACAGGAAGGGGAAGGAAAATCTCATAAGCGTTCAATGTCGAAGGAGTTACTTTAACTCTTGTAAATGCATTGAGCATCACGCAATACGTTATTATCTTTGCACAACCGATATTCGCAGGAAGAATACAATTTTAATACGTTGAATACCATATATGAAATCTGACTCCAGCTGTAGTGTCCAAAAATATGGCGCCCGTGTGAAGGACGCTGAACGAGACGTTTGTGACATTGTATGGAAGTATTCTAATTGATTGGAACGACCAGGTTATCCGAAAATATGAGTAATTTGTCGCCCTTTGGCGGTGGAAAGAATCCACCGTGGGTACGAAACGCAGGTAATGTTTATTGTAAATGCCAATAGTTTATTGTGGTTCCGTGTGCAAGCAAACGATGTTGCCAAATTTATGTTAAAATACTACATGCTTTTGTATAATTTTTCTATGATGATTTTTCGTTTATTTATCCGCATTGTGAAAATATATTCTTCTGAGATATTACTGTTTATTTGAACTGATTGTTTTACACTTAGTTTCAATGTATTACAATATTTTATAATACACCAAAAACTATGCCATTGTACAATAATGTTAATAACAAAATATGTAATGAATTGCAGTTTCTTCCGTTTGAAATTGTCTCATTCTATAGCTTTATATTTTATAAGTACATCAATCCAACTAGTAACATTCTTATGAGGATTATATTTCTTCAATGCAGTACTTGTTATATGCATTGTCGTTGAAAAATCTGAAATAATATTTTTTCGTACATATAACTTTTATATATTTATCATTTAGCTTTAGCTTTTGTATGATTTTTTTATCTTAATTCATTGTACTTACATATCTCTTCTGAATAGATATGGCTTTATCTTATTAACAAGCCACATGAAAAATATATATATGGTTATATTAGAACAAAATTATGTTTTACAATAAACATTTTTAATGTTTTAACATTATCTATTAGGGCAAGGCATACAAAATATCCAACAACAAATGTTGGGTCAAGCAATGGGAGGCATTGGTGGTCAACCCATGGTACAATATCAGCAACAGACACAACAGGTTTATCAACAAAGTTTAGGCTTGCAACAGGTAACAAGATATGTTTCTGATAAGATTAAAATAATTAAAAGATCATGTAATTTGATATATAATATATTGCAAGTAATTAGGAAATATCAGTTATATATAAAATATGGCATTTGTTTATGTAGCCTAATATCACAATGGCATCCATGGCTACTCTTGGCTCCAATCTACCATCAGGTATAGCAGGACAATTATATCCACAAGTGGCTACTGTGTCATATCCAACACCAAGAGCTTTAAATACCAATGCTTTTCAACAATCTGTAGCCAATGTAGCTCAACAGGTACAGCAAAATGTACCAGCATCGTCCACAAAACAAAGAGTTTTCACAGGAACTGTGACAAAGGTCCATGACAATTTTGGTTTTGTAGATGAAGATGTTTTCTTTCAAACAAGGTCAGTTGAAAAAAGTTAAATAAATTATTTTATGTGTGTATATGTAAAGAAGCATTTAAAGATTTTTATAACAATTACTGCTGCAGTGCTTGTGTGAAAGGATCAAATCCTGTAGTTGGTGATCGTGTTCTTGTCGAAGCATCTTTCAATCCATCAATGCCATTTAAGTGGAATGCCACTAGGATACAAGTACTTCCCATGGGAAATAATACAAATAATACTACTACACAACAAACCAATCAAACAAATCGTCCTCAACCTTCGAGGCCCTCAGGAACTTATAATGCAGTACCTCCACCAGCAGAAAATACTAATAATAGGTATGAGTAATTTTAGCTAGCCTTCCCCTCTATCTAATAAAAAATTAATCGTATACGTACATTTAATGAATTTCAGCCGATTTGCAAACACAAATACTGGTAATAATAATAATCGTAATAAACCGGGAAGAGTTCGTGAAAGATCTCCACGAGATCGCAGAAATGAGGACGAAGAAGGTGAAAGAAAACGTCGGCGCGAAGAACGAATAAGAGAACGTGAAAAGAAAGAGGAGCGCAGTCCGTCAAGAACTAGAAGGAGTAAATCACCAAGACCACGACGTCGTACAAGAGTGGTTCCCCGTTACATGGTACAAATACCAAAAATTGCACTCGACTTGTAAGTTCGCAATTCTCTGTTTTCTACTAATCAGAGTTAATGACTGTCAACTGTATATGCCAAAAAAGAGCACAATACAATCAGCTGAAATGTACCTAGATATGAAATATGGCATTTTTTTTACAAACAAATTTGTTTCAGGCCTGAGGCTGATGTTTTAGAAATCCGAAGACGGTATCAAAACATGTACATTCCTAGTGACTTCTTTTCTACAAACTTCAGATGGGTTGATGCATTCCCACCGCATATGCCATTCACACTGAACAAACCTTGTTCCTTCCACGTTATGCATAAAGACGTGGATCCATATGTGGAAAATACAGCAGTTCTAGAACCGCCTGATGCAGATTATTTATTTTCCGCAAAGGTATGTCTAATATATTTATGGCGAAAGCGTCGATACTCATCCATTAGATGCCTGTTGGAGCCATTAATTATACGCTTTTTATTATTCATAGGTAATGCTTATATCAATGCCAGCTATGGAGGAAATTTATAAACGTTGTTGTGGTGTTACTGAAGATAGGGATCCTGATCGTGATTATGTTCATCCAACACGATTAGTAAATTTCCTAGTCGGTTTACGTGGGAAAAATGAAACAATGGCGATCGGAGGCCCATGGAGTCCTTCCCTTGACGGACCTAATCCTGAAAAGGATCCTTCTGTTCTTATCAAGACTGCTGTCAGGACCTGCAAGGCTCTTACTGGAATAGATTTATCCAGTTGCACTCAATGGTATGATTTTCTAAATAATTCCACCTGCTCATTATAGTATTCACATAGAATACTCTATTTAACATTTCCATTTAATGTATTTCTTTATACCCATACACAATGCGAAAATCACGATCGTTCCATATTTTCAAAAATTTCTGATAAATTGTCCATTGATAAAACTAATTTGTATCAAGAGAAGTTTTCTAAAGTCAAGTTCACAACAGAGTTACCTACAATGCTATGACATAACTTTGCACATTTGACCGATAACGTTACAAATATCTTCGGTTTTTTTTTTTCAATCAGTTTACATGTCAAACATATTATTTCGACTGATCTTAGACCAGGGAAATCAGGATATATCCAGTGGGTGAATTTTTAGGGACTGGGTTAGCACTAACATACGTTTTGACTTGATAGGCTGATTGTAGCTCATGCAGTATGCAGGAGGTATGTATCCACGTTCACGACCGGCCGATTTCTCATCGTTCCACTGGATCTTGACTCGAGCACCACATCGTCGTTATATGAGCAGACACGGACAGACAAACCCTCGGCTTTTTTTTAATTATTATTCTAATCAACCCGGTCAAATTTGTCATACACTCTACGTCGTATGCTGTGCGTGGCTTTGTGTGCAGTACGTGGTCTAGCGTGCGAACGAGAGATTAATTAGTATATAAGGCAATGCTAACCGGCATTAACCTGAGTTGACGTTTGGGTATTGTTTTTCCTTGCGGCACAGGTACCGCTTCTTGGAGCTCTACTACAGACGCGCAGAGACGACCCACAAGTCAGGGCGAGTGGTACCTTCCCGCGTTGAAACCGTCATACTATTTCTCCCAGATGTTTGGAGCTGTGTGCCGACCAGGCTGGAATGGGACGGGCTTCATCTCAACTATAAGAAACAACTGGAACGAAAGTTGCTGCGTGCTGCCTCTAACCCCGACGATTCGGATGCTGCCAATGACACTGATGAGGCTGCCGTCGCTGATCAAAAGGCACTGCCCACATCATCCCATATTACTTTTACCTTTTTATTATATTATTATATAATCGTGCAGCTGTTTTTCCATTACTAAACTGGTTTTCAGTAGGCAGTACTCGCTCATCGATTCTATGGCTGTGTCATCGTTCTATTTACAAGCTTTATTTTCACGTTGGTTTTGATCGTTTGTCACGAAAAAAAATTGTCATTTAACGATGCGCTTTATTTATACAATGTTTAAGTTTTTTTCATAAATATTTTATGATTCTAATATTGATTGTTACTCTTGTATAATTAGAGTTGGACCGGTAATAAGAATTTTATATTTTCTGTTTATAAATTTGACTGTAAGGGTAGTGAACTTTTTTTTCAAGCGAACTTAACCAGTGGTAACGTATTTTTTTTTTTCTTGCAAAACCTTACGAAATGTTGATATGGTAACAGCTATCGGTAATCGATGAGTTACGTACGGCAGATGCCCCCTTAGCCACTGGCAGTCTCATTACATTAACAAGCGAAGCGAGCAATCCTAGCTCGGAGAAGAGCGCAGCTGAGCCATTCCCCTTCCTGAAACCTCCACCGTTAATTGACAAATCATTCAAAAATTTCATTTCGTCAGTTTTATATACTACTACATTATTGATATTACTTGTCCATAACCAACCAACCACACCGACACCAGAGCCAGGACACTAAGAGATTGTAGCAGTTACTTGAGTCATACGTGAGGGTCACCGTGAATGGAGATATATATGATGTTATAATGTTGTGCGAGAGTGGCGAAAGAATGAAGAGGGAGTGGTTTCGATTGGTTATAGGGGCTGCTTCTGTTTTGTAGTTTTCCACAAATCTCATTAGCATCATTTGTTAACATACGTTTCTTTTTACAGGACGACATAGTACCAGAGAAGAAGGATCCCACTCACTATTCAGAGCTAGATCCGAAATCGATGAGTGTAAGTGGCATGATCTTGTATTGATATAATGCACTGTAAATCTTACGGATCATAAGATTACTTTTTGTGTGCAGGTCAATGATTTACGACAGGAATTGGCGGCACGGAATCTTAGTTCCAAAGGTCTTAAATCGCAATTACTCGCAAGACTGACCAAGGCCACGAAATCTGAACAAGCCAAAGAGGAAGGAAGACAGGATGAAGTGGAAGAGAATGAGAAAGAAATGTCTCCAGCTCCAAAGGAAGAATCATCAAAGGATGATAAAAAGTCAAAAGACAGTAAAGATGTAAGTCTTCATTGTCCTGTTACCTCACTTGCTAAGAGTTTAATAATTTGTCTTTGTACACATGGGGAACATTAATGAGAATTCAAATTGCAGCACGATGAAGATAAGAAAAAAGTGCATGAGCGTGAACGGACCCAGCTTGAAAAACGATACAGCCTTCCAGATGCTTCGCATATTATTGTTCATCCTTCGCGAACGGCTAAGAGTGGAAAATTTGATTGCACTGTTATGTCTCTCAGTGTATTGTTGGATTACAGACCAGAGGATACGAAGGTGTGAAATTATTTTTATTTGTTAATTATGAAGCGTGGCATAATTATTTAGTGAGCTGTCATAATATGTTAGCTTGATGTTAAAATATTTTCATTTCAGGAACATTCCTTTGAAGTGTCCCTATTTGCCGAACTCTTCAATGAAATGTTAATGCGCGACTTTGGTTTTCGTATATATCGCTCGTTGTGTAGCCTTCCTGAGAAGCCCAAAGAAAAAGACGACGACAAAAAAAAAGATAAAAAAGATGACAAAAGGGATGACAGAAAAGATGATAAAAGGAAGGAGGATGATAAAAAGTTATGTAAGAAGGATGACCGCAGGGATGAGAAAAAACGGGAAGGTAGTAAAGACAAGAAGGACGAGAAGGATCTGAAAACTAAAATCGACGATAAAGATCGTGATAAAGAAAAGATGGACGACGAGGAAGATGATGACGATGATGAGTCTGAGGTTACTGTTACTTCATGTTTGTTATAATGCAAATAGTACAAACAAAACGAATGAATTTTTGTTTACGAATATAATTTTCATTCATCTTTCAGGACGATGATTCTGTAAAGGATGGCAAGAAAGATAAAGATAAGGATAGCAAAAAAAGGAAAGCCAAATTATATACTCAGGACCCATATCTTCTTCTATCATTTGTATATTTCGATCAGACTCACTGTGGCTATATTTTCGATAAGGATATTGAAGAGCTTATCTATACCCTTGGGCTAAATTTATCAAGAGCTCAAGTTAGAAAACTTGTGCAAAAAGTGGTTACCCGTGATTCGCTGCACTATCGTAAATTAACAGACAAGTCCAAAGAGGATGAAACGAAAGAGGAGAAGGATGGAGAGAAGTCCGAAATTCCTGGAAAGGCTGAAGACGATGAAGATCTTTTAAAATCTCTTGCACTCGGTAAATATATTTCTCTGCGCCTCAAGATTACTTAATCTGGCGCCGTCTACGTTGAGTTACAAAGTCCCGGAGCATTTTAAAATGTGGGTCTTTTATTCACGCATACCACTCCTTGAATGTTCTCTGAATACGATAACTGCTAGATGAGCCCTTAATATTTTAGTTACGTGGAATACGCTCATAGATCTCTAATCGGCCCCACAGACCCATATAGACGATGGTGTTTCTTCTTGTGACGTAGACAGCGCCGGATTAATTCTCATAAAGAATAGTTTTCTAAACTTGCATTTATTTGGTTTTCTTAGGAAACAAAAGATTGCTTCCAGTATTCGTGGGAAGTGGTCCAGCTTCAAAAAGAGCACGCAGAGAGGACAGGGCTACATTACTAGAAGAAGAGGAAGCTGTACCAGACGGCTTCGTTATATACAAGGGCTCATTGCTAGACGTAGAAAAACTTGTTGTGCAGTTAAAAAGATCAGAAAAAGCACGCGTAGATACAGAAGCAAAAATGATGGAATTACAACACGAACTTAGCACTGTAAATGAAAAATCTGGTAAACAAAGTCACACTATTAAAGATCTTGCCGAGGACTTGAAGTTGTATAAAGACAAATTGAGGAATACGGATGACAAATTAAAAAAAGTATCGGTACGTATTTATCACTTATCATATGTGTAGTGATATAAATATCATTCCACGATAAAAACCATCCAAATTTTGCATTTGATTACAGACCGAATCGCACACATATCTATCTACGTTAAAGAACGTTTATCACGTGGTGACGAAAGTAGTACAGCCTGATACAAAGAAAGTGGAAATAGTGGAAATACAAGATGAGAGAACAGTAGGAGAAGTAAATGGATCACAGGGTGAACACAAATCCAAAGCCGATACACGATGGAGCGACAATAAAGCAGCCGTCAAGAAGGAATCAACAGATTCCGAAAAAGATAAAAAAAACGACAATAAAATTCTCATTAAGAAAGAGTCGTCGGTCGATATTGATAAAGAGAAGAAGTGAATATTTAAATAGTTCATATTTATTATTTGTGTTTCGGAATAACACAACGCGGTAACACTTTAACCATTGCTTAATAATGAATGTGTTACACAGATATCGGTAGGATTAAATGAAAACGAATTTACTCCTAAGCGGTTTCTTTTTCTTTCTTTAAATCGTTTCTAATAATTGGTAAAATACATATAAGAAACTATAGGTACCGCGTGTTCGAATAATAATAATAAAAATAAAATTGATACGTTTGACAGTAACGCCTTTCTAACAGTTCTTCATGGTAACGTTCGTTTACTATTTCGATAGCTAAATTATTTACATGGCTCAATGGGTGCACTAATATTTCTAAATGTATGAATTATTGAATTAAGTAAATTCTAAATGACATTGGCATCATATGTGGCGTATTTGCGCCAAGCATTTTTGAATTTTTTATTTGAGTATACAAATTTTTAATTCATTGATACTAGTGCAAAAACCCTTTCGGTATCTATCAAGAATACTCAAAGGGAACAAGGATACTGTTAACCTAAACCCTTATAACACAGTTGAATGTTCTCAATGATAACAGAGATATTTCGATGTAATATAATACAAACATTTTCTATTAGCTTTATTTATTGCATTCTTAAAGACGTATCTGAGAGCCAAACTTTTTTACTATGTTACATTGTATTTGGGTAGAAAATCTATGGTGATATGTCATGTGTGCCCTTATGCCTTTACGAATAAAAGTAATGTGTATATGAACAATAATTAATAATCGCATAGATTCCACTACCCGCTACATGTATATTTCATATTGAAGAATAGTCAAGTTACACAATGTTTTTTCCAATAATACTTTGAGATGCCATTTTCTTGTTTGCAATGAGAATTTATAAACGCGTAATTGTATTTATACGTGATCAGTTCTACATTCAATACTTCAATTGATTTTATCTGTATCGTATAAATACAATAATAGATGTAAAATCCTATGCAATTTAATTTTAAGAGTTAATTTGTAATATTCTAAACCGAAAATGCTTTGTGCGTCTGAAGTACAAGTTATTTATATATGTTCAATTTCAAGAATAAATAATTCGTAACGTGTTTCATGGAATTTAATACTGCAAGTGTTTATACACTTTCAACATTTTGACGCAGAAAAGAGATATTAAAAAAACTGGTATTTTGCTATAAATACAACATAGAATTTATCGACTCTTTGAACCATCCGTTGAAACATGTCTTCTTTCAAATTTCAAACAAAATTAGAACAGCGTGAAACTAAAAATATTTTATTGTATTTTACTTAAATTGATGTTTCAATATCTAACATTTGAACTAATTGATCGACTGCATTTAGCTAAAAATGAAAACAAATATCTTAAATGTTGCGCAATGTAAAATCTGACCGATCAAATGTGTTTGTTCCCTTTGTTCCCTCCATCGGTTCCTCACCGCTGAGTGCTTTTCTTTTATGGCACAAATGGCTTAGTTTCCATCGTGTAAAGTTTAAGCAGAATTAACCAATCACGTATAGGAGTTGAATCGTTTGACCAATGAGGCTGATTAAGTCTGTTTAAACTATGCATGGTAGAAACTGAGCTAATATGACTACGTTTACACGACGGGCGTTAACAGGTTTATTGAATACTGATTTAAAGGAATAGACAAATCATAGACATTTCTACTTGTAAGGAATATGTGGAATTGGTCAATTCTTTTAGATCAATATGAACTAATCCGGTTTAAGAACGTCGTGTAAACGCATCTGTGCTTCCTTTTCACAATATCATACTATTGGTTGGCTTCAGTAGAAATCTTGTGTTCTTGTGCAATCGAAGTCGGACAGAGAAATTATACCAAAAGTCTTTAAGTGTATCATTTGTATTTCTAAATTGCCTAATATTGTATTGCACAAAAGTATTTATTTATTGATTAACGCTTGTATGCTTCAAATTTTGCAGAAAAATAACATAAGGAGTTTTCTATTTAATAGGCACAGAACAACACGAAACTGAACCATTGGTTGTTATAAAAATATGCTGCTAGAACCAACCAATCATCAGACTTTACGTAGGTCGGTAGAATTATGCCTCGAATACTACTGTACTTGCAACATAGTTGACATTTTTCCCGGAATATGCGCTGACGTTCTTAGCATTTGAGAACTTTCCGTTTTGCAAATGGGCGGACTTCCTTCGTCGTAGGTTAAAAGCGTTATTTTCGGAGTTATTTATTCGGGAGTGAGCAATTCATTTTTTGGAACACTGCTATTTCTCCTAAGAAAGGAACTCATCCAGGAAGCCGATAGCCTGTTAGGTACAAGCTCGGGCTCAATACAGAGCTTCGAATATATGAACAGCTTTGAAGGATAAGTGACGCCACTAACTTAAGTCCTTCATACTGAGACGATTTCGAGAGTAGAAAGAAACATTAAGATTATTTTAGTCAATTACAAAGTCTTCTGACAATCCAATCATGTCTGTAACATTCGCTCAACGCGGTAGACCTCCGCCGAATAATGCCCAAATACAAAAGGTAAAATTATTTTTTTAATCACATGGACTTCTCTTCTT
The DNA here is from genome assembly GCA_031762395.1 of Calameuta pygmaea. Classification (NCBI taxonomy): domain Eukaryota; kingdom Metazoa; phylum Arthropoda; class Insecta; order Hymenoptera; family Cephidae; genus Calameuta; species Calameuta pygmaea. Next base: position 125,270 of record JASANN010000525.1, on the reverse strand, counting down.
TGTTACCTTAACAGTAATGTTATGCTTTTAATTAACTGTTTCTTATGATTTGACATTTATATTGACTTCATTCACACTATTTTCTATATATATATATATATATATCATTATAAAAATTTCCATATTCTATAGATGCTGGATGAAAACAGTCATCTCATACAAACAATTCAAGAATATCAAAATAAGGGAAAGCCACAAGAATGCATTCAGTGAGTTATCCCAAATATATCAATAATGGGCTGATACTTATAATTAACTTTTTGAATTTTTTTTTAGATATCAGCAAATATTACATCGAAATTTAGTATATTTAGCATCTATTGCTGATGCTAACCAAAATATTCAGGCTTTGCTTCCTGTAAGAACTCTTATTTATTCTTTATACATTTTCTATATTCATTTTTATGAATGGAATATTATCTTAATGTTTCTTATTTAATGTATTTCTATAGCCACCACAAAGTATACCTAATGCACCACAGCATGCTATGATGGGGCCTCAAGGTCCACCAACTGGACCTGCTGTGTCTGGAGGTCCTGTTGGTGATATGCCTCCCAATGCTCCACAACCAATTCCAATGTCAAGTTTCAGTCAAGGGCAACCAATTCCGCAAGGAGGTTATAGGGGTCCTGTTATGCCTGGTCAAGGTCCTGCTATGAGCCGTATGTTAATTTTATTAATACGTCACTGTAACTATGTAATTTGGTTTAGATATTAATATTTGTTTTATTGACAAGGTCCAACTGCAGGGCCAGTTCCACAACAATACAGAGGAGGTCCACAGGGATATCCACAGCAACCAACCCAACAAGGATATCCTGGACCATATGCTAATCAAAACCCTGGCAGCAACTATCAAGGACCCCAAGGTTCTGCCTATACTCCAGGGCAGCCAAATCAATATGGACCGCCCGCCCCGTCGCAACAGCAGGGCTATCCCAGCCCAAATCAGCCGGGCTATGGACCGCCAACTACAGTCAATAGCTATGGTCCACAACCAGGAGGTTATCCACCACCTGGTTCAACTCAGCCGCCGACTGGTTATGGGCCGCCGCCTCCAAATCAGCAGGGATATCCTCCACCTAACTCGTCGCAGCAGAATTTTCCAACAGGCGGACAGCAACAGCAGCCTGGACAGTATGGAAGTCCCAGTCCGCAACCCAGTTATCAACAACCACCATCTCAGCCTCCTCCTCAGAATGCGTACAGTGCTAATCAATCAGCAAACTATCCTCCTCCATCTGCTCAAGGTTATCCGAACAATGCTCCCCCTCAAAATTATCCTCCACCACCAACTTCAACCGGAGCTCAGCCGCCACAGCCTGGACCACAGCAAAACGCAGGACCGCAACCTAACTACGGGAACCAGGCTAGTCCAGGACCAGGCCCTACTCCATATGGAGGTCCTGCATCCACATCTCCTCCATTTAGTTCGTCCTCAGCAAGTGGAGGAAACACTTATGCTCAGAGTGGGCAGCCTACAAGCACTCCCTCTGCTTCCACTCAGACTTATCCTCCAGGCAGTGGACCACCGCCAACTTCTCAATCTGGAGGTTATGCTCCGCCAGGACCAGCGCCTGCAGGCTACCCGGTCCATCAGTCACCTCATCCGCCACCTCATCAGGGACCTCATCAGCCGCCGCATCAACCACCACATCAACCTCCTCATCAGTCACCTCACCCACCACCACATCAGTCTCCTCATCAAGCACCGCATCCCTCTGGTCCTCATCAACCCCCTCATCAGCCGTCGCATCAAGGCTCGCATCAACCCCCGCCTCATCAATCCCCCCACCAGGCCCAGCATCAACCACCTCACCAGCCGCCGCCCCAACAATCTCAACAACAGTCACAAAATTCGCAACAGCAATCGCAGCAACAACAATCACCTAGTCCTGCTCCAAGTGGTTTCCAGCCCCCGTCTGGTCCGACTCAAGGTCCACCGCCGCCACCAGGGCCTCCTCAACCTCAATCAGGTTATGGACCACCGCAATCTCATCCTGCTACTACACAAACTTACGTTCCTCCCACACCTGGCGGACAACCCCAAGTTTATTCTCCGCATCCCCCTCAAGCAGGCCAACACTACGGACATACTCAATATTCTCCTCAGACTTATCCACCACCGCCTGCAGGGCAGGGATATCCACAATACCCACCACGTCCACCCGGTGGACATATGCCTCCGCCACCTGGACCTCAAGGACCACCTCCTCCTAATCAGTATGCTGGTTACGGCTACCAACCACCTCCTCAGTAAGCAAGATCTCGATTTTATTCACTTGATTATTCAACATATTTTCCTTGATTACGTTATTCTACTCTCTGTGCATCTCTTATTTCGACGTTTATGTCGCGATAATGACGCTAATACATACTTATACTCTGGACAAGTTATATTGTCCTTGTTTATTAATAGGGGAAAAGGGGAAAAAGTTTACATAAAGACATATGCGTGTTTCGTGAATACACATACACAGAATCATGCTCATCGAAAGTGAATGTACTTTTAAGTAGTATATTGCATTATTCGCAAAAAAAGTATTGGATACAGATAAAAAAAGCTTCGATTCAAAATAGTCAGCTTCGATTTATCTGATAATCAGATGGATTTTTACTATCGTGGTGGTTTGAAAGATTTTACTGTCTTACTTCCAGGTATAAGTATTACCGAATATAATTGAATATAATTATGCGCCATTTCGAGATTATAGCTTCGTCTTTATCTTCTCTCTATATAAGCTTTAATCATTGTTGCGACTTTTAGCAGTCAGGTAAACTATTTTGTAATTTTATTTGGATTCTTATAAAATTCTTAATTGCCATTATGGTAAGCGTAACGTTAAAATTCCTCGGTGATACATATTACAAGATCTGCAATCTATTACAAAAAAAAGTAACTAAGATTGTCAACAATATTCTTTACGAATCGAACTACTTTTCTAAGTTACTCAAAGAGTCTGATTGATATTAGAAAAAAAAAATAGATGTCTTGACAGTGTTTTACTTTACTCAACATGTAAATATCAAGTAATTACTTTACAAAAAATTGCTGTAAACACGGGGAATAAATGTATGTGTCATGAATCTTAAATGATTTTACTCAGTACAAAAAATACAAAAGAAAGACATTACATGTAAGGAGATACTCAGATTATATGTAACTATCACAAAGGATTCTTACGCTAAAGCTCATCCTTAGATTTTATGTAATTCTCCGGGTTCACTCCGCTGTCGCATTTGCATGCATGTTCAGGTTGTGGTACCTCTTCCATATTAGGAAGTATCTTCACACGGTTCTTCAATCTTTTGCTCCATTGCTGTAATATGTGACTAATGTATTGATGTATGTAAACTATCTATTATTCATTTACCTGTAGCAGAACTACGTGGTAACATATGATATTTTGAGGTAGCAAGTTCTTCCTTGCGTATTGTCGACCGGTCCTGGAAATTTTGTAAGCCTCTTGGTCATTTTTTTTGGCCCACAGAATTTTCTCCACGAGATCCGATAGGTCTCTCTTAACTGGTACATAATGTTCATATGGTTTCAGATCCTTATAAAAATATTCATAATACTTGGAATCTTGTTTGAACACGAGAGAATCGCCGGCAAGTAAAAATGGGAATCTGTATGCTGCTACAGTACCATCGATATTAAGTTGATACTTGTACTGAAAAATTATAGAAATATTTGTAACTTTTCAGTAGGATATACACGACGATCATATAGGATAATATATTTACCTCAAAGAAAGTAAAAAACGATACGTGGTTCTGACGAGGACCATATTTATCTATTTCATCTTTAAAGAAGAAAAAATTGGTGATTGAAGCATTAAAAAGATCTGGATGTTCTCGTGCGATGTCTATTAAATCGAGACGTTGTCTTTGCGAATCTCGTCCTCTCCAAAATACTTTTTCCTTCTTATTCTGCCATGATATATTTGTACTACCTTGTACTGACAGCATGTCTAACATTACCCTGTGATTATGGCATTATAACATAACTTCGGAAAATTTCATCTTTGAATGATCGGTAAGTAAGAATAATTTTTACCTGCCCATATTTTCTAGAGATGCTACAGTAATATCGTACGTCGGAAGAACAATATCCATTGTATCGTTAGACCCGCACCAGGAAAACATTGGATGAGTTGGAACAGAATTGGAAACTAATGGCCAATCTCCCAAATTGAAAAACAATTCCACATTGGGTAATATTACTTTTCGCGCTAAAGATAAGAAAATTTCATCAACAAATATCTTGAAATCAACGTGTTGCCCATAACACCGTCTATATACCTGGTACACAATATGATCAGATTAGTTAAATTAACAAAATATAATTAAATTAGATTAATCAATATTATATAAATGATATATACTTTGTTATCTTTTATCACGTAATGACAGATGCTGACACTATTTGGTCTATCAAATCTCTGGATAATTGCATTTCTCATTTCATCAAAATCGACGCTTTCAAATGGTGCCAGGTCACGCTGGATTTGTTCGTAATTTTCCGGGCATTCATAATTATTCAACCAATTAGTTATTGATGGATTTGGACAGTCACATTCCTCTTCATACAATGGTCCTACAAGTAACCAGTTTTTATATTAAAATAAGAAAACCAAAGAGAAAGAAAAATCTTCAAACATTATATACATGCCTTTGAATGTTAAAGGCGTTCCTGGTACATCTTTGCCCTTGATTCGCAATATAATATTCAAATTGTAACACGTTTGATATATTTTATAACGTATTATAAAGCTACCATCCTTGCAATCAAAAACCTGTTTCCACAAATGGCATGGATTTCCTTCCTCAGTCTCACCCTGTATATGTGCCACAACAATTCCATCCCCAGGTGATTCAGTTATGCTAAAAGATAGAAAAGAAACAAATTACAATGAAACGTTTAAAGCTATTACACCTGTTTATATACAACCGATTCAATTAAAGTTCTGCACATCCAAGAATACTCACTTTTTTCCGTCTGTATCATAAAGCTGCAGGAAGATGTATCGAGCACGCATAACAATTTCTTCGGATCGTAAGCCAGGTCCCCAGATGATCGTTTTTGACGGATCAATATCAGTATTAATTTTATTAGCAGTTGATAATTCATATTGAATTACAACCAGAATAAAAGGTATTAAGAGTAACATTGTTTTCACTAATTTCCAATGGTCCTCACGAGACTATAATTTGCCTGGGTATATATATTAAAGAAATACGCCGATGAGAATCTGATATTTTATATGAGCCAATCATGTGTCATTCTGCTTTAGAATTCTACCTTTCAACAATTTCTAATTGTTGGGCACAATAATCCTGGAAACAGTGTTTTGGACGATATACATTCATTGTTTGGATTTATTCTACGCAACGTGCACTGCTCCATAATTCTATACAATTAGAGCTGCTGGAATTTTAAACATTTTTATAATGGAGTATATGTGTAAGACTCAATTGGAGCACAGATCAGCTGACAGTCAGATCCTAATGTAGACTTTAATAGGCTGCACGACGCCAAAAGATGGTACTTCAGAGGTGGACGCCATGTTGGGATTAAGTGGAAACATTCCTTGGTCGCTTGCATGAAAATCCGGCATAAGAAATTACAGTACACAGCGACATGTTTGTTGAGTAGAATCGTTCAGAGGTAATCTGATATTACAGAGGAACAGAGATAGATAAACAAGAGAATGGAAGAAGAAACGATAGATATCATAGAAAGAGAGGAATGTGAGAATGAAGCTGAAGAAATAGAACCATTGATCAATCTTGATCCTGGACTGACGTACAATGAATTCTTTTGGAAATGTTTACGTGCTAACAGACCTTGTTTATTTCGTTCGGGTCTCATGGAAAACTGGCCATCGAAGAAACGATGGAGAATGCCTGAAAATGCGCCAAATTTTGAATTACTCAGAGAACTATTCGGCAAGTATTACATCAGCACAGTTGAGCACGAAGGAGTTTTATCGTATAATTTCATAGAAGCATCGACCTAGATTATATCTCACGGTGAATTCAATCAATTGAATACCATTGACTGGATACTACATTAGGTAAATCTTCGGCAATTGTTGTTGACTGCACCGAAACGATACAGCTGATGGATTCTGGGAAAGCAAAGACCATGAATGTCAATGACTATTTGGACTATTGGATTGACTATCGAAGAAGTGGCTACTCAAAGGATATGCCACTTTTATATTTAAAGGATTGGCACTGTATGATTGAAAATCCAAACGTGCCTGTTTATGAAGTACCGAAATACTTTGCTTCTGACTGGGTCAATGAGTATTATGTTTCCTCGTCGTCCACGTTTGGCGACTATAAATTCGTTTATATGGGACCAAAAGGCTCAGGGTATTTAGGAATTAAAGTTATTGATTAGAAATTATTTTTCACCACGATTGTGTCGTGCGACGGAATCTTTGATATCTTTTTGACATTTTGTTTTTAAGGACAGCCTTTCATATGGACGTTTTTGGATCATATAGTTGGTCGGCGAATATCGTTGGCAAAAAACTCTGGCACATATTTCCACCAGGAGAAGAAGCCCGTCTACCCAATGCCGATGGGTACTTCTTGTATGACTCTAGTGCAGATGAAGAAGACACTCTCTCTAAGATTCCTACATATCAAAAACATGATTTAAGCTCGATAAAACGTTACGAGATTATACAGGAAGCTGGGGAGATTGTATTCATACCGTCCGGGTGGTATCATCAAGTTTGGAATTTGGTAACTATGCATACCCGGTGAAACTGAATTTAGATAATTATTTAACAAAATAAAAATTAACAAACAGGAGGATACAATATCACTCAGTCACAACTGGATTAATTCCTGCAACATTTGGATGGTGTGGCTGGGTTTGAAAAAAGAGATGGCAGCCGTAAGGATGACTATCCTTGAGTTTGTCGATGATTGGACGGACATAGAGCGTGCACTAAAATTCTCACACGGAATGAATTATCATGAATTTTGGCGATTCATTTTGTATATTGCTGAGATCCGATTATCACACCTAAGATTTTCCGTAAGTTTAACATTCTTCCAGAAGTGGAAACTTGGCAGAAACCATTGCCTTTTCGACCTTTGTCAAATAAAAAGGGTGCTCGAAGATCTTCTACATGATGCAAAGGACACGTCTATGTACCCTCACGTCTTTGAGCCGGATAAGCCTGAGAATCTATTACATAGAATAAATGAAGTATTGTAATATAAAATGTCGCAATTGTTAATGGCAATATAAAGAGATTGTCGTTTTATAAATAAGACCAATTTATTTGTCTCTAGTTATAACAATTTTCTCATAATTTACATCATATTAAAATCTTCGCTCTCTTATTTATTTTCGCCAAATCATAACTACAAATTTGTGTGTAACTGTGTGTTATCCGCTGTCGTTAAACGCCAGATATTGTTATTTCTTTATCAAAGACTTCAAATAAATTCTGCAGTTTCGCTAGCGACCGTGCTAAGGTACGCAAAGTATTTACGACAGCCATAGAATACGTTGCAGTAATGAAAACTAGAAATTCGAAAAATCCAAAAGCCTCGAGTGTTCTAAAAAGGAGAGGAGAAAAAACATAAGACACTGGGGTCAACAACAATTTTCTCAAATATATACTTAGCGTTTGTACAGCTGCTGAGAGTGAGAAAACTTAAAATTTTCATAAAAATGAACATCCAGATCTTGTAGAAGTGTAAATCTTTGACAAAGGTTAAAAATGGTGATCGACGAGAAAAATGTCTTACCCGCGAACATCGGCTGAGGCACTTTTTTTTGATACACCATTTGACGAAAGTGACATTACATTATTGTTTACGTATTAAGAATTGAAAGACAATAGGACTCTATGAGTCACTGTAATGCCTACGATTTTTACAGTTCGTAGCTCACGTCATTCGCTTCTTGAATTAAAATATTAAAAACATTGCACAACGTAATTTTCAACGTAACGTATTTTATATACTCTAGGACATCCGGCATTTGCATAGCCGTCTGGGTAATCATTTTCCTCGTTGTTTACAGTGTAATATTCACTCGAGATTTTCCGCTGAAATTAAACGAAGTTCCATAGCATTTCTCGGTCGAGTCTTCTACTATTTTTATTTTTGGCTCGAGGGTGCTCGAGGATGTATCATTTAATTCCAAGGGATAAATAATCTCGGCTCGATTATCATTAAATCGCACCAATATGATATCTACCAAACAAAAAGTCACGATCAGAGCTCAAGTCAAACTCTTGCTCATGCTAAACTCCACCATGAAATGCGCGTGAAACATTCTCATCATACAAAACAACTAACGCTGTTACTCTTACAATTAGAACCTAAAATTACAATTCACGTATTGTCTTACTTGCTATCGATCGTATAAGCATAAATATATTGTTAAACTTGGGATCGCTAGAAAGATATATATCATATATGTATATCTATATACAGAGTACACTACCAATAAAAATGTACAAAATCTATGAGACGTACAAGTTAATCCGAGCTCTATGGAGTTAAATATTCAAGGAAATCGACTTACCAGCAACGCAAAAAGAACAAAGCATTAAGCATGTATTAATTGACTGGGAATACAAAAAAAAACAAAGCATTGTATTTCCAATATAGAAATAATATAGGGAAAAGAAACAGTCAATGTAAATCCACTGATTTGCCTCGAGTCCTAATGCACATGAATCGTTATGATTATTTCAAATAAACCAAAAAACGGAATCTTTAAGATTATTTGGATGATTTTGACTCACTATTATATCTTTTGGAAGTAAGGAGGCTAATGTACTTCGCGTTCGCTTAATTGATATGCTTTTATTTTTACAGTGTCATTTCTTTTCCTTTATAGTAGAAGATACATTGCAGTACCCCTCGGTAGATATGCTTGACACGAAAAGAAAAAAAAAACTTTTCCCTTATGGGATCCTTCTTTATCAATGATAATATTATTCGGGTGCGTGTCATCATGTAAAACAATATTCCTCTGCTTGAGCAATATTCTATAAAATTGACGTCTCAAATATCTTTTCATGGAGATTGTGCGCTTTGCTCCTCTGTTCTTTCCTTTTCAATGAAATGAGTTAATGGTAACGCTATTCTAAACCATTTTTTTTTAAGTTCAATCAAATTTATCTGATCGCGTAGTCAGCTTCATTTCATAGTATGCATACGTGCACGTAATACATAAACGGAAAAAAAATCAAAAAATGTTACATAAGCAAATTATGTAATGAACAATGATCAATTTCAAATGCGGCCATAAAGAAATTGGAAGAGCAAAACAGAAAGAAGAATCGAGTTAGAATAATAACAAAGCGACCGATTTAAATGAATTCTAGTATCTTTAAGATATTATTTTTAGTTTATAAACATATTCTAATCTTCTTTAACTTATCCTCCTTCGATTTGTCTATGTGCTATTTTTTATTTCATTTTTTGTCCCGAAAATCTTCGTGCTAATTTCATATGTTCAGCTTGCATGGCAAGAATATCCACTATGGGGATAGTCCACGTGCTTAGAAAAGGCCGACGTAATGATCGGCAACAATAAACACTCTGTCACACAACATCGGACTCTTCGAAGGATACAGACTATACACAACGTACTTCTTTTGATACCTATATAATAGATACATATTTGTTTCGCGACTCTCGTTACAATAACAAGTAGTATTAAACCTTCCTCTTGGCAATGTACCAGGAGGATCCTCTATGTACCATACGTATTATTCTCGTTATTATAATCTTTTTTCTCCCTTAGTCATCGTACTTACATCGGATGGGAAGAAAGTGTCGAAAGTGTGGATAAGGTGGAGTTACTCGAAACAGGAGATGTAGAAGGTACGAGGGGTGCGCCAGTGGGTGTTGTCGGCGGTGCGGACGGTACCTGAATCGGAGTAGCCGGTATTGGTTGATGTGTTTGCCTCGGCGGAGACAAGAGTTCCTGTCTGTCTCGCTCTCGTTCTCTTCCAGGTCGCCAAGCTTCCAGTAGTGCTTCGACACGTTCCTCGGTAGGTCCCCACCGAGCTGTACCAGCTGCATTTTGTAACCAGACGACTAAAGTTCCATGAGCGGCACGTATGTTTACTTCACCTCTGCAGAGAAATGTGTTAGGATAATTAGGGTGGATTAAGTTTTTGAGTCAAAAAAATGATAAAAGCGTACTTTGGTAAAACGTGCTGGAAGCCATGTCGGTACTCATGCTCCATCGCAGGTACTACCACTTGTTTACGTTTGAAGTGACTGCCTTCTAGCTTGATTAAGGCATTAGGTGCTGGATCTCTCCATTCCGGGAGAAAGACGACGAAGGAAAGGGGTTCCGCAGAATCAGACAGAAGTCTCTCAAAATGATTGACCATTGCTTCCATTAATTCCTCACAGTAGGGTGGATTAGCTTGAAACGATCCACTAACGGGCCTGAAGTCAAGAAAGGGTCCACGTGATCCGAAGTAAGAATCCGTATCAGCAAATGCTGAGCAGTACTGCCGGAAGTAGCAATTGAGGGGCGAGGCGAAGCATTCGAAGGTCACGCCGAATGATCGTTGAAGACATTCGAAGACTGTTACAGGTAGTGCCATTTGAGTTGCTTGACCTTCGTTTATACCGAGATAGGTCTGATAACGCTTGAGCATACACCAAACTCGCGGCAGGAACATTTCGAATTTCTTGTCATCAAAACAATTATACCTGTAAAGGTGTTCCAGCTTTGTCAGGTGAACATTATTGATGCACATTGCGTCGCCGTGGAAACGCAGCATAGTCTGCTCTCTTTCAGGGAGATAGTCAATTTGAGGAAGTCGAGGTCCTGGTAAAGAGAACTGCACAGGATAGCACCATACTTTACGCTGAGTACTGGCAGGGCCTCCCAGTGGTATGACATCCCCTAGTCCATTATCCTTAAGGATCTGATTATTTTTATCTTTCACCTTCTTCGCATATTCTGTAGAAAGGTGGTAGATCTTAAGGCAGATACCCTCTACACTAGCTTTAACAGTTTCTGTAAGATGAGGCTGGCACTGTCGTTTCAGATGAGCCAATCTATCCTGAAAGTCATCAAATGTTGCACCCACTGTCCGCCTAAGCCACTGAAATGTGTCTTCTGCATTCCACTTGACGACTTTTCTGCTCTCAGAAGAAGCTGCACGAGATTCGATCATCTTTTTAGCTGCCTCGGCGTAGCGCGAAAGCTGCTTCCTGGCATCGCCCGTGAATTTTGGTCTGACCAGCTTTATGGGAATATCGTTCATAATCTCCCGATACATAGACATGGAGATCTCTGGGAAGCATTGGCTTGGAAGCAGCGGATCGGAACCGCAGTCTATTACTTTGCGTTCCATTAGCCAACGATTGAAGGAATCCTTTGGAGCATCAATCGATTCTCGAGTGTGGCATAGTTCTTGGTAGCATTGTCGTAACTTGGCAAGTAGACCGCATCTTAGAGCCTCTGCTTCAGGGTGGACATGAGGTAAATTCGACGGCGCTCTTTCATAGATGATTACATTTGTTGGTATTTCCAAATCCCACGGCCCCCTGTTGGTCCATACAAGGAAAACTTATCAAACTTTTGAAGGTTTTCCTAAGTTTTATAGGTTCCAAGTGGGGCAGAGTAGGACTATGCAGCAAATATGTTGTGAATAAACTATTAAGCAAATGGAGGTCATATACGTGCGTATGTACCGTTAATACCGATATCGGACTAACTGTTGAATTATTGTGTGAAAAAAATAAAATTGTGTAATAAAATGTAAAATTTACAAATATAGAATACTTCCATTTTCAATATAGTAAAGGTGCAATTTAATGAGGAAGCCTGCACACGCCTAACGTTTTTTGCGAAGTATTTAGAAGCTCCAGTGTTACTTAATGAAAAATTCATTTAATTAAAAATTATATAGTCTTTTTTTTGTAACAAACGCGATTAATTATGCTGATTTATTTTAATTAGTAAACTTGGATTACTGTGATAAAATATATCATAAAGACGAATACAAATTATATATACGTACGCTAGTACAAATTTTTTAGCTGGTGCAACTGTATTTCCGTCCTCAGATGCGCGACGTTTTAACGTACCTCCAGGCGTACCTGGAGGTATAGGTCCATTCCCCGGGATAGGTACTACGCCACAAATACCAAGTGGATCCGTAATGGGATCAAACTGTAAAAATAAGAAAAATTTCTACATTATATACTCACATCACATATAAAAAAAATTTTATTTTATCATAACTATGGTAAGCACCTGTGGTTTCAGAGAAGGTAGAACCCACAAAGATTCTCCAGTCAATTTATTCCAGAAATAAGGCCTATTTTCCCGCTTGCTCCAAAATTTTTTCCAACCTTGTTGCTGTAATTCTGGTGAAAGTTCAGGTTCTGCGAAACCTCCAGGATTTGGGACCTAAATATATACATATAACAATATAGTTCTCATTATAACAAACCTTCTGTTTAATTTTTCATAGAAATAAACATTTCTTTTTACCTGAGGAAGTAAAGATGGCTGTTGTATATGAGCAAGCTGTGTACAATGGTCCACGACATTTTGTGGAGGTGGTAGTACGGGTGCTTGCAGCTTCACGGGTGTAGGAACTATTACTTGCGTAACTGGAGGGTTTGATTCCTGCTGAAGAGACTGATGATGATGGTGCATAGCGGGAAGTGATGGAACAGATTGTCCTGACAATGTTTCCCAAGCTGAGGTACTTGCCATTTCTTGTTTACCCCCACTCACTTCATTCATTGTTCGGACAAGGTTTTTATCGCGATACGTTACTTGTACACTGAAATAATATTAAAAAGTAAATAATAATATAGAACATTACTTCAATTACAAAATTAGTGAAGAAAATGTGTCATAAATCATTAAAAGCAATTTAACGAAGTACATGCTACTATTTAGCAACAAATTACACAAGATTATATGAATATCTTAATTATATTTGCTACAAATAAATATAACATTCAATGTATCCGTATAAAAAAAATTATATTTTCTTTGAGTCTGATGCAAATGTATACGGAACGTTTGGAAAATTCTATGACAGCACCTCGTTGGTACCGTGTTTGTTTACAAACTAATCACACGGCTTGAAAATCGGCGTTGTACATAGAAAATTGTATAGATACAATGTAGATAATATGTTCGAACGATCAAAGAGACTTACCGCGATTGAAGTCCTCTTTACTTTAGTTCAAATTCATCATAAAACTTAGTGTTCATTCATGATTTTGGAAGTTTGACGCAACGATCTCCACCTGTACGACGCCATTTGCTTGCAACTGATTGTGAGGATGGAAAAGCGAAGCGCTACTATTCTCCCACTTATGTTGCTTGCAGGCGCCACAAGAAGAAGCGCATGCGCAGTATGTAGTTCACGTACTACGTGGTCTTTCATAGAACTCTAGTAGCAGCCAATGCAATTAGTAGTGATTGGTCCTTTATGGTGCAGCATTCTAATTTTACTTACAATATAAGTTGAAATGCATGAAGTAGCAAGCCCTGTGAAACATACAAATAGCCAAATCAATAATATACTATTCCTATTTATGTCATCAATTTTTTTATTTTGAATTAAAACATTTCCGCTATTAAAATATATATTATTCTATATATGCATATCAGGTTACTAGTTTATTCAAACAAAACATTTTTAATGATACTTTAGTGGAGATGATAAACATGTTGATCTTTGCTGAATTTATTGTGTTATTTTACATTGAAACCACTGTATGTATAACTGTATATAGCGAAATTATAAAAAGTATGTCTGTGTATAGATCAGTAACAGTCTTTGAGATTCATCTCGGCACTCGCTCGATAGTAATGATCCCCAGTTGATGTGCCACGTTGTGAAAGATGAATACTTTCTAAATTAACTTCACCAAAAAACATATCTTTGTAAACCTGAAATACGAAAATTGTGTAGGCACTTATCTCTCTTTTCCAATATTCTTAAAAAACAAATATTAATACCTTCATGATCTCAGTTGCATCAAACGATTTTCGCTTCTTGTAATTTGGTTGTGTTTCACCTTTAAATTTAAATGCTGAATTCATTACAGTCATATGAAGTTTAGTACTTTTGTGTTCCCCGCGTGTTAAACCTATGAACAGTAATATTATAATGAACAATTTTAACACGATCCTGCCGGCGCAGTTTTCATATATAGTATTAGAATTAGCCGTGAGCCATCGTTGGTATACGCCAGCGTGAACATGTTAACCTAAGATTTACTAAGGATTCTATTTTTAGACTTCTCATATACTTTACCTGTCTGGTAAAAATATTCATAAATTTTATCAACTAATTTGTTCAATATGTCATCCTTTGTTTGTATTTTTGCATATAAAACGTTTACATCAGACGGATCATCATTCATACATTCAACTCCTTGTAGCTTGATGGAAATCGGTCCATTTTCACGTAGGAAAGGTCTAAGATCAAAGAATTGTTAGTTGGCACTTAAATGCTGCATGTATAAAATTTGCATACCTAACGATTTCTTTTTCACATGCATTAAATGTTTCAATTGCTTGTTTATGTTCTTTTTCATCCAGCAGAATGAGACAGACTAAAGTAAGATGCAATAAATGCGGTCCTTGAAAAATGTCCTCATCCACCCCTCTTGCATTTGTTTTACTATTACTAAGAACTTCCTCCTTGAAAGCATTGAAGTTCTGACTTATGCAATTCCCGAACATCGGTATTGATAAGAAATGGGTTACAGGCAATGATTTTGTGCTTGATTCTATCAAAAGATCAATCCGTCTTCTCGCGCTAATTATTCCCAATCGACTGCGACCTTTTATTACTGTAAATTTCAAAATCAAACAAGTGACATTTATTCATAAAATATCGTTGATTCTTTCAAATTAATTTTAATATATTCGTAATGTTTAAAATCTATAAAGTAATTTTATCCTCTTACCTATATTTCCATCTTGACCCAGTTTTGGTATTGATATAGAAGTTCCTGTATCAGATTCAAACTTTTTGCGCGTCGCATGTTTCACGCCAATGATAAATGGGAAATAGGGTCTGAAAGAAAATGACAAAAGAACATTTTCAGTTACATGACATCAACAAAATTTGATGAAAGATAATGAAGTTACTGACTTGGGCACGTAAAACTCATGTTTAAAATTTCCATCTGATGTCGATGCTATGACAATCTGATCATCATTACATTCATCAGTAACACAGTCATCACCAGGCTGATAAGATTCTTCCTCGTACATAGATTGTCCACGGTCCTTCGACCATGCCTCACTTTCAAAAAGTCGATATCGTCGACCCTCAACAAAGACAATTTTGGGGTCAGTTACGTCCATTCTTACGTGTAAAGGAGGAATGCAATTAGAGAAACAACAAGTTCCTCGTTGCTCACGTATCCAACCAAAATTACGTATTATGAACGGTATCCTTGCAAAGTATATTAATCTATAACCATAGAATATATATTAAGTGAGAAAGAATGAGTTGCAATGCCAAACTATAGGCCCGTTCGTGTAAGCGTTTTCACGTGCCCCGAAGCATATATATAGAAATATAGGGATGTAGCATAAACAGAGATGAGCAGGAAGATGCATAACGCTAGGGTTTTACGCGATGCCGAAAACATGGCGCTAAACCATAGCGGCGAGTTTAGGAGTAGGATTTTGTGATCATCGTCTCCGTCGATAATGCATATCCCGTGGTAGCCGAGTTGAACGTGATCACGGACGTATAGCTTGGCGCACGTGATCAATGGCTGACCGGGTCTCTTACGTCTAACCCGCTGAGCTTCTGGCACATCTCCTCATTTGAGGAGTCAGCCATAAGGAAAGGAAGGAAGGAAGGAACCCGCTGAGCTTGCTCCGTGGAAAGGGATGGATGTTGTAGCGTCAAATATCGGGTGTGACTCCCTCACGCCGCCAGTAGTGAAGGCCCACCAAAGGGGTGGTAGGGACGAGCCACGAAGCCCGGCGGGGCGGGGGGGGGGTCCCGGTAGCGTTCGTATGAGGTCCCGGGGCCCCCCGTTAGGCCATGAGAGGGTCACCGTGGGGGTTTTAGTGGGTAAAAATCCCACACTACCTCGACTCCTTACCCCGAGGGCTGGGGTATCTTTTGAAGATTTCCCTCACGAAAAAAAAAGGTTAGCAACTTCAACTTCTGATGTAAGTTAATCAACTTAGATCTGAAATCAACTTAAGTTAGAAATCAACTTAGGTCAGAAATCAACTTAGGTCAGAAATCATCTTAGGTTAGAAATCAACATAGGTCAGAAATCAACTTAGGTTAGAAATCAACTTAGGTCGAAAATCAACTTAGGTCAGAAATCAACTTAGGTCAGAAATCAACTTAGGTCAGAAATCAATTAAGGTCAGAAATCAACTTAGGTCAGAAATCAACTAAAGCCAGAAATCAAGTTAGGTCAACTTAGGTTAGAAATCAACTTAGGTCAGAAATCAACTTAGGTCAACTTAGATTAGAAATCAACTTAGGTCAGAAATCAACTTAGGTCAACTTAGGTTAGAAATCAACTTAGGTCAGAAATCAACTTAGGTTAACTTAGGTTAGAAATCAACTTAGGTCAGAAATCAACTTAGGTTAGAAATCAACTTAGGTCAGAAATCAACTTAGGT